>JAESUZ010004088.1:422500-966727 GCA_017311185.1 Proteles cristata cristata | reverse complement strand
GGCTGTAAGGGTATCTCTATCACTTTCGACGTGTAGCTTCATCTCCAAGATCAAGATGGTTGCGCTGGCTCCTACCGCGTCCCTGCCAGCAAGAGAAAGAGAAGGTCAGAGGAGAGTATAACCAGGTATTGCTTTTAAAGGTATAACCCAGAAGTGGCACATACTATTTCTTGTTACATTCTATTTGCCAGAACTTAGTCATGTGATTGTGTCAAGCTGGATTAGAAGGATGGGAAATGTAGTGTCTAGCTGGCCATGTGGTCAGCTAAAACTCATAACTTCTGTTGTGTGAGATGGTGGGCCACAAACCATCCCAGCCACAGTCAGCATTATGACCTACTCATAGGGCTCATGATGGTCACTGCTGGAGGAGCCTTGGAAGACCACTGGAGGTAGACTCCTGGACACAGAGGTAGGGAGGGGGTAAAAACATTCCAATGGAGGGATAGAGAGCTCAGAGACATCAAAGAGGGGATTGTTTAGAGTATACTGAGAAGTCTGGATTATCTGGGGTGTAGCATGCAGTAACAGAACTGTGTGGGGAAGCAAAGCCAGAGCATAGGTTAGCAGTAGCTCGTGAAGGGCCTCACACATCTGTACTGTATTTTTCAGGCAGTGAAGAGATAGTACAGATTTCCTTAGTAGGGGAGGTGCTTTAAGAACATATGTGAGGGGCGCCTGGGTGGCTTAGTTGGCTAAGCTTCCGACTTTCGCTTAGGTCATGATCTCACGGTTCGTGGGTTTGAGCCCCGCGTCGGGCTCTGTGCTGACTGCCAGCTCGGAGCCTGGAGCCTGTTTCAGTCTGTGACTCCCTCTCTCTCTGACCCTTCCCTGCTCACGCTGCCTCTCTCTCTCTCTCTTCTAGAAATAAATAAAAAACATTAAAAAAATTAAAAAAAAAAAAAGAACATATGTGACTATGGAGAATAGACAGAAAGTGAATGACCAATTGGAGAAGTCATTTAAATAAACCAGGGATAAGATTTTGAGGGCCTGAACTAGGTGGTAAGTGGTGGTGAGACTGCTAAAATAGAGTCAGATGAGGGACACTTTTGGAGATAGTATTAACAGGATATGGGAACCAACTGAGTACGGGCACAAAGAAAGTAGGTCAAGAATGACCCTCAATTTTTGTTTATCAGGACAGTGATGCCATTAAAAAGGACAGGGAAGGGGTGCCTGGGTTGGCGATTGAGTATCTGACTCTGGATTTCAGCTCAGGTCATGATCTCACAGTTCATAAGTTTGAGCCCCACAAGGGGCTCTATGCTGACTGTGTGGAGCCTGCTTGGGATTCTCTCTCTCCCCCTCTCTCTGTCCCTCTCCTTTTCAAAGTAAATAAATAAACATTTAAAAAAACGACAGGAAAGTCAGGAAGGGAAGACAGAAAAGCTAGGGTGGGGTAATGTCTTATGAGCCAGTGAAGGAGAGAGTTTCACAGTACCCTTATAATTAAACTTATTTTGGGGGAGGATAATTCCTTAATGTCTGCTCCTCCACTAGACTGTAAACTCATCCATAGCTGCATAACAAACCATCTCAAATTTTGTGGCATGAAACAAGAAAAACATGTCATTTATTATTATCTTTCATGGGTCTGAGGGTTGACTAGACTTAGCTAGGTGATTATCACTCAGGATCTCTCATTCAGTTAAAAGCCAGACAAGGGGAGGAGCTGGAATCATCTCAAACATTCACATGTTTGGAAGTAGATAGTGGCTATCAGCTAAGACTGCAGCTGGGACTATTGGCCTGGGTTTCTTCATAGCATAGTGAATGGGGTCTAAGAACACGTGTCCTAGAGAAAGCCAAGGAGAAGCTGTATTATTATCGCTGAGTCACTCAGGGCATTTCAACTGCATTCAGTTCATTAGAAGTGAGTTACGTAGGCCAATCATATTTCAGGGTTTGATGGGAAGACTGTGCAAACATTTGTGGACATGTTTTAACCTACCACATTCGGTGAGGACAGGCCTTAACTCTGCCATTTTTTAAACCACTACATTACTAATGTTTAGGAAAAAGTAAAATGTGGTGTGGTCAATGAAAGTTTGAACAAGTGAATGAAGAGAAAAATCAACATGTTTCAGTGCCACAGATTATTCATGATAAAGATGAAGGAATATTGGCTTTTATTATTTATTATGAGCTGACCACCTGTATGGCCATCATGTTTAGGTGGGGAACTCAATTCTCAGCAGCTGTCACTAATACCACAGGGGAGCGAGAGCATTACAATCCCCTTCTTTTTTTAAAAAAATTTTTTTAACATTTATTCAACATTATAACCCCCTTCTTATAGGGCTGTTGGCTCCTGAGGATGGTACAAGTGGATCTGAAAGTCATTAAAAGATAAACTGAGGCATAATGATCATTTTAAGAATTTACTTGAGCAAAAATCTGCTTGAATGGGCAACTTCCAATCTGGCAGATAGAAAGAAGTTCCAAGGAGCTGTACAAAATGAGAGACTTTAAAAGGCAGAAATGAGCAGGAACAAAGAAGTTATAGGAAGCACAAAAGCGGGTTATTTATTGCAAAATGACTTTCCGTTAGGGTAGGGCACGGTTCTGTCGGGCAGGTTACCTAACTGGTGCTGATCCAGTGATTCCTGAGTGACTGAGTTAAGATTCTACTTCTCTGAGAGCACAAACTGTAATTCTCATTTTGGTGACATGGGGCTAAGTGTAAGCAACTCCAGTCTGGTTTCTAAGTCAGTCCCAGTCCCACCCTAAACCCACTCTGGTTCCTAAATTGGACCCAGCTTGACGCAGACCAGTTTCTAAGTTGGACCCAGTCTGACTCTAGCCAGTTTCCCACCCAGCCCACCTCCAGAGGTAGTGAGGAAGCAGCCAGCCCAAAGGGGCTCCACAGGTACCTAAGTTTGGTTAGGTATCAACCGGTCCACTGCCCCAGGGGACCATTAGGGTCTCCTCAGTTCCCTCTTCTGATACTAAAACTGTTAGAAGGTAAACTGAGGCATATTAAACATTTTAAGAATTTGAGCAAAAATTGATTTAAATTGGGCAGCACCCAATCCAGCAGATAAAAAGGGGCTTCAAGGAGCAGTACAAAATGAACCTTAGAGGCAGAAGGGAGCAGGAATAAGGAAGTCATGGGAGGCAAAAAAGCGGGTCGGTTATTGCAAAGTTACTTTCCTTTAGGGAACGGCAGGGTTCTCTGTCAGGCAAATTACCTAACTGGTGCTGATCAGTTGATTTCTGATTGACTTAGACTGCATTTCTGGGAAAGCCTAAACTATAATCAATTAAGTCTCACTTTGTTGACATGGGGCTTAGCATAAACTATTCCACTTTAGGCCTATTGTCTTGTTTTTAACAGAGGCAATACCTGAACCAAATGCCTGTCCTGCAAGGGACTATTTCCTGCCTTTACCCAAACATAAAAGGTGAGTGTAGCAGTTCTTTTTCTGATGTATCACAAATTACCGCAAACAACACTCAGTTATTAGCTCATAGTCTTGTAGGCAAGAAGTCGTGGGTTCTCTACTTTGGGTCTTGTAAGCTCAAATCAAGGTGTTGATCAGGCTTCATTCTCATCTAGAACTTAGGGTCCTCCTCCAAACTCATGTGGTTGTGGAAAAATCCAGTTGCTTGTGGTTGTAATAATGAGGTCTCTGCTTCCTTGCTGGCTGTCAGCTAAGGATCACTCTCAGAGATAAGAGACTGCATTGCTGGCCATGTAACCCCTTCCGTCTTCAAAGCCAGCGATGGAGAATTTCTCTCTCATTGAATTCCTCTCTTATGCTTCAAATCTCTCTGACATTCTGTCTCTGATCTCTAGATCCAGATTTGAAGGGTTAGTATACTTAGGTCGAGCTCACCTGGGTAATCTCCCTATTTTAAGGTAAATTGATTTGGGGACTTAATTACATTCAAATAACTAGAAGTTCACAGTATTAGTGTCTGAAGTATGTGTACACAGAGGCTAGGAATCTTGGAGGCTATTTTAGAAGTTACTAACACAGTGGGAAATTCCCTAAACATAGGAAAGTATATGAACAGTTCCAGTATTGGAAATTAAAAGAAAGAAATTATACAAATGTCTACCACAGGAAGAAAAAGGACAAATGAAGATGTAGGAGAGCTGAAAGGTAAGCATCTGAGATTGAAGTTGTGAGTTCTACTAAGAAACTACAGCTGGACAAAGGAGTGAGGAGCAGTGTTGAAAGCCTGGCTGAGGTTGTTGGGATGCAGAAAACAGAAATAGAGGCCTTTGATGTTCTTAATTAGTTTCTTAAGCACTCAGCTGCAGCAATGAGTATAAAAAGATGAAGCTGGAGCGCTTGAATGGGGATGTTTGCATAGCATGAGGGTTGGCGAGGCAAACGGCATGGATCCTGGTAAGAGCGCTGCTGCAGGGAAAGAAGCTGCGAGCTGAGGGTTTTGCAGTGGCTAATGTCTAGCCATTGGTATGGTAGCATCTGGATTCTATGTTGTGGCCACAGGGTCCTGCTGAGTGAGAAGGCAAGGAAATAATGCTAGTATTGATAAAGAAGAGAGATTAGAAATAGTGATGAGGACAAAAATTAGGTTTGTTCAGATTTGATATAAGAAAGTGTTGGGGCGCCTGGGTGGCTTAGTCGGTTAAGCGTCCGACTTTCGCTTAGGTCATGATCTCGCGGCTCGTGGGTTCGAGCCCCTGCGTCGGGCTCTGTGCTGACTGCCGGCTCAGAGCCTGGAGCCTGTTTCAGTCTGTGACTCCCTCTCTCTCTGACCCTCCTCTGCTCACACTGTCTCTCTCTCTCTCCTAGAAAAAAAAAAAAAAAGTCTTTAAAAAAAAAAAAAGTGTTAAGAGTAAGAGGGTGAGGTAAGAAGTTGATTTTATGCTACTTCCCATACAATTTAAAACATTTATGGCGATATACTTCCTTCCCCGCACCCCTTCCTTTGGTCTATTATTGTAATAGGTTTTACTTCTCAGTATGGTATAATCCTTACAGTACTTTTTTTTGTTTGCATGTTTTTTAAAGGTCAATAATCATTTGAACACTTCAACAAATGAAAAATAAGGGTCTTTTATCTTTATCTGTATATTTAATTTATGGCACCAGTCAATGTTTTCTGTAGGTTTAAATTTCCATCTGATGTCTTTCAGCCTGAAGCACTTTTAAACATATCTTTTGGTAATGAATTCTCTCAGCTTTTGCTGTTTGAAAATATCTTTCTTTCAACTTCATTTTGAAGGATTATTTTTTAAATCTTAAAATTTCTTTTAATGTTTATTTAAAAATTTTTTAAATGTTATTCATTTTTGAGAGAGAGAGACACACACAGAGTGCGAGTGGGGGAGGGAGACATAGAATCTGAGGTGGGCTCCAGGCTCTGAGCTGTCAGCACAGAGCCTGACATGGGGCTGGAACTCACAAATGGTGAGATCAGACCTAAGCCGAAGTCTGACACCCAACTGACTGAGCCACCCAGGTGCCCCTAATGTCTATTTATTTCTGAGAGAGCGAGAGGGAGCGCGTTCCCACGTGTAAGCATGAGTCTGGGAGGGGCAGAGAGAGGGAGACACAGAATCTGAAGCAGGCTCCAAGGCTCTGAGCTAGCTGTCAGCACAGAGCCTGACAGCGGGGTTCCCACTTACAAACCTCTGGGTCATGACCTGAGCCGAAGTCAGACACTTAACCTACTGAGCCATCCAGGGGCCCCAGAAGGATTTTTTTTTTAAATATAGAATTCTAGGCTGGTTCCCCCACCACACCAGCCACCCTCTTTAAACCTTCAAAAATGTTGGTCCATTTTATTCTGGCTTGCATTGTTCATGATGAGAAGCAAGTGATAATTTTTATTTCCTTGTGTATCGTGGGCATTTTCTCTCCTGCTGTTTTTATAATCTTTCCCTCCATCACTGATTTTTAGCCATTTTATTATGATGTGCCTTGGCATGGTTTTCTTTTTGTTTATTCTGCTGGGATGTGTTGGGTGTCTTGGATTTCTGAGTCTAGTCATCAAAATTGATAACATTTTGATCACTGTTTCTTTAAATATTTCTTCTATATTCTCTCCAGGGCTCCAATTACACAAGCATTAGGCTATTATTAATATTGTGCCACATATCACTGATGCTCTAATAATATTTTAAAGCCCCCTTTAACTTGTGCTTTAATTTGGGTAGTTTTTATTGCTGTTTTCAAATTTATTGGTCTTCTGCAGTGTTCATCAGCTATTGATCTCATCCAGTAAATTTTTCATTTTGGATATTATATTTTTCATCTGTAGAAGTTCCATTTGTTTCTGTCTTATATCTTCCCTTTCTCTAGTCATTATGTTCATGCTTTCCTCTAAATCCTTGAGCATAGTTGTACTCTTTTAAGCAGTTGTTTTAAATCCATTATTTATAAATTCCATAATTTCTGTCATTTGGGAGTGTATATTTCTATGGTTAATTTTTCTCCTAATTATTGGTCACATTTCCTTGTTTCTTTGAATATTTGGTGTTTTTTTAAAGTTTATTGAAAGTTTATTTTTTAAAGTTCTGAGAGAGAGAGAGAGAGAGAAGCAAGGGAGGAGGGGGGGGCAGAGAGAATCCCAAGCAGACCCCATGCAGAAGAATGGATAGATTTGTTGTCATGCAGTTAACTTACTTACAGATCAGCTTCATCACTCTGACGCTAAATTTTAAGCTTTTGTTAGGGGCAAGTATAGAGTAACTTTTTTCCCTCTAGGATTAGTTTGGCCCTAATTCTATGACCTGCCCTTTATGAGATCTTCAGTGGGGGAAAAAAAAATCTCAGGTATTCAGTGAACTTTCTGTTTTTCTTTGATTGGTCTTCTGTAGTATTACCCTGTGCATGCACCAGGTTAGTATTCAGCCAAATACTCACAGAGCCCTCTACGCAGACTTCTAAAGCTCTATCTCTGCATAGTTCTGTCTCCATTGCCCTGCAAATTTCAGCCACCTCCTCTTACATAAACATCACTGAAGATCTCTTCCACTCAGTGAGACCACTGTGCTCTGCTCGCTTTCCACTTTCATGGCCTAGAGTCTGGCAAATGCCTTTGGAGAAAAATATCATAGGGGTCACTATCAGAATAATTTCATTTGTTTCCATTCTCTGGGGAGTTACAGTTTCCTTTATTATTATTTTTAATGTTTATTCTTTGAGAGAGAGAGAACATGAGCGGGAAAGGGGCAGAGAGAGAGAGGGAGACAGAATTCGAAGAAGGTTCCAGGCTCTCAGCGGTCAGCAGAGAGCCCAAAGCAGGGCTCAAACTCATGACCTGAGCCAAAGTTGGATGCTCAACCAGCTTAGCCACCCAGGCACCCCACGAGTTATGTTTTTCTGATGCTAGTTGTCCACTGTCTAAAAACAATTGCTTCATCCATATTTCTCCAAGAAGAAAATGAGCAAGGGACTCTTGTGTCTACCTCTGACCTTGCTGGCCTCTTCCATAATACCCCTTGTGCAATCATGTAAAATTCTAAGTTCAGAGGCCGGATGAGTTCACAGGGTTCAGAGATCTCAGGTGCGTGTTGGGTTCCTACTCTCCGATTAAAATTGCAGCTTAGAATAGGAGACTTCAGCATTTCTCCTTCAGAGCACTTCTGGGGAAATTCTTCATGAGCTTGCTAAGGTAGGTGTGCGGGAGGCTGGTAATAGGAGGCAAGCAGCTCATGTCTCCCTCCTCTAGGTCCTTCCTAAGTTGGGAAAGTCTCACTGATAGAGGCAGGACCTGAGCTAGAGCTTGGGAAACAGGCTTGGAGGAGGGAGAAGCAGGTGCAGCCATCAAGGTCGCTCAGCCTCTCTGACATTTGCTTTTTCTAAGGTATCCCCTCTCTTCCTTTTCCTCCCCCTGACCAACACCAAGTTCTGGTGATGTAGTTGCCATTTTCCCAAGAGCAATGCTTAAAATAAACAACAACAGCTTTTATTATGTCTGAAAATAAACAAGACAAAAAAGAGAAATATTTATTCATTGTCAAGCACCTAAAAAATACTGAGCATCTTTAGATGGTATTTCCTTTTAATGAAATAGGTAGTTGGAATAATATAATGCATGAAGTTGGCTTCCAATTTTTAATTTTTTTTAATGTTTGTTTATTTTTGAGAGAGAGTACAAGCAGGGGAGGAGCAGCGGCAGGAGACACAATCTGAATCAGGCTCCAGGCTCTGAGCTGTCAGCACAGAGCCCAATGAGGGGCTTGAACTCCCAGACCATGAGATCATGACCTGAGCTGAAGTCAGACGCTTAACCAACTAAGCCACCCAAGCGCCCCATGTATCCAACTTTTAAAACCTAACACTGTAACCATTTTTTCTAAAATTTTAGCTCTGCTTTTACTTGTTGTGTTAGCTTGGAGGAGTTACTTAATCTCTAAATTTCAGTATCCTCCTCTGCAAAATGGAGATAATAGTAGCACCTCTTTCACAAGATTGCTATGAGAATGAAATAAGATAGTATACATCCAACTCTTAGTTAGTGCCTGACATATAGTAAGCACTCATAAACTTTTAGCTAATGCTTTTTCAGTCATGCATGAATTCATTGTATTATGAAAGTATGACTTTTCAATGAGCGTGTATTATGTCATTGTATAACTGTATCATGACTTAACTGCTGCCCTATTTTGGACATTCATACTGGGTAAAATATTTGCTATTATAAATAACTTTGTGATGAAAGGCTCTGGCATATGAAACTGTCTACCTTTCGTGTGAAGGTAAATATCTGGAAGTTGAAGGAATAGATGGGAAAAGGAACCTCAGTGGAGGTAGAATTTTCTTCATCAATCTCAGCTCAGACTCCTCTGAGAAAGGATAACAGCTTGGGGCTGGCTTCTAGAGGAGCCTGGGATGAAGGAGAAAAGAAGAGCCTTTAGGAGATTTCTGCCTTCCCTCCTTTTTGTTTCAGATTCTCAGAGGGCTGAGATTCACTGAACTGGGAAGACCTGGGGTCTATGTCCACAACTCACTGGCCAAGTATTTGACTTTGGGAAAGTCACTCAATTTCCCTGGGCTTCCTCTTGGATAAAATGAGGAGTGGGCTTCACCTCTAAAGTTTCTTTAAATGCTAGCATCCTACAATCTGTCTGACAACCTCATATCTAATATCAACAGACTCCACTTCTTATTTCAAGTGGAGAATTTAGTTCGTGCAATCTTTGGTTCATTCATGTTTTCAAGAAGTATTTATCCCACACCTACCATTGATCCACCCCAGACGTGAATTATATGGTCTCCAGTCTTTGAAGAACTCTCTCTCAGTCTAGTAGAGAAATAGGAAAAGGAAAAAACTATATTGACACACTTGGATAAATGCTATAATAGAGGCCCCGTGGAAGGACAGAAGGAGGAGATCTATGTTTTTTTTTTTTAATGGTGCTAAGTGGCTGGGTTAGGTTAGGAGTGGATCACCTGGGAAAACAGGCAAACTGTCTCCAATTTCCTTTATGTATGAGCCTGATTCTTAGTATTAGTGAAAGCTCTCTTGATATGAGATAATTGTCTATCTTAAAACATCTCCATAAAGCAAATATTGCTGAGAAACTCCAACATGAGAGAAAGGAAGTTGACTATAAAGATAAGCAAGACATTGTCTTTACCTCCTGATTAGTAAAGGGAGAAGACATCTATGGAAGTAATCAGTATGGAAAGTAAAGTATGAAAATAATAATAATCAGCTATGGATGGAGTGTGATTTTATTCCTGAGAGATCTGGAGTATTCTTTCTGGCTTGTTGAAAAGAATGCTGGCTTCGGAGTTGGAGTGGACAGGTAGCTTCAGGATCTAGGACAAGTTGCCTGATAGCTGTGAGTATCAGTAAACAGACCCAGGAATACTTACCTGGAGATAATGCCCCTAGAGCTGGGCTGTATATTAGACACCGGAGAAGATGGTCCTTTCTCCCTTCCTCTGGTTACCAATCTTTTAGGTTTTGTTTACATATCCTAAAGGTGTGAATAGTATTTTTCCCTGAAGGAATATTGATGAAGTAATGAGTATGAGGGCATTTGGCACATGTCGGAGCATTACTGTGGTTCTGGAAGGAGGATAGGAGCTAGAGTCTTAAGGAACAGACTTATCCAGTAGACTTTTAAAGGAAGATTTTGGCGTTCACCAGGGAGTTGTGCTTCTCGGCAGAAGGGCACCATCCAGGAGCAGCTGCTGGAACAGGGCCTGATGCTGTGTGGCAGTGGGGAGAGCTCTCACAGGGAAGGGAAATGGAGCAAATGAGAAGGAGGACGCTGCCAGCTGACCACGTTTCAGTCCAACCTGGCCCACATGCCAGTAGGGAAGGGGTGCTTAGGCAGGGCGGGGCCTGGGGGTGGGGTGACTGCTTCCGAAGTGCTGGTCACCTAGCTCTACGGAGAATGTGACAAATAGTGGTTAGCACCTCTCCGTCTCTGTCCCTCCTTGTTGTTGCGAAGGGAAAAGCTATGATGAAAGTGCTTTAAAAAAAAAAAAAAAGGCAAGGCAAGGGAAAGATAACCCAACCCAGGACAATAGTGAACAGACCGTGGGGCTGAGGGTTTGGGGCTGTGCAGTGAAGGAGAAGTGCCCTGGGAAGCGCTGTGCTTTGTTCAGAATTCAGACCTAATTGCAAGGTCCAGTGAGATCCTCTCCACCAACCACCCTCCATCCCACCCCACCCCCAAAATCCACCCAGAAGGAGAGGCAGGGAGATGGAGGGGGGATTTATTTTGGTGTAGAGTGCTCTGAAAGCAATATAGATGAGGAAGGAAGTGAGCTCAGAGAAGGGAAAATGTAGGATATTCTAGGGCGCCATCACAAGGCACCGGGACAGGAGAGAGAAGCCACGAACAAAGCAGTGCAGTGACTGTTATCTCCACACGTATGGAATGCCCACTCTGTGCCTGTGGTTGAAATAGGCGGCTTTTTTTTTTTTTTTAACAGAATAGCATTTGCCGGATTTGGGATGTGTTATCTTGGAATGTGTTTCCTTTGACTGCTCCCTGTGGCAGCAGACTTGTCTCCTAGCATGCTCTGTCCTGCACTGTGAAGGCACCTGGTTAGACCACTGGGTGAGGCATGCACTATCTCATGCAAGCACAATCCTAGCATAGCTAGCAGTTAAAAATATGGACTCTGGTGCCACACTCTCTGGTTTTGTAATCCAGTTCTACCACTTGGGCAAGAACTTAACCTTCCTGGGACTCAGTTTCCTCATGTGTGAAATGGGATCACAGCAGTAATCAACTTTGTTGATTGTTACAGGGTTAGACAGGCTTATACATGTGAGGCACTGAGGAGAGTGCCCCGCACGTGGTAAGAACTATTAAGTGTTGGTTATCACTATTATTAGGTATCCAGTGCTTAGAAAGTATTCAATGAACGTTAACTGCTGTCAGAAAAATCATCATATGGGGGCACCAGGGTGGCTCAGTCTGTTGGGCGGCCAACTTCGGCTCAAGTCATGATCTCCCGGTTCATGGATTTGAGCTCCGCGTCGGGCTCTGTGCTGACAGCTCAGAGCCTGGAGCCTGTTTCGGATTCTGTGTCTCCCTCTCTCTGACCCTCCCCTGCTCGTGCTCTCTCTCTCTCAGAAATAAAAATAAATAAAAAAAATTAAAAGAAAAATCATCATATCAAATAGTTCTGAATCCCTATGAATCCATGATGCTATGTTCTATGCTTATTTATGGTGCACAACCGAAGACATGTTTCCTGCCTGGTAACTTACTTTCTCGGGTGCATGCACTGATTTGGACACAGAGAATTGAAGAATAAAATGAGAAATAAGGCACAAAAAATAATGCATCAAAAAAGAAAGATGCCACCCAGGGTCACCCAGGTGGCTCAGTCGGTTGTGTCTGACTTGATTTTGGCTCAAGTTATAATCTCATGATTCATGGAATTGAGCCCCCATCAGGCTCCGTGCTGACGCATGAAGCATGCTTGGGATTTTTCTCCCTTCCGCTCTTCTGCCCCTACGCTTGCAAATAAATAAGTAAATTTTAAAAAAGATGTGAGCATAAGAAGCCAAACAAAATTTGTGTTTACTATCCTAACAGAGCAATCTCATTTCTTAGTGGAAGGGTTTTAAAATTGGTTGATAGGTCAGGGAACCTGGGTGGCTCAGTTGGTCAAGCATCTGACTTTGGCTCAGGTCATGATCTGGTAGTTTGTGAATTCCAGTCCTGCATTGGGTGCGCTGGAGTCCCACGTTGGTTGAGCTCAAGCCTCACTTCTTTCTCTCTCTTTCTCTCCCTCTCACTCACTTGCACCTTTTCTCTCTCCAATGAGATGAAATAAAATGAAATGGCTTGGTAGGTCAACTTGCAGCTATTAAATAGTCATATGCCTACATGTAAGGAGGTCTCTATTGGGATATCACAGAAATCATTCTTATCCTGGTGAATCATTTTCCATAATAATACCTTATTACAATAAATAATAAAATATTTAATGTTAATTTTATATTGTTATGATAAATATATAGCAATATTTTATTTCTATAATAAATACTGAGAGAATACTAGCTATTATGTCATCTAAAGGATCCTGTGATACAAAATATTTATTATTACTCACACTTCATGGATGAGAAGGCTGAAATTGCCAAAACCCACATAGTTAATGAGGGGTAGAGCTGGTATTTAAACCTAGAACCATTTGAATTCAAATCTATATTCTTAATGACAAAGAATCCAAAGATAATAATTTATTTTTTTTAATTTTTTTAAATGTTTTTATTTCTAGGAGAGAGAGAGACAACGTGAACAGGGGAGAGTCAGAGAGAGAGGGAGTCACAGACTGAAACAGGCTCCAGGCTCTGAGCTGGCAGTCAGCACAGAGCCCGACGCGGGGCTCGAACCCACGAACGCGAGATCATGACCCAAGTGAAAGTCGGACGCTTAACCGACTAAGCCACCCAGGTGCCCCAAAGATAATAATTTAGATGATCAAAAAGATCTCTAAAGAAATAGAGCTATGGACTAAAACTAATCAGGCTAGATAAAATAGGGATAGATGGAAAGGTCTGAATGTACCTTCATAAAACTAGCTGTTTGAGTTTGAAATGGAGAAACTATGGCTTAATAACAGATCATGTGATAATACACTTAGCTTTCTTTTTCTCTTTTCTTTTTTAAAAGTTTATTTATGTGGGGAGAGACAGAGCGGAGGAGAGGCAGGGAGAGAGAAAATCCCAAGCAAGCTCCACGCTGTTTACACAGAAACCAGTGTGGGGCTCGAACCCACAAACCATGAGATCATGACCTGAAATCAAGAGTCAAATGCTTAACCGACAAAGCCACCCAGGTGCCCCTCTTTCTTTTTATTTTTAAATTTAATTTTAATATGAGCCAGCAAATATAGAACATGGCTGCCCATAAAAGCTGATTGCTGTGGTTGTAGCAATAGACTTATTATCTGCAGAAACACAACCATAACAAAGAGGAACGAGCAAATAGAACACTAAGAGAGCATTCGTGTCAGTGAAGGGTCTGGAAAATACGTTTCTAACAATTTCAACAAGGAATTGTTGAAGGAACCATAGTGGTGGTGTAGTTTTCTAGAAAGCAGGAATTATTGTAATAATACCTAATTCTGCTAAAACAGTTTACTTGACTCAGGCATATTTATATATATTAACTCTTTTATACCTTACAACAATGTCATGAGTAGATCTATTATTTCAGTTTTATGGATGAGGAAAATTTGTTATGCAATATAGAAACCTAAGGGAGTAATTCTCCACCTTGTGCTTCCTCACCTCCCCTGCCCAGCCATCACCTTGTGCTTTTTCTTTTCCTCCCACTTGTGCTTTTAGCTTCTGCCATAGTCACATGTAAGATGCAAGAGCAGTGACAGAGTTTTTACTTTAATCTGTAAATAAATAAAAAAATAGAAATAAATAAAAAATAGAAATAAATAAAAAAAACATAAAAAAAGAAAAAAAAAAAAAGGAAACACTTCCACACATGAGCTAACTCCTTTTACTCTTTGACAAGCTTCTGCCTCTGCTAGCCAGGGTCTACCAACCAAGGGTCCTCAGATATGTGCCATGGCCAGGGAGATTCACAAAGCCATGAAATTGAGAAACATAGAAAATTACAAGTTAGGTATATGCAAAATACTTACTGGATATAAAGGCTGAACTGTCCTGACACAGACATGCAGAAAATAGTACAAACTCTCTTGCTATCATGATTTTGCCATTCGTTACCTGGTAACTCTATTTAAAAAATTTGCAATAAATACTTTCAGCAGAAGCAAGCTAAAAAACAAAAGCAGTAACAAAACAGAACAAAATCCCAAAACCCAAAAGGGTATATTTAAGGAAAAATAATGTCCTGAATGTTCATTTCTAAAGTTTGTTGATGATGCATATAAACCTTGCACAAAATGTTGATATCAGGGGTTTAGTGATGTCATTAAACACATGAAAAGCAAAGACACACATCTGCTGAAGAAATAACAGCACCTAGTTCAAAGTTAGAAGTTATTTTAAGAGGATTGTGTCCAAAGAAAACAATTTAAGATGTGCAATTGCAGAAAGGTATGTTTACACATCACTCTTTGAAGTGTGACTTTTCATTTAGATCAAATGTCTGTTCTTCTACATTAATTTCAATCATTTTCAATTTCAAGATTTCTTGTTTATTTACAAAGCAATGTTAAAGTGTTGCAACCAGTTAAATAATTTCAGTTTTCTGTGAGGGGCTGTCAGAAACTTCAAAGAGGAAATCAGTCAATTCCTGTTAATGATTCAATTCTTTTTCCATCTGACAACTCATGAAATCAAAGTAAATGTTTCAGAAGATTTTCTGTTGAAGGCAAAATATCTGATGTAATGGTGAATATTGTGATATTGTGACAAATTTAGTAAAAAAGTTAACATTGAAGATTAAATTATTTTTGCTATGGTGATATTAATGAATATATGTTTGGCAGAGCATAGCACCATGATAAAAACTGTGTTCTAATTATGATATCTGGGAGCAGAAATATAATTGGAATTGATTTTGGTGCATACACAAATCCTAATTGCATTCAAACAAATTTTAATATTTTACCAATTGAAATAGAAACTGATAATGATTAAATTTTACAAATATTTTCATATATACACAGAGTAAAGGATTACAATTTTTGTGTGCATGTCCAGTGAAGCTGACATTATAAAGCAACTTCAGCATAGCAGTATATATTCTCTCCTAGTCATGCATCATCAACTGAATCTTATAAATGTTTGAGCCCTTCGAAAAATTACTTGGAAAATCAACTTAAGTGTCAACCATGGAGAAGAATTTCTCTAAATTTTGATTGGATTCTATCCAAAATCAGTTGGAAATAATTAATCAAATTATTCAATAAAGGAACAACCAAGATCTTCAGCTCTTAGAGTTGATAGCAAACTGTAATTATTAAAATCAAAGCTTGCAAACAGGGAGATATTGATGTTTAGCCATACTAAAGCAGGGGAAGAAGAAAACACATTAATTAATGAAAACTCCAATGAGGAAAGAGATCCACACGCAGAATAAAATCTTTTGATCAAGATTTGATTTTTAATTTGGTAAGTTTATGTTCTATTCTGGAATGGATTGAAATTGAGAGGAATTATGATTTTGTGTAATCTAAGTTTGATTAACTATTTAGAAAAATCCTTTAAAAACCGCTTTTAAAATGAACTTTATCTTATAAAAAATATTCGTTAAAGAAGGTACTCTGGGTAAAAAAAAAGTACCTGTAAAAATATTTGGGTTCAAATATGAACAGATCTTAATTTAAACATTAAAAGCTGAGAGACACTTGGGTGGCTCAGTCACTCAAGCCTTCTGACTCTTAGTTTCAGCTTAGGTCATGATCTCATCGTTGATAAGTTTGAGTCCCACATCTGGCTCTGCGCCGGCTGTGCAAAGCTTGGGATTCTCTCTCCTTCTCTCTCTCTCTGCCCTCCCCCCCCCGCCCACTTCTGTTGTCTCTGTCTCTCTCAAAATAAATAAATAAACTTAAAAAAGATGTTCAAAAATTAAAATCTGAGAATAGGCTCTAGTTAGCAGACTTTGTTCAGAGTTGCCTGTAAAGTGCTCAGCACCTGTATAAAGAATAGTTTCTTCAATAAAAATATGGTCAGAAGAAAGAGGTCTATTAAAGCTGTCATGAATTTCAAATTTATTAATCATAAAATTCAGGGGCATCTGGGTGGCTCAGTTGGTTAAGCATCCGACTTCAGCTCAGGTCATGATCTCACAGTTCGTGGGTTCAAGCCCCACATCGAGCTCTGTGCTGACAGCTAGCTCAGAGCCTGGAGCCTGTTTCAGATTCTGTGTCTCCCTCTCTCTATGACCCTCTCCTGCTCACACTCTCTCTCTCAGGAATAAATAAAAACATCAAAAAAAATTTTTTTTAAATCATAAAATTCAACTACAAATAATACTGAGGGCAAATTTATGGGAAAATTTAAAAATTACATATTAAAAAATTCTTTACAAAAGTACTAGTGACAGCATCTTATAGACAGAAAAAGCTAAAGAATTTATTATAAAGATGAAAGTGTACCAAAGATAATTATTTCACATTTATTATTTTTAATGTTCAGATAATTAACATAAAGACTTAAAGTTTATCCTAATATACTTAGATACATTAATTTTAACTTTTAAATAAAATTTTATTTTTGATAATTTTTAATGTTTGTTTATTTTAGAGAGAGAGAGAGACAGAGCACAAACGGGGAGGGGCAGAGAGAGAGAGAGAGAGGGAGGGAGACACAGAATCATAAGTGGGTTCCAGGCTCCAAGTTGTCAGCACAGAGCCTGTGTGTCATGAGGCTTGAACTCACATGAACCACAAGATCATGACTTGGGCCAAAGTCAGACACTCAACCAACTGAGCCATCAGGTGCCCCGAGAGTAATTTTTAATAAAATAATTTATAAGTTCTCCAGCAAAAGAACACCATTTTGTTGGTCACTTAATATTCTAAAATGTTATATAATTTTAGTTATTTGTCTTAAGCTTTTATTTGAATATAATTTCAAACTTATAGATGAGTTGCAATAATAGTACAAGGAGCTCCCAGTACTCCTTCATGTTTCCGTTTTGTTCCATTTACTTTAACATGTTTCCTTTTTTCTTTCTCTCTCCTTTATCAATATGTTTATGTACATAAAATTTTTTTCTGAACCATTTGGGTGCAAGTTTAAGACATCCTTCTCCTTTTCTATAAAATCATTTCATGTGGTTTTTACGGAAAGTAAGGATACTGAATTCAGGAAACTTAACCTTACTATACCGCTATAATCGATAGTTATATCCAAAGTTCCTCTTTTATCTCAGTAACGTCCCTTATAGCTATTTTCTTCCCACCCAGGATCCAGCCCAGTTACCACAGACAGCAGCATTGTCAGGTCTCTGTGGTATCCTTCAACCGGAAATAGCTCCTCAGTTTTTCTTTGCCTTACTTAACCTTGACATTTTTTAAAAGAACAAGCCTTGCTGTTTTATAGACTGTCCCTCAGTTTGGGTATGATTAATTTCAGGCCATGCATTTTTGGCAGGTATAGTGTGATATGTCCTCAGTGCATCACATCTGAAGGCACATGATGTCAATTTGCCCCAATATGAGTGATACTGACTTAGATCATTTGGATAAGTTGGGGTCCCACAGATCTCTCCCCTGAAGGCATAGATATATTTTGTAAGAATTAATTGGAGGTCATACAAATAAATTTTTACCCACTATATTTAACATCAGCTGAATTTATTAATTGTCCTAGATTTGACCAATGGGACTCCTTCAAGCTACCTGGCTCCTTATCCTTTTGGGATGATCTCTTATTCTTAAGCATTTCCTTAATTTTCAGCATGAAGTATTGCAGAATCATCCTGTACTCTTACTGTATCAGGCCTGGAATCAGCCTTTTCTCCAAGCACCCTTGGCTTTTTAGTAAAGAGTGGTATTTATAAACCAGTATAGGACAACTAGTTGTGCGCTTCTTATTACATGTGAGTCATTGCTTATAAGCTCTCTCAGTGATAGTGCTAATACACACAAACACACACGTATACACAAGCATGTACATATATGAACTTCTCTCTCTGTATGTATGGGTATAGAGCCATGAATTTATGCTGATACTTCAATTCAATCCAATGCCACAGGATACATTCTAGTCTTTTCCCTTCTCTATATAATACACAAGTACTCATTTGTTTATGTCTAGAATATACAGAAAGTAGATTCAGAATTGCTCAACCATAGTACTGTGTAAAGCAAACTGAGTAGCTTGAATTTAATATACAGTTACAGTTTTATTATAAGGTAAAGATATGTACATTGAAGTGTAGAATCTCAAGTATACAATGTGATGGATTTTTCAAATGGATATACACGTGTAAAACAATCCTTACCAAGATAAAGAGCATTTCTATCACTCCAGGGAGTTTCTTCTCTCCCCTTCATAGCATATAAATCCTTCCTATAACACACATATTCAAAGGTGATTTTTTTTCCTTTCTGATTTTTAAAAACCACCTGAATTTAGTTTTACCTGCTTTAGAACTTCATACACAAGGTCATGAAGATACTTTCCTAGAATCTTCTAGAAGCTTTACAGTTTTAGCTTTTATTGTCAGGTCTACAATCTGCATCAAATTAATTTTTGTGGATGATAAGATAGGAAGGAGTTAAGTGTCATTTCTCCCTCATACATGTATCTAGTTGTTTTGGAACATGTGTTGAAAAGGCTTTCCTTTTCTCATTCCATTGCTCTGGTGTCCATGTTGATAAGTAATTGTTTAAGTGTATTTCTGGACTCTTTTTTCCCATTGAAATTTGTCTATCTTTATGCTATTATCACACTGTCTTGATTATTGTAGCTTTATATTTAAGTCTTAAAATAAGGCAGTGTAAGTACTCCAACTTTGTGCTTTTTTTTAAAGATTAATTTGGTTACTTAATTTAGGTTTTTTTTCCAATTGCCATATACAGTTAGAATTGTCTTGTCAATGTCTATAAAAATATCTGCAGGAATTATAATTGGGATTGCTGTGAATCTATAGGTCAGTTTGTAAAGAATTGACATTTTAACAGTATTGGGTTTTCCTATCCATGAACATAGCATATCTCTCCATTTATTTAGGTCTTTAATTTTTATCTCAGAGTATTTTGTGGTTGTGAGTGTAGGGGTTCTACACATTCTTGCTATATGTATTCCTAAGTATTTTTTGTTTTTTTGTTGCAATTGTAAATTGAGTTTTCTTAAACTTTATTTTTCAATTGTTTGCTGCTAGTAGTAGAAATCGTATACAATAGATTTTTAAATATTGACTTTTTATCCTGTGATTTTGATAAAATCACTTACTAGTTTTATAGTTTTGTAGCTTCCGAACAACTTTCAAGTTAACATTTATGAAGTCTGTGATTGGGAATAGTTTTATTTCTTGTTTTTGAATCCTTTTGCCTTCCCCCCCGCCCTTTTGCTGGCTGCATTGCAGTGGCTAGATGATCATATAGTTTTTATTGAATTTGTGTAAGATTGATATTATTACCTCTGTTGTTTCTGATGAGTAGTCTATTGTTATCCATATCATTGTTCTCCTTTTAGTAATATGTTTCTTCTCTCTTAATGCTTTCAAGATTTTCTTTTTATCTTTGGTTTACAGTTGTTTGATTTTGATGTGCCTGAGTGTGTCTGTATTTATCCTTGGGGGGTTGCTGATCTTTTTGCATCTGTATGATGTTTTTCACAAAAATTTGGGAAACCTTTGGCTGTTATTTCTTCAAATAGGTTTTTTTCTTTATCTTTTTTTTTCTGGGGGTGCTAATAACAAGTATATTAGTCTTGCTGACATTGTCTTCTAGGTCCCTGATGTTTTGTTCATCTTCTTTCAATCTTTTTTTTTTTCTCTTTTTATGTTGGATAATTTCTATTGACCCACTGTTACATTCATTAACCCTTTCTTCAAACTTCATACTCCGATTCCTCAAACCAGTAAGACAGACTTTCTGCTTACAGTGTGATTGCTTTAAGCTCGTGTGGACTGGGGAGCAGTCTCATGCAAAAACCAAATAAGCACAAATTGTATTGAATTCAGTTCTCTTGCAGAGATTGACTACATCCAGTTTTTACTGCTTTTGATTGCTCTCCAGAGCCTTCAAATGGCTGTTTCTTTCTTTTTTTTTTTTTCAGAATTATCTGCAGAAAACATAAGCTACCTTGCCAATATTAGATATGGAAGTAGTAATACAAATATTCCCTAATTCACCTAGTAAAGGAAAAATATGTTATATAAATATAATTAACAATTGAAATAGAACAATAAGTTATAAAAATAAACCTTTTAAAAGATTTTAAAAGGCTTGTATAAATATTTGGGTTACACTTGGCAAACTTAACTTTAAAATATCTCCTGTGTTAACCTGAGCCTATTAAATCATCACTAGAATGTAGCTCATGGCACTTGCAGTTCACCTGAGTCAACAGCCTCTGCACTGCTCCATTTGCTATTTAATGAACTGAGTCTACAATTATGTACTTGAGTGTTATGGTTGCATCAAATCACTCTCAAGGTTTCTAAATACATACTCCAATATGTCCTTGTCTCATGGTGGTTCAGCCACAAATTCATAGATTGGCACAAGTCTGCAAGCTGCATGATGAGGAATGCTGATATACATGTCATTCTTCTGGACACTGTGGATATACCTCTGAGAAACAGCTGTGTATGTTTGTTTAGAATGAGGTAGGTAATGAGTAAGTGTACCCTTGTTGTATAGTGAGTACTGCTGACCTTAACCCATCTATTTTTCTATATTCTACCTTGACAAACTCTTTCCAGACTAGTGGCATAGATGTGCATTGGAATCAAGGTCTCTTTCTTCAGAGGATGGGTGGCCAACACAGATACCATGACCCACCACTGTTCTTGCAGCAATAACCAAGTATTGTATCTCACTATCAAACCACCTGCTTTCTACAGACACTTCAGCAGCAGCAACTGCAGCAGATCCTGACACCTGTCAGTGGATGGACTCCTCATGGTTTCCAGTCTTCTTCCACCATGAAGACGATATTGACTGGGCCAGGTAAGACTCCTTGGGTTTTTTCTCTTGGCGTGGGAGATGAGACAAGCTAAAGATGTAGACATACTTTTTCACAATAGGGGAATGAAATGCATGGTTATTTAATTCGAATATTAAAAAGACAGCCTTATTTTATACCCCATATTAGGAAAAAGGGGACATATCAGTCACAAAAACAAATATATCCAAAGAAATACATTTAAAACTGCAGATGGCAGAGTCAACAATAACACCAAAACAATAGTCTATGTTATGTTGTTTATAAATATTGATACTTTTAGTGCAGAAAGTTTGGTTGAGAATACACTAAGTGGACAAAATCCTCATTTGTGGAAGTCTTTTTCCTAAAGAAGTAGAATTTTACAATGTCCTATTTTTTTGGTATAAATTTGGGCTTGGTTAGCTATTAAGACTGGTGATGAAGATGTTTGTGTGGAGAGAGGAACCCAGAGAACTAAATTTAACTGGTTTAATTTACCAAGCATTATTTTTGTGATCTGTTTTTACTCCGTTTGAGCCATTGTGTTGATTTTGAAATTTTTATTTGCCCCAGGAGATTTCAGTGATGAGAACATTTTAAGAACTCTTTGAAAAATTCTGTAGTTTATTAAATGCAATCACCTATTGGCATGTGGTCAAGACATAATTCACAGTAAAACATTTGTGCTTTGGGATTAGTCCATATCCATCAGGCAAAAGCTTGTTTGGTCAGTTGCCTTTCCCAAAGGTCCTGATGGGGAGACTTGCTGTCTGTATTGTTTTATAATGACTCATATCAAGGGTTAAATTCCTTGATCCTTGCCGAGGTCATGTTGTTAAGGTTATGCTGGGTATGGAATTTTACTTTCTTCACCTACTCACAGAGGCTGCAAGGCTCTCTCCTTTTCTCCCTCCAAAGTCAGGACTAATGTCTTCATTCCTCCATCCCCGTTCTTGTTTTCTTCTATATTTTAACATTCCATTCATGAGCCACCTGCCTGGATGAGAAGGTAATGGAAGAATTCCACTATCTTCTTGTAAAAATTTTCGGTGACAAGCAAAGAGTGTACAGTCTGACAGAGAAGATACCTAATTAGAGATGACAATGTGTGAGCCCAATGCTCTAATTAAGGTGAGCACTCGCTCTTGTGGCGCATACAGGAGGAAGCTCTCCTTGAGAAGGTCTGAGAAGGTTTTCTATATTAGAAGACATGTGAAAGAGCACAGAAGTATAATTTGTTTTTTTTTTAATTTTTTTAATGTTTTATTTATTTCTGAGAAAGAGACAGACAGACAACGTGAGCAAGGGAGGGTCAGAAAGAGAGGGAGACACAGAATCTGAAGCAGGCTCCAGGCTTTGAGCTAGCTGTCAGCACAGAGCCTGATGCGGGGCTTGAACCCACGAATCGTGAGATCATGACCTGAGCTGAAACCGGACGCTTAACCGGCTGGACCACCCAGGCGCCCCCAGAAGTGTAATTTGAAAGACAAATAGGGGCTAAGTCATAAAAGAATTTGAATGACGTGTTAAGGAATTCAATCTTTAATATGAATTATGAGGAGCCATAGAATATTTTCAAGTGGTATGTAAGGTTCATGCCTTTGAAAACTCTCTCTTGTAGCTTTATGGAGGATGAATTATAGACAGAATATCTAATGGGACACAACTGAAGCAAATTGTAAGGGCCTGAAAGCAGGGGCAATGAATTTGTATAAGAGGAGAGAAATACATAAGCTATTTTAGAACTTAGACTCCACAGGACTTGGGACTGGCTTGGATGGAGGGTGGGCAGATGGATTAGGGCTTGGGAGGAGTTAGGATGAGGTCTTCCAGGCTTGAAAGACTAATGGATCGTAGTGGTACTGGCCAAGAGAAGGAATATAAGAATAGAAACAAGTTATTCAGGGGGTGTTTGGATAAGAGATTCTAGTTTGGTTTTGAACACATTGGATTTGAGGTGTCTATGGGGAGATAATAATAGAGTTCTAAGCGTTGAATAAAGGAGAAAGGTTTTTGTTTTCTGTTCTGACATTTGGTAATACTCAGTAATTTTTCAATCCAGTGTAATTTTTTAGTCATACATGTATTGTTATACTATTCTTGATTCTTTTTTTTTTGGACACTCATAGATATATTACTGGCTCCTTTGCATTCATATTCTGTGATTTATTTGTTTGATTACTATTTTTTATTAGAAATATATTTTACTGCATACTGAAATATGCACTTAAAGTTTCTTTTGTTTGCATTATTGCTTAATATTTCAGTTCCAAACTATTTTTTTATTGATTTTTATTTATTTTTTAAAAGAGAGAAAGACAGAGTATGAGTGGGGGAGCGGCAGAGAGAGAGAGGGAGACACAGAATCTCAAGCAGGCTCCAAGCTGTCAGCACAGAACCTGATGCGGGGCTCAAACCCGTGAATCCTGAGATCATGACCTGAACCGAAACTGAATGCTTAATCAATTGAGCCACCCAGGCACCCCCAAAACACTTTTTACATACACATTTTATTTTCCTCTATGCAACAGTACAACAAGTAGGTTTATCAGATAAGAAAACTGAGACTCAGAGGTGGCAGACAAGACCTTGGCTTGTGCAGAGAGTTCACAAAAATAAAGCTGGAGAAGTGGGCCTGCTGTAGGTCTGCAGAGGAAGAATAACCAGGAGTGAGTGTCAGAGCTGTGATAAGAAGAAATAGTATGGTGGTATGGGAGAATTGGAGGGATCACTAGGTAGCATTAGAAGGAGCAGAATAATGCCCTAGGCTGGGCTTCTCCCTGTGCGGGACAGTGTAGCACTTGAGTCCGTTTCAAGAACTTCTAGGCATTCGCATTTGATCTCACATATTAATGGGACATCTACTATGTGATTGGCACAAAATTAGGAACTGGGGATATAACAAATAAGACATTCCTTCCGTTCCATGGGCTAAGAGTGACATATGTATAAACAGTTGACTATACACAACTGCTAAGTTCTAAAATAGAGCAAAGAATCATCTACCTTGGGAATAAGGGAAGAGAGAGTAGTTAATGTCGTATAAGAGTTCAGGAAAGGAAAGGAAAGAACAGAGTTATCTTTGAGCCAAAACTTGAAAAGGCTGGAGAGATGTCTACCAAATTGGAGAGGAGGGCAAGGGAGTTCTAAGTACCAGGAAGAATAAGGGCAAAACCTGGGAAGTATACCTGTGTATGGGGTGGGGGGGGATATAGGTTGGGTCAAAGGTATTACCTAGGGTAGAGCTTCTCATGGAAGGACACCCATGTGGAAAGGTGGCCATATTATCACTATGCGGTGGAAGCTTTTCAAAGGCGGGCTAGGGAGGGATAGGTGAGGGAAGGGACTCACAGACCACCTCTTTCAGTGGGAGAATCAGCTGGATTCCTGACACTGTCATCTAGATTTTTAAATGATCTCTTATGTCCACAAGTCCTAGGAAGGGTGAGAAGACTGGCCATGAGTGACAAGTTTGGTGGAGGCTACTCTCCCCTTCTCTTTACCTTGGAGCACGAGCAAGGTTTCGGGCAACTTGTTTCCGATAGTTTGTTAGGTCAGATACCATGACCTTGGTGTTATTTGGGACTCAGAGGTTCTTAGCTCCATACAGTAAAGATATCTATGAAAAACTGGGTTAGAAATCAAATGTTTATCAATTCTGGGAGAGAGGGCTGCATGAATAAGACAGAGCTTAAGTTCACCTTGAGGTGAAAATAGGATGAGCAGTTCCACCCAGCAGAGTAGATAGTCTGTGGAGATCAACAAGATACACATCGAAAGAATGTGTGAAACTGGCCTCCAGTGAACATGGTATTATGTCCAGGACAAGGCTCATATCAGAGAGGCACTTTATAAAGTACTTATATCTGATGTGAAGGGTAGGGAGACATTGCAGGCTTCTTATCATTGGGTAGTGAAAAGACCTCTTGGGGAGATTATTCTGATGGATGGAGAGCTGGGAGTCTCATTATACGTACATTTCAACTCCCGGGTTCTTAAGAAGTGAGGAAGCCTTCATATCATTTTCCTGGTAAGCAAACTCAGTTGATACCCATCAGACTCTTCTTCACAATGGAAGGTTCTGGAGTTTTGGATAAGTATATGAATGAGTTGAGGAAAAATAGCCCGAAGCCTGCAGTCAGTAGCTGAAACCAGCAGGCATTTGTCAGTCCTACGCCATGTGCAATGGCTTTTCCCAAGTGTTTGTGTTTGTTTTTGTTTTTTTTTTTTTGTTTTTATCTGTGTTTGCTTCAGCCTCAGGGGACAATCTATTCAGTCACCAGAAGGGATACCTTCAAAGAGTTTTCTTGGATAAAGTCCACTCATGTGGTCAGCTGTGACCTCATCTTACTGCTTTAGGGGCCCTTGTTTGGGACTTGATATCTCGAGTTCTGCTTGAATGGGAAGCAGAGAGACCTTTCTTTTTAGTGCCTCTCATTTTGGAACACATCGGAAACCACCAGTTAGCTTGCTAAATGTTTTTCCAGATTTTTTTTTTTCATTTTTAAATAACCTAGCCCCTTGCCCTGCTTATTGTCAAAAGTCATTAAAGACAGCCAACTGCTTATACTCTTTTCACAAGCACACACAATGTGGGAGGTTTGGGGAGGTGCAGGGTGGGGAGAATGAGGCTTTTCACTTTGCTGGCACAAAATTTAGAACTGAAGAGCAAGAAGAATAGAAGCACTGGTTCAGATTTTCCTAAACTAAATTGTGAACTTGATATTTCTACCAGTGATCATAATACTCATCTAATGGAAATGTCCACATTTCTCTTTCTTAAATGTCCCTTCATATCTGAAACTGTACTGAAGGGGCTCTGTATTCCCCCATTTCATTTATTCTCGAAAGCAAGGCTCCCTGGCCGACTCCCACAACTCCTTCCTTGGGGGAGAAGCCACCCGTCCGAGCACCTTTTTCCTGCCAGCTGTGGATGCAGATCCTCAACCATTCACATCCTTCCCCCATAACTCCATGGCTTATGCAGACTGTGTGACTAACAGCTGAGGGGGAGGCTGGGAAGGGTGGGAGGGGCAGGGGGCAGGTCTCTAGTTAGGGCCCCAGAGAGCAAAGCTGTGCATGGGGCCAGACCTGCTTCCAGAACAGGCCCCTGCTGCCAGAAGCAACTCATTCCCTGAAGAGCCTCTGACTCATGCCTCTAATAGGACTATTATGGTTTCCTGGCTGCAAAGTTGTCCTTGCAAAATGTAGGATTTTTTTTCTTTTTGAAATTTGAATTCTGAGTTATATGTCATAGATTAATTGCCCTGTTTCATGCTCTCACAGTGTTTTTTGATTTTTTTAAAAATGTTTTATTTATTTCTAGGAGAGAGAGAGAGAGCATGAGCAGGGGAGAGTCAGAAAGAGAGGGAGTCACAGACTCTGAAACAGGCTCCAGGCTCTGAGCTGGCAGTCAGCACAGAGCCCGACGCAGGGCTCGAACCCACGAACCGCAAGATGATGACCCAAGCGAAAGTTGGACGCTTAACCGACTAAGCCACCCAGGCACCCCTCTCACAGTGTTTTTTGAAGCTTTCTTCATAGTATCCCTTTGCCTGACTAGATTTTAAACTCTAGGCATGCCAAGGGCTGGTGTCTCCTCTGTATGCTACTGTATGGCCAGTAGCTGGAATAGTAAATGGAGCATGGAGGCAAGTGATAATTGTTTGTTGAATGAATGAATGAAAAAAAATGATGTGTTTTGCCTATGCAGCCCTACCAAGGATAAACATTTTAAGAGGCCTTAGACCTCATAAAGCAATAACAAGGGGACAACTAAGAACATGTTGCAGAATTTTACTAGGCTCTTCTTTGAGGCACAATTCAACAAATGTGGTCATCTGGTTTCTATGCTACAGTACAAATAGAAGCAGATTGGAACAGGGAGGTAGGTGCTGCTAGAGAGGCGACTCTAACAGAAAAGGAAGGAGCGGACTAAAAGACAGGCCTAATTTTAGAAAAGCAGAGTGTGAGGCTACTGACTGAAGGGGACTCACCCTACACACTTCACGAACATGGAGATCATCTCTACATTATACTAAAACGTAATAATTGCACAGGCAAGTGGCAATGGTCAGTTATCTGGGAAGTTTACTTACGTGAACTGGTTTATTTCCAATAGTGCTGAGCCGCTGAGGTGTTAGTATGTTGTGGCACGTTGATTTTCTTTTTTCGAATCCTTAGAAAATCTACCACTTTTCTTTGACAAGGAAAATAAGAATTCTCAAAGGTTGGCCCAGCCTGGTAAGGAGGAGAATTGTCTACCTCGTTAAGAGTCTTTTTGCACATCTTGGGACACCCGGGTGGCTTAGTGGGTCAAGTGTCTGATTTTGGCTCAGGTCATGATCTCGCGGTCTGTGAGTTTGAACACTGCGTCGTGCTCTGTGCTGACAGCTCAGAGCCTGGAGCCTGCTTCGGATTTTGTGTGTCCCTCTCTCTCTGAACCTCCCCCGCCCCCCGCTTGTGCTCTGTCTCTCTCTCAAAAATAAACATTTAAAAAAAAAGTCTTTATGCACATCTATATTGGAAATTTCCTTCAATCAAAAACAAAAAAGAAAAAGTCAAGAGGAACACCTCGGTGGCTCAGTCAGTTAAGTGTCCAGCTTCGGTTTAGGTCATGGTCTCACAGTTTGTGAATTCAAGCCCCATGTTGGGGTCTCTGCTGTCAGTGCAGAGTCCACCTCTGATCATCTGTCCCCTCTCTCTGCCCCTTCCCTGTTCATACTATCTCTCTCTCTTCTCTCTCTTTCTCTCTCTCTCTCTCTCAAAAATGAATAAATATTTTAAAAAAAAATTAAGAGAAGAAAACTATGACAAGAAGCTATCTATGCTCAGGGTACAGGGATTCTAAAAAGTACAGTTCTTATTTTGACACAACTAATAAAGAAATAGAAACTTCTAGTGATTTCACAGGAGAGAAAAACAGATGTGCAACCTGGAAGAAACTGTGGAGCTTTTAATCAGATAATGAGGTTTCAGGTATTTGCCAACAGAAGCTGTAATTCTTCCAAAAGCCTTTTTATGTTCATGCCACATTGAACAATATTTGCTTGAGATTTCTAGATAAGGGGAAAAAAATTGCATGACTTAAGCCATTAAAAAAGTATCCTTATTCCAGAATTTAACTTTTGAGGGCACACATGGGTTTCTCTTGGTCTGTGCTTATTCTAGGCAGGCACCAGGTTGTCTAGCTTATGAGATGCCACTCATTTAACACCTAGAGGAAAACATATGCCAAACACTAACAGTGTCATGTGAAATATCTAGAAGTAGTTCTATCCAAGTTATTATTGGAAAAGGGCTTAAAGAAAAAGGTGAAAAGAATGAAAATGGAGAAATGAACTGTTTAACACTTTGTTTAAATACAGTAGAGTTAACACACAGAGTTGGGGCGCCCGGGTGGCTCAGTCAGTTAAGTGTCAGACTTTGGCTCAGGTCATGATCTCACGGTTTGAGTTCAAACCCCGCGTCAGTCTCTGAGTTGATAGTTCGGCACCTGGAGCCTGCTTCAAATTCTGTGCTTCCCTGTCTCTGCTTCCCCCCTACTTGCACTCTAATTCTCTTTAAAAATAATGATTTGGGGCGCCTTGATGGCTCAGTCGGTTAAGCGTCCAACTTCGGCTCAGGTCATGATCTCACAGTTCATGAGTCGAGCCCCATGTCGGGCTGTGTGCTGACAGCTAGCTCAGAGCCTGGAGCCTGCTTCAGACTCTGTGTCTCCCTCTCTCTCTGACCTTCCCCTGTTCATGCTGTCTCTCTCTCTCTCTCTCTCTCTCAGAAATAAATAAAACAAAATTTTTTAAATAAAATAAAAATAAAGATTAAAAAATGTTAAAAAGCATACATTGTTATATTAGTTTCAGGTATACAATATAGTGATTCAACAATTCTGTACATTATTCAGTGCTCATCAAGACCAGTGCATTCTTAATCTCCTTTACCTATTTCACCCATCTACCTACCCACCTCCCCTCTGGTAACCATCTGTTTGTTCTCTATAATTGAGAGTCTGTTTTATAGTTCATTTCTTTTTTTTTTAACCCCCTTTGGTCATTTGCTTTGTTTCTTCAATTCCACCTATGAGGGAGATCATATGGTATTTGTCTTTCTCTGAATGACTTATTTCAGCTAGCATTATACCTTCTGTCTCCATCCATGCTGTTGCAAATGGCAATATTTGATTTGTTTTCATGATGGAATAATATTTCATTGTATATAGACATCTTCTTTATCCATTTGTCTGTCGATGAGCTGCTTCTGTAATTTGGCTATTGTAAATAATGCTGAAATAAACATAGGGGTACGCATATCCCTTTGAATTCATGTTTTGGTATTCTCTGAGTAAATACGCAGCAGTGTGATTACTGGATCGCAGGGTAGTTCTTTTTTTTTTTTTTTTTTTTAACTTTTTGAGGAACCTCCATACTGTTTTCCACAGTGGCCACAACAGTTGCGTTCCTACCAACAGAGCACAAGGGTTCCTTTTTCTCACATCTTCGCCAGCACTTGTTGTTTCTTGTCTTTTAGATTCTATTCATTCTGACAGGTGTAAGGTGGTATCTCATTGTGTTTTTGATTTGCATTTCCCTGATGGTGAATGATATTGAATTTCTTTTCGTGTGCTTATTAACCATTTGTATATTTTCTTTGGAGAACTATTCAAGTACTTTGCCTGTCTGAATTGAGATGCTTGTTTTGTGTTGTTAAGTTTAGAAGTTCTCTATATATTCTGGATATTACCCTTATTAGATTTGATTTGTAAATATTTTCTTTCATTCTGTGGGTTGTCTCTTTACTCTGTTGATAATATCTTTTAATGTACAAATTTAAAAATTTTTCATGAAATCCAATTTATTTATTTTTTCTTCTGTTATCTGTGCCTTGGTATTGTCAAGTCCAATGAAGCTTTTGCTCTACATTTGTTATTTTCTAGTTCCTTGAATTATAAAGTTAGGTTGTTGATTTGAGATCTTTCTTGTTTTTAATGTAAGTAGTTATAGCTATACATTTCCCCTTAGCAATGCTCTTGCTGTGTCTCATAAATTTTGGTGTATTGTGTATTTGTTTTCATTCATATCTAAGCATTTCCTAATTTCTCTTGTGATATTTTCTTTGATCCGTTGGTCAAGAGAGTGCTCTTTAATTTCCACAAATTTGTGAATTGGCCAGTTTTCCTTCTGTTATTTATTTATTTCTGACTTCATCCTATTGTGGTCAGCGAAGATAACTTGTATGATAGCTATCCTTGTATTTATTTATTTAGTATCAAGATATAACTGAGGTATAACATTTTACTAATTTTAAGTGTACAACATGATGATTTGATATTTATACATATTGAGAAATAATCACCCCAATAAGTCTCATTAACATCCATCACCACACATAGTTAATAATTTTTTTCTTGTGATGAGAACTTTTAAGATTGAATCTTTCAAATATATAATACAATATAGCAACTTTCAGATATACAGTACTATTAACTATGTAATGCTGTACATTACACCCCCAGGACTTATTTATTTTATACCTGGAAATATGTAGCTTTTGACCACCTCTACCCATTTTGTCCACACACACACACACCCCCATCCTCTGCCTCTGGCAACCAACAATCCATTCTCTGTGTCTATGAGTTGTTTTGTTTTTAATGTAAAGATCCCACAGATAAGGATCATAGCATTTGTCTTTCTCTTCTGACTTATTTCACTTAGCATAATGCCCTCAAGTTACACTCATGTTGTCACAAAGGATAAGATTTCCTTTTTTCTTTTCTTTTTTTTAATATTAATTAATTAATTTATTTATTTATTTATTTATTTATTTTTTACAAATAGTTTATTGTCAAATTAGTTTCCACATAACACTCAGTGCTCATACCCACAAGTGCCCTCCTCCATGCCCATCCCCCCTCCCCCCCACATCCATCAGTCCTCAGTTTTTGTCAGCATTCAAGAGTCTCTCATAAGATTTCCTTTTTTCTAATTACTAAATAATATTCCATTGTGTGTATGTATATATGTCTATGCCACGTTTTCTTTATTCTTCTATTGTTGGACACTTAGGTTGTTTCCAAGTCTTGACTATTGTAAATGATGATGCAATAAACATGGAAGTACCGATATCTTTTCTAGTTGGTGTTTCCATTTCCTTCAGATAAATACCCAGAAGTCAAATTGTTGGATCATAAGGTGGTTCTACTTTTAATTCTTTGAGGAACCTCTGTCTTATTTGCCATAGTGGCCATACCAATTTACAGTCCTGTACTTTTTTTGACTAAGTCTTAGTAATTAGTAATTCCTTAGTACTTAGTAATTATTAGTAATTAGACTTACTAAGTCTTAGTAACTCATTGTGTATTTCAGTGAATTTGTTCATTTAATCTGTCAAATTTATGGGATCCAAATTATTTGTAATATTTTCTTCTTAGCTTTTTAATGGTTGTAATGTCTCGAGGGTTATCAATTTTACGCTTTTAAAGAAACAGACTTTGTTTTTCTTGATTTTTTTCCCCTGTTATTTTTCTATTGGCAATGTCACTAATTTCTGCTTTTAACTTTAATATTCCTTTCTTCTATTTTGGATTTAATTTCTCCTTTTTGTTGCCTTAGTTAAAGCTTTGCTCTTTGACTTTAGAAGCTTTTTAAAAAAATAATTATTTAAACAACTAATATTGTTTAAATTATCTTGTAACACTGTTTTAGCTTCAACTAACAACTTTTGTGGTATTATTTTTTTCATTTTCATTCAGTTAAAATATTTTCTAATTTCTTTTGTGATTTATTCTTTTACCCATGGGTTTAGAAATGTATTGTTAATTCCAAACATTTGGGTGTTTTTCAGGTATCTTCTTTTAATGGTGTTTAATTATTTCCACTATAGTCACAGATATTACTCTGTATGATCTTAGTACATTTCATTTTATTGAGATTTATTTTATAGCCTTGTATATGGTCTTCTTCATAAACATTCCATAGGGCTGAAAAGAGTACGTATTCTGAAATTGTAGGGTACAGTGTTCTATAAATATTAGTTCAAGTTGGTTTGTTGTGTTTTAAGCTCCATTATGTCCTTACTGACTTCTGTTTAATTGTTCAATCAATATTTATGTTTTTCTCTGAAACAAAAAGTATCTGGTTGTTTAGAGCTACTTTAAATAGATTTGGAGTGTATCACTAATCTTTTTTACATTTATTTTTACCATTTCAGATTCCTAAGCTCTGAATTGTTTTGATCTATTACTTGCATGACTAGATTTCATCATTAAGTAGGTTTTTGGAAGATATGTTTTAAATAAATAAGCCTGAGATTTTACATGTTTGAAAATTCCTATCTGTGTTTTTTGTCTGAGTATATCTGTGAACTTGGTATACATTATTCCAATGTTTTCTGGAATTAAACTTTCTAGGTAAATCTGAGCATCTTCAATGTTTGCCCTTATTGTGATATTTTTTTCCTGTCCAGAAGTCTTCCTTTGTTTATTTTTTAATTTATATATTTTATTATGAAATATGACATATGCTCACAGAGATACCTTTATTCCTGAAATTTAATAGTTTAACCAAAGTATGTCATGATGTCATATAGTATCAATTTTACCTGGTATGTAGTAGGCTCTTTCAAGTTATTGATTCTGTTCTTCATTTTAGGGAAATTTTATATAATTATACATCTCTGGATACATTTTTTCCCTACTATTATTTCTTTTTTCTTCAAGTACACAAACATATTCAAGTTGAATTATCTTTGTCCTTTCTATCATATTGTCTTATTCATTACATTTCTTTTTTTTCTTATATATTCACTCTTTTTATTTAAGATGTTTCTCCCTACCATTAATTTAAAATTCAGGCATATCTATTTCATCCTTTGCTGGTTCTAGGTTATTTATCTGATATAAATGGTGAGGATTTTTTGAGTATTTTTAATATATTTTTATCATTCTGCCTCTCCTTTTCCATGCCATGTTGTTATATCATCTTGTCTTCACATTCTTATTTTACTGAAACAATACTCTTATTAAATTCGTCTATAGTGCACATTCTAAGAATCTACTTCTGTTTATTGAGCTCTATTCCACTTTTAGTAATTCATTTGTTTTTTACACATTTCTTTTTTTCATATTTCTTTATCTTTTTGTTGTATCTCTATGTATTTTTGACTTTATTTCTTTTAATCTTATTTATGCCTGGGAAGCTTTTGTCCAAACATCTATTTTCTATAATATAGCATGAGAGTTAACAGATATTCCACTTACAGAAGATACTTTTAATACCCCACTCCATATCGCCTTCTCTCATCTGAGTTACCTGCAGCTGCAGACAGTTCCTGGCATGCTGACAGCTTCCCTTCTCAAGCACCTACACATCTCCTCTTTACTGCCTGAAGGCCTTCTTTGATAACATGGGAATCTGCTTGATTGTGTACAAGCACACTCCAGAATTGTGTATGGAATTCTACTTCTAGGGGAAACCTAACTGATAGGGTATGGGAGTCAATGAATAAATGGTCATCGGAGAGTATCAGTTACAAAAAAATACACTGAACAAGTGGCCATGATAACTCAGTCATTAGAGATCAGCCAGCTTGTCCTCCACCACCATACTGCTTACACAACTGGCCCGTGAAGAATTTAGCAAGGGTGTCAAGCGTAGATACTCTGTATGGGTCCAACTGTTGTTGGGCTCTCTCTCACTAAGGCTCACCTAGTAATTGTTATTGCTCAACATCCAACATGTTAGCACAGAAATAATGTTAAGCACTTGATCTGATACTATTATTCAAGGACACTAACTAGCTAGTTGGTGGCAAATTGCTTCCATTGGACATCGTCTACCCTAGAGGAAAAGTAATTCTTTCTACCTGAGATTGGTAAGCCTTCCAGGTACAGTTTGGCTCTCTCTGCCCACACTGTCTTGGCCAGCACCACTAACTGAAGATAGGATTTCTGATTTACTGATATAGGATCCTGCCTATATTGCCTTGGATCAAGGGACACAGATATTTATATTACCATAAAGAAGTGTGACAGTAGGCAATGACTATGGAATCCATTGGTCCTACTGTATATTGCTTTACCTGGAAGCTGCCACCATGATAAAAATTTAGAATGTCCTCTTAAAGACACAAATGAGGTTCCAGTTTAGAGAATAACACTTTTAAGGATCAAAGTATGTTACATGGTACTTTGTCCCCAGTAGGCTATCATATGGTGCTTTGTCTTGGTAGCTAAAATACAAGGGTGGAACCAAGAGGTGGAAGTCAAACTGACTCCCCTCACTCTCACCATCATTGTCCTAATTAGGGAGTTTTTATTTCCTATTCCTACAACTTTAGGATCTACGGAATAAGAGGTTCTGATCTTCAAGGAAGTAACACTTCTACCAGGGGACACAGTTAGGGTTCCACTGAATCTAAAGTTGTGACTGTTGCTCTCATGTCAATACATCATCAGACTAAAAAATTTTAACATGCTGGTGGTGGTCATTATACTGATAATTATGAGAACCTAATGTTTTTGTTGTAACAGTGGGCATGGTCTGAAATTCAGTAGATCTATCGGGGAGCCTCTGATAATTCTGTGCCTGAAGGAAAAGCAGTTTCAGCAACCTCTAAGGACTGGTAAGGTCAAGAATACCAGCAATTCACACATATCAAAGATGCAAGTCTGCACCGTCTCAAGAAAAAGCAAGCTAGGATGGTAAAAGTTATGACTGATGGTGATATGAAACTAGAATGGGTGCAAGGGGAAGGAGAAAATAAAATCAGTTGCTTTGGGTCTAGCTGAAGCCAAAAGAACTTCAGATTCCCCATTAACTCTGTTAGCTATAGCGGCAGGGATTTCAGCTTTTACCCCTAAGCATCATTAAAAAGTGAAATCAGGGTGGGGCATGAGCAGGTCTGGGAACTGCTAAGTGTGACCGGCAGATATCAGCTAATAGCATTCCCTGTATCATCCCTTTGACCAACCCGAGTTCACCTACTACTGTGCGGGGGGTTTGATACCCTTGACACCTTAGCCTTCTTGCCCTCCAGTGAGACAATCCTGAGGTGCATTCAACACTGTTTCTCAGAAGTCCCAAATGTTTAAGCCTCAATTGCTTAAAGCAGTAACCTGATCAGTGTCATTATGCCTCCTTTTTGGCCCTCCTTTCCCTTTTCTCAATTCCCAGTTGTCTTCCTTGTGTTTCCTGGGATCATTTTCTAGTTAAACCACTTGTATACAATTACTTGTTCTATAGTCTGCTTTTGGGGAAAATCCAAACGAGAGCATCTCTTATCTGAGACAAGTTTGTCGTTTTCCTCCAAACTATACCTTGATTCTTGGATACTACTTTTAATCTATATTTCTGTGGGCTCTGAAGGGAAGAGTGAGAGCCTTCTCTTTTTTTTTTATTGACCAGTCTAACTAACAGTTTGTCAATTTTGTTAATGTTTTCAAAGAACACAAATTTGCTTTCATTGATTTTTTTTTGTGTTGTTTTTCCTGTCTCTATTTCATTTATTTCTTCTGCAAACTTTACTATTTCCTTTCTCTGCTAGCTTTTGGTTTAGTTTGGTTTGCTCTTTTGCTTTTTAATTTTATAGCTCCTCAGGATATAAAATTAGGTTACTAATTTGAGATTATTCTTCTTTTTAATGTAGGCATATATGGTAAAAATTTCCCTCTGAATACTACTTTTACTATATTCTCTAAGTTTTGCTGTTTTGTTTTTGTTTTCATTGAAGAAAACAAGATATTTTCTAATTTCTTTTGTGATTTCTTCTTTGACCCTCAGTTGTCGAGAATGCATTGCTTAAGTTGCACATATTTAAAGTTTTTTTTAGTTTTCCTCTTATTATTGATTTTTTAGCTTCATTCCATTGTAGTAAGAGAGATAACAGTTTGTATTATTTCAGTCTTTTAAAATGTATTGAGTCTTATTTTGTGGCATACTAGCATTCCATCCTGGAGAGTGTTCAATGAGAACCTAAAAAGAATGTGTGATCTGTTTTTGGGTGGGGTGTTTCAGAGATGTCTATTAGGTCTAGTTGGCTTACACTGTTAAGTTTTCTATTTTGGGGGTGACCTTCAGTGTACATGTTTTATCCATATTGAAAGTGGTATATTTAAGTTTCTGACTATCATTGTAATACTGTCTATGTCTTCCTCTAATTATATTAATATTTGCATCATGTATTTTGGGCTTCTGTTGTTTGGTGCATATGTTTGTAATTATTATATGTTTTTGTTGGATTGACTCTTTTATTGGTATATATGTCTTTCCTTGTCTCTTATAGCAATTTTGACTTGCCTGTTTTGTCCGATATTGGAATAGCCACCCCAGATCTCTTTTGGGTATTATTTGCACAGAATAGTTGTTTCTGACTTTTTTGCTTTTAACCTCTTTGTATCTTTGGATCTAAATGACTCTCTTATAGGCAGCATACAGTTGGAATATGTTATTTTGTCCATTTTTCCAATCTCTGCCTTATGATTACAGCGTTTAATCTAGTTATATTTAATGTGATTACTGATAAGGAAGAATCTACTTCTGCCATTTTGCTAATTGTTTTCTATATCTTAACGCTTTTTTTGTCCTCCATTACTGCCTATTTTGTGTTTAGTCTGTGTTTTGAGTGAACTGCTTTGATTCTCTTCTTATTTCTTTTTGTGTATCTTTTTTAGATGTTTTCTTAATTATTCCATTTTTTATGATTACCATTTAGCATTCTAAATTTATAACAGTCTATTTCAATTGATACCCACCTTAACTTCAATACAATGCAGAAATTTTGCTCCTACTCAGCTCCACCCTTCCCTCCTTTACGTTGTCAGGTATTTTTCTGAGAAATAATTTTCAGAAAAGGAAGAAACAATAGGAGACCCTTCACTACCAGTAAGTGGCAAAATAGTATGTCTCAGAATCCTGTTTCTGTGCTTTTCCATGCACTGACCCATGACCCAAGAAATTAAAAGATTAGTAGAGGAATAATTATAGTATTATGGTTGTCATCAACAGTGGTCCAGATTCTGGTACAGGAATGGGGTTCTGGAAGACCCTGATCCCCAGAGACAGACACTGAGGTATCAGATTGAGTCACATATGCAAGGAGGAAGTTCATTCTGGAGGGTACAGTGTGACTTCTAGGGCATGGTGAATCCAGATTGTGGGTTGATAGGACCAGCATAGTCTGGGTTTCATGAGTGCCCTTCTTGGCTTCCTTCCAACACTTGGGTAAAGTCCCAATTTTTCTATAAAATCCTTCCTCCTATACATTGATATCTCCAGGACTCTTTCCACACCTGTCTCAGATTGGTCTTCTTGAATTTTCTTGGGATTATTGCAGCAAGGTTGCTAACCTTTCATCTTTCTTTTGGCCCCTATGCATGTGATGTTTTTCACCAACTATTCCAAACCTAGGACATTATTTCAGATTTTAGTTGAATCATCCCTAATGCCATGAAGTTACCTCTACCCACTTTTATGGGTCAAACTGTGGACTATTAGTCCAGCAGGGCAGAGTGGACAAACAGCAGCTGAAATGACTTTGGATAACAGATCAGAATGAGACCCCCAGCTTTACCATTTAATAGTTAGGGCTGCAACTACAAAAAGGGAATGATAAAAAGTAGCTAGCTATGTAAGGCACCATGACAAGCACTTTAAACATCTCATTTAATCTTCATAAAAATGATGAGGTAAATGCTTTGTTATATTCATTTTGCTGATGAGGAAATCGAAGCTTCGTGAAGTTAGGTACCTTGCTGAAGTTTACACAACTTGTGAGTCAAGGAGTCTGGATTCTGATCTGGCTCTGATTCTAAAACCTAAGTCATCCAGTGGTTATAAATGTTATGTAAGTACATTATATGAAGTGATTATTTGCTAGCTATTATCATTACATTATTATTGAAGGCAAATCTCATATTTCTTTCTCTCATTTGTTCATTCATTCCGTGCTCATGGAGTCCCTCTTACATCCTGAGCTAACCAATCGGGCCCAGCAGCCACAAGCCAGAAAAGACCTCTGCCCTTGAGAATCTCACCTCCTAAGAGGAGGCAAGCAAAAAAATTGGATGCAGTTATTTCAGAAAATGATCAGGGATCTAAAGAGAATCAAGAGTGACTGGAGTGGTGGTGAGGATTGTTGGCTTCATTAGATCAGGTGGTTGAGAGCCTGAGCACATGTCATAAGCAGAATAAAAATCCTCCAAGATGTCCCTGTCCTAATTTGCAGAACATGTGAATATATTATATTAAATGGCAAAGAGGGATTAAGACTACAGATGACATTAAAGTAGAGAGACTGATTGTCTGGGGGCTGCAGGGAGGTGGAGAACCTGGTGTAATCATAAATGGTCTTAAAAGGGAAAGAGGAAGGCAGAAGAGGTCAGATTGGTATGATACAAAAAGGAGTTGACTCACCATTGCTGTCTTCAAAGACATGAACCAAGAGGAAGGAGGCCATGAATGAGGGAAGCTTCTAGAAGCTGGAAAAGTCAAGGAAATGTATTCTGTCCTAGAGTCTCCAGAAGCACACAACCATGCTAGCACCTGATTTTAGCTCAGAGATCCATTTTGGACTTCTGTCCTCCAGAACTGTAACACCTTAATACTTTAACTATAATGTGTTTGTATTGTTTAAACCACTATGTTTGTGGTCATTTGTTACAGCAGCAACAGAAAACTAATATAGGAGACATCACTGAAGTTGACACCTGGGGAACAAGAAACCATCAGCTATGGGTCATAGCATTCCAGATAGATGGAATAGCATGAGAAAAGAGAAACAGAAAAGAGGTCAAGGAGTGGAACCAGATAAGGAAGAGATGGAGTGTTAAATTGAATTTGGAGAGATAAGTAAGGGCCAGTCATATAGGACCTTGTTGGCTGTTGTAATCGATTTGGATCTCATTTCAAGAGCAATTGAAAAACTTTGGAGGGTTTTAACTAAATGAAAATGAGTGACATATCAAATTTATGTTTAAAAAATAATTATCTGTGTGTAAAACAAACCTGGTGGCCAGAGGACCAGGGAGAGGAATTACTGCAGTTTGAACTTGGCAATAGCAATAGAAATGTGGAATTGCAGGTGTACTTGGATGTACTTGGCATATAGAGACAGGATTTGATACAGGGAAATGAAGAAAATAGAAATTGAAACCAGGGGTAGACTTCTCATGAAGTTAATGAAGGCTCAGTGTCAGGTATGTTTACCTGCATGGGTCCTATACCTAATTTTGAATTCATTCCTTTGTATTATTTTTTCTAAAGAAAATTCCTGTGATTGCATCTGCTTCAAGCCCCCGCCAAACAAGAGTCTGCTTATGGGCTTAGGTGGGACAATGCAATTTACTAAGCTAAATCTCTTTAAAATCTTTCTATCTAAGGCCAGAAATGGTCCAGCCCAAAACAGGATGGGTATGCAGGTAGAGGCTATGAGGCTTCAGCTGGAGGGAGAAGAGAGCCTGGAGTTGGGGACCAAGTTGGGCTTAGCACCATTGGGAGCATGGGTATGCCACTGGAGATCCCAGCCGAACTGAGAGACAGGCCTCTCCTCTCCTGCAAAGTTATGGGTTGGGAGCTAAATGTAGGACCTGTCTTTATGGGACTCAAACTTCTCATTCATAGGGAAAGCCTCTTTAACAGACTCCACCAAAACGAAGCAGTCCACAGTGACTGAGATACATTTCAATTGGTTGTTAAAAGTCACCCAGAAAGTGATGCTCACCTGGATTTTTCCAGTGTCTGTGTTATCAGCTCATGATGCTTTCTCTGCTTTTTCATCTTTGCTGTTTCCTGTTGGCTGCACATTCCTTTATCCTTGGCTATCCCTTACTCTAGCTGTTTATGGCCAGGTCTGTCCTGTCTTTCATCTCACTTGTTCCATCTTGTTAACTGTCTATCTCATGATCTGCCCTCCTTGTCCCGCACTAGTTGCCTGGTTCCTGAGAGTTGAGGTCATGCTAGCCTACAGGAGACTGTCTTCTTCAGCAAATACTTGGGTCCCCTGTCCATGCTGGGCAGCACCTCGTTGGCCAGATGTAAAGTCATAATCATATCCACTTCACTGATCCAGCCCAGCTCAGGTACCTCCCTCCCATCTGCAAGAGCTAAGAGCAAGAGCTTAGTTTCCACATTGCTATCTCTCAGTCCCCTGCCATTGCCCTGGTATTGAATTTCTGCTCACACTTCTCAGGGCAATTCTGGCATCCTTTTTCTTCTCTCTTTTACTCCCTCTGGAACTTGGTGCTGGCAAAGCCTGTGACAAAATTCCTGGTTGATGGATTCAATACCTGAAGTAGGCTGGGTTATTTTGGGTTCGCCCTAAGGCGGAGCCTGACACAGCACTTCCTGCATCTTTGAGTACACCTCTTGCTTAGAGAGCAGGACTGAGGTAGGTGAGAATAGTGAGAGAGAAGCCGATAAGAGGGAAGGAGGAGAAGCCAATAAGAATGTATACCATCACAGTTGCTTCTGTGGATGCAGTGCTTGATTCTGCGGGGACCCACTGCAGAGCATAGAGAACGCCTGTCAGACTGTCTGCCCAAAGATGGAGAGGCTAGAGCATTCACCCACCTCACTGTACCTTGTGCCAAGTTGGCTGAAGGTTGCCCCTGGGGGCATCAAATTCCTGCTGTCACAGACTGCACTGGCTTGTCCTATGGAGCTCTGAGCAGAATACAGAACAACTCAAATGCAGAAAGACTATGCAGTAGGCATGAGGTGGAATACCACCATTTCAGGGTAAGTCTGAGTCTTCCAGAACTGTCCTTTCTGCAACTATAGCTGAAATCAGAGGTGGGCCAAGGGTATAATTCTTGTACCATAGCCATCAGCTACACAGGCCTACTTCCAGGCTCTCTTCTTGCTTCACATCCTAGTATAATCTATCCGAAATGATAGCCCTCATCATTAAGCATGTATATTGGTGGGAATGTAAGTTGAACTTCCATAGCCACTATGGAAGTTCCTTAAAAAAAATTAAAAATAGAACTGCCATGTGATCCAGTAACACCACTTCTGGGTATATATCCAAATGAAACAAAATCATTATCCTGAAGAGGTATCTGCCCTCTCATGTTTATTGCAGCATTGTTTACAAGAGCCAAGACATGGAAACAACCTAAGTGGTTTGGTTTTGTTTTTGAAACAAATGATATACAAATTTTTACTCAAAGATATTCAAGAAATACATGTTTTGGTCATTTTATTTTTATTTATTTTAAATTTTTAAAAAATGTTTTATTATTTATTTTTAAGAGAGAGAGTGTGTGTGTGTGAGTTGGGGAGGGGCAGAGAAAGAGGGAGACACAGAATCAGAAGCAGGCTCTGAGCTGTCAGCACAGAGCCTGATCCAGGACTCGAACTCATGAGCTGTGAGATCATGACATGAGCCAAAGTTGGATGCTCAGCCAACTGAGCCACCCAAGCATCCCTGTTTTGGGCATTTTAAAGTGAGATTAATTGAAGATCTAGGAAAAATTATATTTGATTAACACACTGGCCACTCAGAAAGCTCTCTCTTCTGTTAATAGCAGCTAAATTTATATATACAGAAAAAAGTCTTGAGACCATGCAAATTCAGTAGAATTACATGCATTCATTATATTAATAAAAAACCTGTAGTAATGTTTACGCCAAACTGTTACTTTTAGAAAAAAATTAAAAATACACACTAAAACATGACCAAGACTAAAGAAAATGGTAAATAAGCACAATTTCTATTTTATTTTAAAAAGTTAGGCATCACACATATTCAAATGTGTTACACCATGTTCATTCCTCAAAAGTGGCATTTTAAAGTGTTAAGCATTATTAAATATCAAAAAATACAAGTCTACCTTTACAATGTAGTACTGGCATAATTCAAACTACTGTGCCAATTATAAATAGTATCATCAAGTTTCAAACTTCTTTTCAAAGGTATTTAAAGGAAAGCATATAGATGCACATTTATATACACACAAATTATTATACTCATGTCATCAAAGATATTTTATAAAAGTAAACAGTTTTATCCCTTAGCTCTTTTGTATTCTTATATAGATTTTTAATAACTGCTCAAAGATTTTCAGTTCCTGTGTATACAGACTTTCATGAGAAGGAATAAAGATAAAATTTTTTTTTTAATATTTTTATTTATTTCTAGGAGAGAGAGAGAGAGACAGTGTGAGCAGGGGAGAGTCAGAGAGAGGGAGTCACAGACTGAAACAGGCTCCAGGCTCTGAGCTGGCAGTCAGCACAGAGCCCGATGCGGGGCTCGAACCCACGAACCGCGAGATCATGACCTAAGCGAAAGTCGGACGACCAACCGACTAAGCCACCCAGGCGCCCCAGATAAAATTTAATTTTACAGAGCACACATACGTCTTCAGCCTTCATAAAATAACCCATAGTCATTCAAGGTTGGTAAGAACTAGTCTTTAAGAAGGCAATTGTTGTTGGGGTGCCTAGGGGCTCAGTCAGTTAACTGGCCCACTTCGGCTCAGATCATGATCTCACAGTTGGTGAGTTCAAGCCCTAGACTTGGCTCTGCGCTAACAGTGCAGAGCCTGTTTGGGATTCTCTCTCTCCCTCTCTGTCTGCCCCTAACCAACTCCTGTGCATACTCTCTCTCTCAAAATAAAGAAATAAACTTTTATTTATTTATTTATTTATTTATTTATAAAATGTTTATTAATTTTTTTTGAGAGGAGAGAGTGTGAGCAGCAGAGGGGCAGAGAGAGAGGGAGACACAGAATCCAACCATGCTCCAGGCTCTGAACTGTCAGCACAGAGCCCCATGCGGGGCGCAAATGCATGAACCCAACCATGAGATCATGACCTGAGGTGAAGTCTGACACTTAACTAATTGAGCCACCCAGCTGCCCCAGAAATAAACTTTTTTAAAAAATTATGTTTTTGTTGTGTTTTTTTTTAAAGAAAGAAGGTTCTGGGACTCAAGGCCAGGCAGAGTTTTTTTGTGAAGTCATTTCGGCCCTTACAATTTTGGCTCCTTGTAACTCAGATCCATTGTTTTATTTATGAGTGTGTGCCAGATGTACCAGACAAAAGGTAAAATGCCACAAAGCAAATCAAAATAGAATGGTCCTCCTTCATAGATAACTTCTACTCTGATAAATTCTGACTGATGTCCTATGAGCTCCGGGTTCCAGAGAACAGTCCAAAGTGGATTTTATAAACTCTGATTATAAATCTGTTAAAAAATAAAATACAACCAAGTAAAGCTGATGATCAAATCGGTTTTATTAAGTGATTCACAAATCAGGGCAACCTCCCATCTAGCAAGTAAAGGGGAGCTCCACTCAGCGAAATGAAAGAAAGGGTTTTAAAGGCAGGGAGAACATAACAAAAAGAAGAAAGAAATTTATTAGTAAGGAATGCATTGTTTAGGCAAGGTTGCCCTCCGAAGGGGAGCCAAAGGGGTCAACCAGCAAGACTTTCTAGTATTGACCAGGAAATTCCATGCTGACTGTTTAAAGGTTACATTCCTGGTGGATTGAAACTGGAGTTGGGTTAGGTATTAAGTCTGGGTTTCCTGACTTGGGGTCTTAACCTAAGTGATACCATTTTGGGCCTATGGTTTTCTTTTTAACAGTTCCCTCCTTTTGATCAGACTTCCTCTAACTCAGAGATGTGATCAAAATTTAAGACATTGGCGCCACTCTCAGCTACTGCTCTGTAGTTCTCTTATCCTTTGCTGATGCTTTGCTGGCATTCACAGGCCATGACATTTTTGCTTTAGTCTGTACTGTATGGCTTTTGGTTCATATTCCTTAAGTAGGTCATCTTCTGTGTGCTTTTTCTGACGCTCCAGTCTTAAGGTGATCATTTGCTTGGTGACTAGCAGCTGTGAATGTCCATTTAAAGCTTTTGAGAAAATATAACATGCCAGGGAGGTTATAATGATCACTATAAGCAGAATAATTTCCAATTTTTGGAGGAGGCTTTGAAACCATGGTCCCCAACACCCAAACCAACCGAAATCACAGAAGTCAAAGAAAGACCCCATGGAAGGAATCACTGTTATAAGCCAAGTGATTTGTTTTGTGATTTTATGTAATTGAGTTTTAATTTCCTGAGAAGTGTTAATCTAGGTACAGCAGGTGGTGTTGGCCACAGCACAGACACTTCCTTTCTAAATTCAAAGATAATGAAGAGCTATTTATTATCAAGAACAAATGTGGCCAGAGAACCTTAGTTGGTCAACTGTTGCTTTAGCAGCACATTCTCTAATGCTGTTAAGAATTAAGGAGAGGTTCTTGGGGCACCTGAGTGGCTCAGTCAGTTGAGCATCCAACTCTTGAGTTTGGCTCAGGTCATGATCTCACAGTTCATGAGACAGAGACCCACGTCAGGCTCTGTGCTGACAGTGCAGAGTCTGCTTCGGATTCTCTTTCACTCCCCCCTCTCTTTGTCCCTACCCTTCTTGCATGCTTGCTCTCTCTCAAAATAAATAAATAAACACTTATAAAAGAGAGAGAAAAAAATTAAGGAGAGCTTCTTGATCATAGCCTTATTTATATTCAGGGAAATAGGGACCTGCCAGAAGGAGTACATCCTGAATCATGAAAGCTTCCTAGAAAATCCTTGTTAATTCAATCATGTGAATTTAGAGGAGTCAACCAATGAGATATCTTATTTTGCTTCTGAAAAGTTAGGGACACAGTTAGAGTTTTTTCGCTAGCCTGACATAAAACATTGTTCCAAATTCCAGAGGTTACCCCCACCCCACACCCTTAGTAATGGCCTTGGAGATGAAGATGAGGCATTATCTTTCTAGGCCAATGCCAGAGTAAAGGAAAGGAAAAGAAAGACAAAAGTTTCATGTTCACTTAAACTATGAACTCTTGATCTGTTGTCTTGGGCAGAAATAGTCTGCCTCAGTGTCACTACTGCTCTTCCTCATCACTTTGATTTGGAGGAATCCAGCCTCTGTATAAGACCAGGTGTCACATGGAGCCTTCTTTAGATGTGGGAGGTGAACCCAGGGCTTGATACCTTCTAGCTCTGTAGCAGTGTCATGGTCAGGAGCAACTGGTAAATTCCTTTCCAACGGGGCTCGAGAGTTGGTTTTCTCTGATAACATTTCCAAAATACCTAAATACCAGGCTATAAACTATGATCAACATATTCCTTTGTGGGGTTTTTGGTTAAAATATTATTAAAAATATTAAAAATATATATATATTTCTTTTTAATGTTATTTTTGAAAGAGAGAGAGAGAACATGTATGCACGTGTGCAGGGGAGACACAGAGAGAGAGGGAGACAGCATCTGAAGCAGGCTCTGTGCTGACAGCTGACATGTGGGACACCAACCATGTGATCATGACCTGAGCAGAAGTCAGGCACGTAACCAACTGAGCAACCCAGATGCCCCTCAGCAGAATCCTTAGAATTGGGACCCAAGAAGGCTTCCTTCATCTGTTGATGACAGACGTGAACATAAGGCATTAGAGACTTACAGTAGGCGGCCACACTAGCATGAGACAACAAGAGATCAGCAGAAGGTTGTATGCTGGCAGAATTCCAATGAGTCTGCCAGATTTTGTTAAGACTTGTATGATTCGCTCAGGGAAGTGGGTGCCTTGCTCATGGAGATTATGAAAGGTATATCCTAAGTGAGAAACACATTTTTTAACAGTTTTTTTTCCCCTTAGTTTCCCACTGTGAGAGCATCAGGAGGGGCTTCAACCCATCCAGAAAACATAGTAACAACATATTGATAACACTTAGAAAGTGGCATCTCTATGAACGAGGTTAAGTTGTAGGTGTTCAAAGGGTCCAGAGGGAAAAGGTCTGGGGCCTCTGAGACAAAAACAGTTTTCCCAGGATTATGGACCTACCAAAGCAGACTATTTTTTTTTTTTTTTGCAATTTAATAGAAGTTTCCCCACTAATGTCTATTTATAATTTGAGTCCTCTGAAATGCACTGTGGGAGGTGAAGGAATGCAAAAACTGAAAACTGGGGTTTGTCAGTGAGCTGGGAAGAACCAAACAGCCCTCTTGGTTTTCTCACAGCATTGACTCTTCAGTTAATGGACTTCATCTGCATGTATCGCAATCTTTACAGAATCTGCTGCTGATGTCTTGTGTGGAAGTCAGGCCAATCACATATTAAAATTTCAAGGATTTCTTTCCCACAAACTTGTAACTTTCTTTTTAAATTTAGATTTTTGTCTGAAGTAATCCTTTATTTATTATTTATTTTATTTATTTATTTTTAAAATATTTTATTTTTAGGGGCTCCTGGGTGTCTCAGTCGGTTAAGTGTCAGACTTCGACCTGGCTCATGATCTCACCATTCACGGGTTTGAGCCCCACTTTGGGCTGTGCCCTAATAACTGTGAAGCCTGCTTGGGATTCTCCCTCTCCTTCTCTATCTGGCCCTCCCCCACTCATGCTTTTCCTCTCTCTCAAAAGAAATAAATTTTTAAAAAAGATTTTATTTTTAAGTAATATCTACACCCAATATGAAGCTCAGACTTACAACCCAGAGATCAAGAGTCTCATACTCTACCAATTAACCCAGCCAGATACCCCTAAAGCTTTCTCTGAATAGCCAGTCTTACTTTAGGACAAAGTTACTTTCCTTTTTCCTCAACAAAAATGTATTTCTATTTGTCATGTTTTTACTTACCAAAACTTTCCTGGCATATAGAATAATTTCCCTTATTATTTCTAGTATTCTTAATTACATTTATTAGAATTTGTAACTCCTAGAGTCCTTAATTTTGAGTGAAAGCTTATAAGTAAGCAATTGTGAACTGTTACACCAGTATTCTTTAGATTTGCAAATTTATGAATATATTTCATAATTTTTAGAAGTACATGCTTTTTTTGGTTTTCCAATATTGTGCTAACACATCCAAATATCTTTTAGTTTCTTTGCAACAAGCCAAAAGTAGATTAAACCTGTGTTTAGTAATTAATGTTTTAGTGTTTTATCTTATTTGGAAATGATTTCGATATTTAAAGAATTTAACTTATTATTTGACCTCATTCACCAAAACTTTTAAGGTTTTAGGTTATCCAAAAGGCTTTGGGAAAGCTATTTAAGTAGACATAACTATTGCTGAAAAGTTCATTTATAAACTTTTCTTGCTTTTACTTAATTCACTTCTGTTCAGTATTTATGTTTAGATTACCTACAAATTTCATGACACATTAGACAACTTCAGCCATTCTCCCAAGCTATTAATTTTTTGTTGATAAATCTTTTTTTAACTTATTTTTAAAATTTACCTCCAAGTTAAATAGCATATAGTGTAAAGGTGATTTCAGGAGTAGATTCCTTAATGCCACTTACTCATTTAGCCCATACCCCCGCCCACATGTTGATAAATCTTATAGGAGATAACATGAACTTATTTGGCTAGTAAATTCAGCTAGAATAAAAGTTTTATATTTAATGCTGATAACTCTAAAGACATGCCTGTTTTAATTAAACCATCAACCTTAAACTAGCTTTATTTATCAAATATTTTCCCAGTTCACATGAACTTGAAAAAAATTGGAGTTAGTTTCTATCTTTTTGGTATTTTAAATTGTCCAATCCTTACAAGCACTTGTCCTCAAACCCACTGAATAGGGCTCTTTTTCAAATTAATTTTAGCAATACCATCAGGGGTAGAACAGTACCTCACATTTATAACATAAACACAAACACAAACACACAGGTGCAAAGACCTTATGGTTACTAATAGTTATGGAAAAGAGTTTTAAGATTTGTATTTGTCCCTGACAAAAACTGAGAACTGATGGATGTAGGGGGGAGGGGTAACGGGCATGGAGGAGGGCACTAGTGGGGATGAGCACTGGGTGTTATGTGGAAACTAATTTGACAATAAACTATTTGTAAAAAAAAAAAAAAAAAAGATTTGTATTTGTCCCTGAAATTAATGTTAAGGGACCTGTGCTAGAGTTTGGGAACAAGCACCCTTGCAGCAGTTTGTATTTTTAAAAAAGACTTCTTCTCTTTTTTTCTTAGGACTTCTCCTTTTTTCTTTTAGTCTCAGGTGATTGTGGGCTGTGTTTATATTTCAAAGACATGATAAGATGTTTAACTTCAAGGAACAATGAAAGAATGTAAGTTTCTGTAAGGAGGACTTTGGTTTCCTAAGGCCAATGATTTACTAACCTTTTGAGAAGAACAAAGGGAAGTTTGGGGATTGGTAAGAAATAGTTGAATTTAGAATTGCCTCTGGAGCTGATTTTTGTTTTCCAAAAGATTTGTGAGATAAGGGCAGTTGCTCTCACTTAAAGAATTGAATTGTAACTTGAATGACATCATAGGTTAAGCTACCTTCTCTAGCACGTTATCCTCGATTTGGTTCTTTCCCTCTGGGTACATAGTTCTAATTTTAAATCTTCTTAGTGGTATTGAATACTCCTCCCACCACCCACCCTGCTTGAGTGTAAGACAGGTCCCTAAAGAGGGTGCAAAGGCTATTAAATTTCCCAAATCAAGACTCACTCCCAAAGACAGCCAAAAGAAAGAATCAATGACTAGGGTTGTCCTGGTAGAAAGCCAAGCCCAGTAATGTAAAATGAGGAGAGCAAGAAAGCAACAGCTCTCTTTGGGAGAAAAAGTGATGCAGGCTGGCTGGGTCCGAGAACTCAGTAGGGGCTCTGCAGTACCAGCCAAAAGGGTCCTTGGCTTTGCACAGAATAGAAGTCAAACTCTGAGAGAAAGTGAGAACAGGGTTTACAGAATAGTGTAAGTGATAGGGCACAGCTGATGGAGTGTCTGGGAGACTCAGAAAGGATAGGACAGTCTCCTTTCTCCTCGGGGCCTGGGGTTTTTATTGAGGATGCTGGTCTGGTGAATGTGTCCTCTCAGACATCTAGGAATGGTCAAAACAAGGACAAGTGCTCAGGTGTCCTCCATAAGTCACTGCCACCCTGGAGCTGTGGGTCTTGGTGTCTAGGTATGTGGAGTCGGTGGTTTTGGGAAATAGTACCTGGTGACTCTGCCTGGTCACTCCTTAGTTAGCTATTGTTCTGGAAGACTCCAAAGAAATCATTAATTTCGTGACTTTTACAAAAAGGACATACATTATCTGAACTATAAGGCATGTGAAAAGTTGGGGTGCAGGTCCTAGCAAGAATAGAAGCAGGAAAAGGAGCAAAAAAACAAAAAAATCCAGCGTTTTTCATGGGTCCTTCAGTTTCCCTGTCCCAAAAGGATCAATAACCAATGAGTCCGGATTTGGAAAGGCAGGGACAGTGCAAAATTTTATTTTGCTCTCTTGGCTGGGCATTACAGACAGAGACTCAGAAGAACTAATTCCGTGAAGAGTTTTCATCTTTTGCTGGCTTCTGCCAGCTTTTCTTGGATCCCCTCTGCAGGCTCTCGAATCTATGAGTCTCCCTTTGGCTGTTGAAGGATAAATGTAGCAGTTTTCCAGAAAATGTCTCTGTGTCGTGAACTCTGAAAGGGTTCCATATTGGGGGGGGGGGCTCCTTTGAAGGTAGATATGGGGTTGTCTTTAAGGCCACTGACTTGGAAAATTTTTGTTTATATTGTGTAGTCTTTTCAGGTTGGAAAAATAATTTAGACTAGGATGAGTACACAAAGGAAGAAAGAAGGAAGCAATTGGAGTTATGTCAGTCTTATCGTCTTTTTTTGGGGGGGTACCTCCCACATATTTAATTTTTCATTAGCTTTCTGCAATGAGCCTTTCAATGAAACAATTCTGGAATTTTGAAACCTTTTAGAGGTTTTTGCTTGCCAACCAAAATAGGTATACTATTCAGTTTAATTTGGGAACCCTTTCTTTCAAGTGTACTTCTCAAATGAATGATTTTGTCTAATTGGAATTGGAATATTCCCCATAATGTTCATTGTGGTTCTGTATTGCTTTCAGTAAAATTTTGCCATTTTTATAGAAATTCACAGCTCTCTGTCTCAGGTTTTAGACATGAGATGAGCAGATGTACTGGAAGGTGCTGGGCCAGACCCTTTAAACTTTTTTTTTAAGTTTATTTATATTGAGAGAGAGAAAGAGAGCATGAGCAGGAGAGACGCAGAGAGAGAGAGAGGGAGAAAGAGAATCCCAAGCAGGCTCTGTGCTGTCAGCTCTTAGCCTGATGTAGGGCTTGATCCCATGAACTGTGAGGTTATGACCCGGGCTGAAATTCAACTGACGGAGCCACCCAGGCACCCCTGCACCAGACTCTTTAGAATTTAAGGATCCCATTAGCTAAGGCTTTATTTACACAATACAAGAAAAACAAACATATGCACCTCAACATACCAGTAGTAACCAAAAGATGTCATTGCAAGCTGGCCAAGAGAAGGACGTGTGCACCACCAGCAATTCCCAAAATAGACTAAGTCAGAAAACTCCCAGAAATGCAGAATACAGGTGGGAACTGGAGAAGGGATTCCAGCGTGGAACTGTGGACTGGACCAAGGGCTAAGCTCTGTTAGAGCCGCCTGTCAATCTCCACTGACCTGTTAACCTTAGACTGGAAAGCCAATTAGGTTGGTAGCTTAAATTAAAAAAGAGCAGAGCTCAAACCAAGAGGGACTCACCATCAGCCCTCAAAGATGGTGAAAAAGACCGTGAACTCAAAACAGTTTGCAAGGCATCACGTTTGTTTCTTTTTGCCCCTGAATGCTGTCAAAAGTTCACTTTGGATCCCATTGCTGCCAAATCTGCTAAAAACCAAAACTCAACCAAGTAAATTTCATGATCTAATTGGTTTTATTAAATGACTCATGAATTAAGCAGCATCTCATCCAGCAAGCAGAGGGGAGCTCTAGTGAACTAAGCAAAAGAAAGATTTTTAGAGGCAGAGAAAGGGCACAACAAACAGAAGAAAGCAGTATATTAACAAGGAATGTGTTGCTTTGGGAAGGTTGACCTCCAAAGGGGAGCCAAAGGAGTCTTTCAGTAAATTCCCTAATATTCACCAGGCAATTCCATCCTGACTGGTTAAAGGTTACATTCGATTGAAACTCAAATTAGGTTAGGCATAAAGTCTTGGTTTACTGACTTGGGGTCTTAACCTAAGTGACACCATTTTAGGCCTGTGGTTTTCTTTTAAATACAACCTTAAAGCTTGAAAACTAGAGTGTAATTTTTTCGTTTCACTGAGGGACAAACAGAATCCCGGGGAGATAAAGTGACTTGCATAAGGTTTCACAACTAATTCTAGGCTGAAGGGCAGCAGAAATGGGACAGTAGTTCAGGACAGGCTACCCCAGTATGTCTTGTTATTTTCATTATTTTGAGCTGTAGTCACTTGAAAGACAATAAATGCAGGAAAAGGCTTTCCCCAATTTCCCCTCATTTGCCAGAGGACAGGTCAGGCAATAGGAACTCTGTTATCCGCAAGCCCCTCCCTCCCTGGGAATGTCATTAACTGGGGAAGATTGAGCAGATCACAGGAGAGGAGACTAGAAGTTAATACCACCCCTAACAAACTTTGTCATAAACTGCCGTATCTCCCATCAATACCTCTTTCCCCCCAAATCATTTACTCTTCCCTGAGAGGCCTGAGTCCCTCCCTCCTCTTTCCCTACTAAGATAGTATTTAATTCTAAATTCTGAATTCTAAAGCCACCCCTGGGTGTCACTCATTTTCCTTGCCTATCTCCTGTGAATACATAAGGTATATATGCTAATAATCTTCTGGTTTTCTCCTGTTAGTCTGCCTTTTGTCTCAACTTGGAACTCAGAAAGGTAGAGGGTAGGTGGTGCTTTTCTTCCCTGAAAGGCAGATCTAGATTTTTATAAAAAAACAAAAGCCGTGTTGCCCCATTCTCTCCACAGATGGAAGGATGCATCTTCCATCCTCCGACGCTGTGCTGTGTAGCATATGCGACCTCCTCCTAGTGCGGGGCTTTGTGCCTGTGGCTCCCATGGGAGCGGTGTTACCGGCCGGAACAGGTTGACAAAGACATGGAATTTAAAATGGCCCTTGCTCTCGGGAGGGAGGGAAACGTGCTGTGCGGGGCTTCGGTTGTTTGCCTGGAAGTGGCTTCCACGTAGCAGGAAGTTTCTTTCCCTTGCTGCCTTCTTCCCTGGACTCCAGATTCGGCCACATTTTTTTTCCCTCGAGGTCCTTTCAGTTTTTGCCTAATGAGGCCGGTGGTAGCTGAGTGTGTGACTGACACTTGGTATGTACAGCTTGTATTCATCTCCCTGAGAAAGGGCATTGCACAATAAAGGATTGCCAAGGGCAACAGCGGTGGCATTTCTGAGAGCCCGGCAGCTCGGCAGCAGCCCCGCGCACCGCCCCGGGGGAAGGAAACGACTCGCGCACCGAGGAGCGAGGAGCGAGGAGCGGGTGCAGGGAGGCGGGACTTCTAAAGTAATTAAAATATTCATATGCAGGGAGACCTTGAGTTCCTTTCTCTTTGCCCATTAGGCCTCTTTACTTTTTACCCACAGACGGTTCTCCTGATTTCCAGGACACAAAAGCCAAGTCGAGGCTGGAGGGAAATACTTTTGGAGTAAAATCAAATCAGTTGCAAATGAGTTACAACATCTCAATTGCCTTAATAGATCAAACAAAACTTCTCTGTGTACTGCAGGCACCAGAACCGAAACCCTCCTTGGAGTTCCCCAGCTTAAAAACCCGCAAATCTTTGGCCTGCCTATAGCAAGGTCCCAAGCAATGCCCTTGAGGGCTTACCCAGGACACTGTGACTTGGAATAGAGCTTGCTGAGCACGTGGCCTGTCAGGATGGTGTAACTAGCAAGCTAGCTGGACCGAGCTTGCCAGCTTCAAGCCAGGGAATACTTCTGTCAGGCCAGAAGTAGTGAAAGTCGATTTTACTTAACTTTGCACCTCGTGTATTGCCTGGGGAGAGGGTGGGCAAGTGAAGCGTTTTTGTGTGTGTGTGTGTGTTGGTAGCTCAATAGGTAATTCCAGCCAGGCTGGCTGCCTGGACCCTCCCTTCTTTTCCCATTCCACCTTCTCTTCCCGTTCTGTCTTCAGAACAGAATTCTATGTACTGCACATAAGCGAGCATCGGATAGGCACACACCTCCTTGTTTCAAGTGGGTCTCTTTTAATAGAGCTGATTGGTGCTTCAAAGTCTAACTTTAAAAACCGGTGGATTTTATGTGGAAACTAATTTGACAATAAACTACTTGTAAAAAAATAAATAAATAAAAATAAAAGAAATTGAAAAATGTAAAAAAAATGGATTGAAGTGAGATTTATAGATTTCAAATTGGAAAAAAACCAAACTGAGTTTTATTGATAAAAGTGGTTTACCAATTGCCTATACTTAAAGTATACAATTTGATAAGTTTAGACATATATATACACCCATGAACTCATCACATAATCAAGATAATGGGCTTATTCATATGCTCCAAGAGTTTCCTCTTGCCCCTTTGGAATTCATCCATCTCCCCTCTTCCTGGCCTCTGCCCACACCATTCCTACACTTCAAGCAACCACAGATCTGCTTTCTTTCATAGATTTGTTTTCATTTTCTAGAAACTTATATAAATGGAACCATACATGTGTACCCTTTTTTGGTCTGGCTCCTTTTACTCAGCATAATTATTTTGAGATTTATCTGTGTTGAGTGAACTTTCTGTTTTTGTTTTTTTATGTCTGATCTTATTTGTTACTCTTAGAAAATCTCATTTTTTACTAGATTCATACTTAGAGGTAGAAGCTCCCAGAAAGAACAGTCTGTGTCTTGGCAATCTGTTCCTGGTGTTTTTCTTTTGCTGTCTTCATTCTCTTGGCCAAAAGTTTAGCATATTTTGCAGCCTCTTCCTTATTTTTCTTAGCATACTATTTCTTCAGAGCAAAATGCTGATGTTTGTGTCACATGACATGTAGAGTAACAAGATGTTGAATCTTGGGCATGTTGTTTCTAGGTTTCTTGCTGTCTTTGTTTAGGTGCTTTCTCACAATATACTGGTAGACATAATCTTCTTTAAAGAGATTGAAAAGATTTCTGCTAGCTTTTTTGGGTCCCAGGAGACAAGGCACAGTAATATCAGTGAATCTAGGAATATCTCCTCCCCCCCCTTTTTTTTTTTACAATAACCAAGAAGATTGACATCCATGGTGCAACCTGGAACAGATTTGCACTTTCTTTCTTCAGTCCTCCTTGGTCTGTACCAGGAATGCCCCTTACACAGTAGCAGGCAGACACAGCCATAGGTCGACACCCTGCCTCAGGGAGAATCCTTGCCTATAATTCCCACCACTGACTGGGACCATACAACCCTTCCAGTCTTCAATCAGAGCATGAGCAGCAACTTCTGTGGTTATGTGCTTCTCATAAAAGGTATGAAATTTGCATTTATTGTCCACTTCGATGAGTTTCTGGCAGCCAGTAGCTGGGAAAGAGAGGTTCAGCCTCACCCTGAGGCCGCCAACCACCTCTGAGGCACCATGAGAAAGAGCTGTGTTGAGTGAACTTTCAGAGAATTTGTCCATCTTAAAGTTGTTCAATTTATTGTTGTTGGATATAGAATTCCATTTCATTACTTTGAATATGTGCTCTAGTCCCTTTCAACTTGCATTCTTTTCACTAGGAGTCTACTATAATTATCTAATAAATTACCTTTGTTCTTTTGCAAGGCCACATGATGGCCTCCCTACATGCTTTTTTTTTTTTTAGTTTTATTTATTTATTTTTGGGGGAGAGAGAACGTGCACATAAGCAGGAGGGGGAGAGAGAGAGAGAGAGAGAGAGAGAGAATCCCAAGCAGGCTTCAAGTCCAATCTGTGGTGTGATCTCAAAACTAGAACCATGGGATCATGACCTGACCCAAAACCCAGAGTGTGATGTTTAACCAGCTGAGCCAGCCCAGCACCCCTCCGCACATGCTTTTAAGATTTTCTCTTTATCATCGGAATCTCTTTATCAATGCATTGTTATTATGAGGTTTTCTTCTTGTTTCTTATACTTGGATTTTGTTGAATTTTTTAGGTCTGTGAGTTTATAGTTTTCATTAAATTTCTGACCATTATTTCTATTATTATTATTTCTTCCTACTTCAGGAACTCCACCTGCCTAGATATCAGGCCACTTGAAGTTGTCCCAGATCTCACTGATCCTCAGTTCATCCTTTTCTTACCTGTTTTTAATTTTTCATTTGAATACTTTCTATTATAATATCATTGAATTTACAAATCTAACAGTATGATCCTCCTGGGTCTTGCTTTTAGATTTTATTAGGCAGGATCAGAGCAGCTTTTAGTCTAGGGCTAATTTCCCCCCATTACTAAAGTAAAACTATTGAATATATGCTAACTGACAACTTTGAATTATGAGGTGTTCTTCTCTGGTTTGTGGAGCCAGGAACTATTTTTTGGCATTGTATGACCTTTGGCTATTCCTTCTAATCTTATTGGTTACCCACCCCCCACCCCCCACCTTGAATTCAGCCTACCTCAGATTATTTCCTGACATACAAATGTTGCTCAGCACTCAGCTAAAGACTTGTGAGCTATCTGCAGATCTCAAGAGCTCTCTGAGCCCTGTTCTCTCCAGGACTCTCTCATACAAACTCTAGCTATGAGGAGACCAATCTCCTCAGACTCTCAGTTCTGTCTCCTCACTCAGGGATGATGCTGACTCTAGCTAAGTTTTTCCTTTCTCTTCCACATCCTGGAAACTACTCTAGGCAGTAAGATAGGACACATATAGATTCATTTCATTTGTTTCTCCTCTTTTAATGTTCATTGTCTTTCATTATCTGACATTCAGTATCTTGAAAACCATTGTGTCATGCATTTTGTCTGAGTTTTTTCATTGATTCAGGTGAGAGAGGAATTTGGCCCACGACATTTCATCTCAAATCACAGAAGTTCTGCAACCCTTCACTTAATTTTTTTAAACTCTTGTGTTTACTCAAGTAGGGACTCTACAATTATATTTTAAGTGTTTGTGTACTTCCTTCATTAAGGAACTTGACAAAGAATCGGGTAGCTAGAACCTGAGAGCTAAAATAAAAGATATCATTTCCCAAAATGCAAATGAAATTCCTCTGAAATGAAAATGGAAGTCATTTGGAAAGTAGGATACTGTTTATAAGAATTAATGTAGTCATCTACATTTATCTACCTATTATATAAATCTTGAGAGACAAGTATATGATTCTCATGTTTCTGTATTTCTTAACTTTGTTTTGGACTATCTTCTCAAAGATGTTTATGTAGCAAACAACTTGGAAGCTAGAGATAGATTCTTCTAGAGTGGGAGACAAGATTGCCTATAAACCTTGTATAAAAAAGGTTTCTCCCATTGGAGCCAAGGTCAGACTTTTTGCTTTGTTTGCTTTTTGGCCTTTATAAAGGATTCAGGTTCTGTAAACTCTCCTGAAAAGCAACCCACTGCAAATGTGGGTGTCATTTGGTCCTCTTCTCATTGCCTTGTGGGAATTTGGTCTTGAGGAACTGGCACAAATATTTTGATGCTTATGTTATTTGCTGTGCTGTGAGTAATAAAGTCTTTTGTCTCTGACGCAGGGATCTCATATCTTCTGCCAGCATTCATGGTACTGTGTAAGACTAGTTTGTTTGCTTGCAAAGAGGGTAACATACCAAATTCTTTACAGAGTGGACAGTGATATAGAGCATATTTACCTAGGCTGCTAGAAATCTATGTTTCCTTATACCAACAAGAACCAAACTTACAGAAAGTGGCAGAGTTGGAAGGATGAGGAAGATATGGGAGGACTCAAGACGAGTGGCAGCTATGGTATAACCATGTTCTGCGGCTCATAAGGAAGTAAAGCATTGTTCAAACACGAGTGGTGTTACTGTATTATACTTATTAAGGAATCTGAGGATATTCAGCTTGAAGAAGGGAAGACTAGGCATAGCAAGATAGCCATAGTCAACTATGTGAAGAGGTTTCAAATAAAGGGTAAAAGTATGTTTATGTATTAGTGAGACCTAATCCTCTTTCTAATCTTACATGGGTGCTGCACATATAATCAGATGTGACCCACAGTTAGTGGGAAGGGAACTACTGTCAAAGACATCTCATGTGTATATCACCAATAGGCATTCTGTTTAGGATAAGGAAGATAAAAATGTACAAATTCAAAGGGGAGAATCCCCAACCTCGGGCAAAGGGCCAAGGTGGGGCTTCTAGGCGTTACTCCTGTTGCCCTGTCCTATCCTCTTTGGCCTTATCACTGGGGTGTCAGACTTCTCACATCCTAAGACTTTCTTTCCTTAGGTGAGCAGTGCCTGAGGCTTTGTTTCATCTCTTCTACCCAACAGTCCTCAACCATGACTGATGAAAGCTGATGCATAAATCTTCAGCTCCTTTGCCCCTTGGTTTTTAAAGCACACATTCTAATAGATTCATTGTGTTTCCAAATTTATGCTCCAGTTATTTCCAGCAGAAATGGACTCTATCATACACTGTTTATTTGCTACCTTCTTTTCCTGTCTCATTCCCCATCTCTTTACTGGGATCACCTCTTCCCCCTGACCCCCCCATTCCTTGTACTTGAATTCTTTTTATCAGGATCTGTAACCATACTAAGCAGGTAAAGGGAAGGGGATATGGACACACTGAAAAAATAACATTTGATGAACTATCCCACTAAAATTTGTACATCAGAAAGAAAGTTGATAATCCCCTCAGTGAGGCTCTGCAGCTAAACTGTAATGCAGTTATTGGCAAGAGGAATGAGTTTTTTAAATGTCCCTTAGGACATGTCCCCTTTGAAGGAGAAAAATGCCCTGAAAACTGTGGTGCAGTGCTTGCTCAGGAACATAAAACAGATGTCTTTAAAACCCTATCAGTGAGGCTGAGAGTCCAGAGGGCTTTGATGGCTCCAGCCTTGTGTTTTATTTGCTGGCAAGATATTTTAGATTTGCCAAAGCTTCTCAGGTTGCCATAGTATTTGTAAACAAAACTCTGTGGTCAACTAACTCTGGGATGGTACAGCAATGCTAAGGGAAGTTTGGGGAAGGCCGGGTGCTCTTGCTGAGAAAGAGTCTTGAAAAATGACATCTTGAAAAGGTCACAGAACACAAAGCAATGGAACTGGCTGCCTTGCAGATTGGGATCAGTCACAGTGACTCAATTCCCTCCCTCCTTTCTCTTCTGGGTTCTTCTCAGCAGATGCTTCCATAATGATGGGAAAGAAGTTAGAATCATATGAAGAAATTTCGTAGGTGTCACAGATGGTGTGGCGAGAGAGACCTCTTGGGTCTCTGATAATTAATAATCAAACCTTCTGCTGAAGAGTTAAGAACTGCCTGCTATTCTCTCTTCTTTGAAAGATATTTGGTTTGGTTGCACAAACATTGCACAATTGCAAAATGCTGAACTCTGCAACAGATAGTGGAGAATAAAAAGATGATTAAGATACAGCTCCTGTCCTCAGGAGGCCCTGACCAGCAGGGGACACTATAGGGTGATGAACATGAGGACAGCAGCACCATTCACAGTGGTCAGCAGAGGAGAGAGTGAGTAACTTGGGGGTGGGATGTATCCTCCTTGAAGGCAGGGTGGGCCAGAGGTGATAGCATTTACTGAATATTTACTATGTGCCAGACACCATTCTAAGTATATACATGTATTAACTAATACAAAACTGTACAAGTACTGTTATCCCCAGGTAAGTGAACTGAGAAGTTAAGTAACATGCTTAAGGTCACACAGCTGAGCCAGATTTCAGTTCACCAGAGTGTACAGTCTTAATGACTACATAATGCTGCAAAAAGAAAAAAAACATTTCTGGGGCTCAGGATAGGAAAAATTGATGTACATTAGTGATCTTTTTTCTTTTTAAAGTTTATTTATTTTGAGTGAAAGAGAGAGTGCATGCAGGCAGGGAGGGGGCAGAGAGAGAGGGAGAGAGAAAATCTCAAGCAGGCTCTGCACAGCCAGCACAGAGCCTGATGCAGGGCTTGATCTCATAAACCATGAGATTACGACCTAAGTTGAAATCAAGAGTCAGTCACTTAACTGGCTGAGCCACCCAGGCGCCCCAATATTAGTGATCTTTAACACATTTTATACGTGCTCTGGTAGAGTATAAACTAGAGTCCCAGATGTGAGACTAGTATCCAGGATTTTGCAGTAACATTAGAGTCCTTATCCGCAAAATGATCACAAAGTTCCTATTTCAGGAAACTGTGCTTCTAAAACCTGTTTAGAAATCCTTCTCCCAGGCAGCCTAGGTGACTCAGTCAGTTATGCATCCGACTCTTGATTTCAGCTTGTGTCATGATCTCAGGGTTGTAAGATCAAGACCTGCATCAGATTCTCTGCTGGGCATGGAGTCTGTTTGGGATATTCTCTCTGTCTCTCTCTCTCTCAAGGAAGGAAGGAAGGAAGAAGAAAGGAAGGAAGGAAGAAAGGAAGGAAGGAAGAAAGGAAGAAAGGAAGGAAGAAAGAAATCCTTCTTTTTCCCAAAGATGGTGATTAGGGCTCAGGCAGGCTGCCAGAGGTTTATGCATTAAAATGCAAACATGAAAAGATCCTGAGAGTATAAAGAACAGTGATGTTAGTCCATAAGTCTTTCCAGAGCCAGATCATTGTTATTATCTTGATTAAGATCATTATCTTGAAAACAGAGACCCTTAAGAGTTTTGGAGCAGAAGAGTACCAAACAGGACCTAGTGTGCTAGGGTTGATCTGAGGCAGAGCCAAGAAGAAGCCATTTTGCAGAAGGAAAAATGCCTAGAAAGAATGAGCACATACATAATCCAGAATAAGCTTTGTGATGATGGAGATTGGGTGGACCCCAGGCAAGAGGAGGCTTGATAAGAGCAAACAGAAATGACTAAGAAAAAATGGGCTTCTAATACGTAGGTGGTGAATACATGGCTGACTTCGGTTTCAATGAGGAGACCTGGGCCAGGGTGGGAAAGGGTCTTCTCCTTCAGGACCAGGACAAGCTGGAGGAACGACCTCAGCTTTTGCTATAGGTGTAGAACTCAGGTGTGCTGGACAGTAGACCAGTAGCCTGGAGGGTAGGGGCCTTGTGCCTGGGAGGAAGAAGGAAGACAGGGAGAGCCCGGATGGACCTGTTTAAACTGTAGCCAAGCTACTGAGTCATGTGCTACAGCATTCAACTATTCTCATTGCGAAATTTCCTCATGCTGTGGCAGAGTTTATTTGGGATCTTGAGCTGACAGTATGTGCTAGACTTTAAAAGGCTAGATTCAGAAAGGAGAGGAAGAAGGGAAACTTGGCCTTGGACATCCTTGTTAATAGAGAATGCCTTCTACCCCCCCTTCCTTCCCTCCCTTCATTAAAAAAAAAAAGTAAAATGCACATAATTTTAAAGGTCACAGAGGTCTATAAGGTCAGGTAGGAGAAAAACAAAAACTTGTATACCATGGCTGTCCTGGGAGGGGTGCTGGGAACCTGACTCTAAAACACTTTTAACCTGTTTATTTCAGCTACCCTGTTCAGCTCCCTGTCCTTCTAGAAGCACCTGCTGCTAATTTCTAAAACTTTTGAGGATTTCTTGGTACAAAATAAATTGTTTCTCACCTTTCTGGTTTAGGGAATACATTCATGTATTTTCTGTCTTCCAAAATTTTGCTCTTAGTTCCTTCTATCATGGACTACTGGCTTTTTAGATTTACTAATTTTTAAAAATGTTTATGTATCTCTGAGAGAGGGAGAGAAGGCATGAGCAGGGGAAGGTCGGAGAGAGAGATCCGAAGTGGGTTCTGTGCTGATAGCAGAGAGCCCTATGTGAGTCTCAAACTCACAAACCACGAGACCATGACCTGAGCTGAAGCTGACGCTCAACAGACTGAGCCACCCAGGCATCCCTGGCCTTTTAGATTTATGTCTTAAGAAAAAAAAAAAAAAACCTTTATTGGCATTTGTAAGGGTGTTTGGGAGGAAAGTAGGCGGCTGTGTTCCATCTGCAGATTTTGTCAGAAGTAACCTCGATATTTTAAATTTGTATTTGATGACTATGAAAAAATCAACTGTAGGAGTCATTATGGGTGAGAGTCTCTCAAGTTGGTTAGCTAGTCAGTCAGTCTGTTCATCGGTGTCTTATTCCATGCTCAAGAATCCATCATCTGTGTTAGTCACAAGCTTTTGGCTGATCTTGGTTTCAAAAGAGAGATTAAATCAGATGGGAGGTGAGAATGCAGAAATAAGGTCATCTCATCATCTTTTAGGGACAAATAGTAAATCCCCAGGCTCTTGTATTTTGAAGCAAGCCTTTCCCTACTGATTATCTGGATCCGTACCTCAAGATTCACATCATCAAAGAGACAAGCCATGGGATCCCCAGGATGTAGAGTAGCAGGGAGAAAGCTATCCATTGGTTAGATGCCTCCAGCTGATGACAGAGACCCAACAAGAACCTCCCTTCCTGGAGTACCTGGGTGGCTCAGTTGGTTGGGCATCCAACTCTTGATTTTGGTTTAGGTCATGATCTCATGGTTTGTGGGATAGAGCCCCATGGCAGGCTCTGCGCTGACAGCACGGATCCTGTTTGGGATTCTTTCTCCTCCTCTTTCTCCCCTGTTCTCTCTCTCTCTCTCTCTCTCTCTCTCTCTCTCAAGATAAATAAACTTTAAAAAAAAAAGAATCTCCCTTCCCACATTGATAAACTGACACTCTGCCATCACTTAGGAAAAGCCAATGAGAGGTGATAAAAAAGGGGAAGCTTTTGCTTCAATATATTGGAGAAAGCAGAAATTCTCATCTGTGTGCTGATAGGAATTTAGGGAAAGGACGAAAATGCCTCTCCTCTCACATTTTCCATAACCAATGGCTCCTCCTTTGGGGACACAAATATACTTGAGTGAGGACTACATCATGTGCCCTGAGGGGTCCTAGTCCATAGTGGACCCTGGGTGGCAAGTCCACAGGTCCTATAGGCATAGGATTCAAGATGGTGGTGGGAGAGGGTACAGAGAGTATAGATGCCAAAGGAAAACTTGCCTGGCTTCCCAGGCATGTTGACAGTTGACAGGACCTATTAGATGTCCACAGTGCAGGGCAAGAAGGCTTTTCCTTGGGGCAGTGGCATATGTGATTTGGCTCACAGCTTAAAGAAGTGGAGCCCCAGGAAGCAGCACTTGGAACACAGCTTCTCCAGATGCTAACATTCCTTGGCTTGTCTTAACCCCTCATGCCATGTCTCCCACTTGATAGCTTTCACTGCCAAGACTGGGAACAGCTTAGGATTATCCCTTCTCAATTAGTCAATCCTTCTTAACAGCCAGCAGAAAGTTCAAGCAAGAGTGTTCATAGGAGCTGGAGAAACACTTCCCAGGACTTATCCTCCATTTTCTGAGCTCATTCCAGAGATTTGGGATAGCATTTCCCATGGAGTAGCAAGGACAATGGAGGGTGCTGGCTAAACGTGAAAACCCAGGGCTCACCGCAGATTTCCCAAATAGAAAATTTCTTGAGTTAGAGGGGGACATGCCTAGCAATATTCATTTCTTAGAAATAGAGTTCTCAGTTAATTCTTCTATACATTAAACATTTGAGAAACTTCAGGGTGTTTTCCAACTTGATAAAATTCACCTCTGTTTTAGGTTTCTTTCCCCAAGATTTAATCCGGAGCATCTGGAATGGAGGGTGGGACTCCATATGTCCAGTAGGTATCCCATGTGATTCTTATCAGAAAAATTGGAGAAAGGCCAAGGGATGTAGGAGTAATGAGAGACAGTCCCAGGTCTTCTCTACTTGCCTAATCTTCAGAATTACCTGAGAAGTTTAAAAAGGTATATACAGGTGTCCCTTACTTTTTGAAAGTTCACAATTGTACCCCCTTTGCTTTTATAAAAGGCCTACATTCATACAGAACCTGTTTTTGCTACCTGAAAGAAATCCCGAGATGATTTGCACTTTTGCGATAAACAGAAAGAGCAAAAACAGTATTGAGAAATTATTTTGTAGCTAGTCATTATAGAGGCAGTGCACCCCCAGCAATGAGGGTGGCTCCGCCAAGCTCCTTCCCTGGGGACTACACTTAGCATCTCAGCATCAGGCTGCCAGAGCTGTGGACTGTGTGATCATCTGTACTTGAGCTTTATTTATTTTGTGCATCTGTCAGCAGACTGTGTCCTAAGGTATCAGAAAAGCCTAACAGAGGTTATTCTTTGGATCTTGGCACTAAAAAATTTTTCCATATAAATTAACGATAATTGCTTCTTCAGTTTACACTGTTTGGGCTTAACAAAGATTATTGGAACATTCTACCTTTGGATAGTGGGGGAATCAGGCACCTACTGACTGATGATGGAGTCAGTAGGTTCTTATCCATATAATTATAATTATTATGCACACATCTGGGCTAGAATCACCACCCATCTCTCCTTCAAGCTGGTCTGATTTCCATGAATTGGAGAAGGTAGATTTTACCACCAGCAGGAAGCATTTGAAAAGAGCTCCTTTTCCCTTCTGGATCAGGAGTTCACTCAAGAAATGATGGTGGAAGTTTCATATCAATTTACCACTGACATAGCACTTGTGTATGCTTTATCAAATTTGATTGCCACGTTGTAAGGTTATGAGGTAGATATTTTCATTCTGTTACCTTATAGATGAAGAGTATGAAGCTCAGAGAGGTTCAATAACCTGCCCAAAGTTCTACAGCTTGTGTGTGGGCAGGTGTGAGCAGTTCTTTGTCTCTAGTCCCATTTAAATAAGTAGATGAGGCAAGAAAATTAACAAAGGAGCATTTGCCCAAGGGATTGCAGTAGCATTGATGTGGGTCTCCTCTGTGGGTGAAAGGCTAGCTGCGGTTTGGACAGAGAAAAGGAGGAAACGGTTATGATGCTATTGTGCTCACTTTTATTTGTTCCTGCTGCCACTGGTAGCCTCCCATGGGATGATCCCTTTGAAGTCTCCCACTTCCCTGTCTCCCAGAGTGAACGTGACCTAAACCGGCCTTCACTGTGCTGTGGCCAGACCCAAGGCCACACTGCAGCCCTTGATTGAGGACATGGGGAGTAGGGGATGCACGGCACATTTTTCTTTATACAAAGCACGCTGGCCTTTTGGAGACTAATCCTTGATGTCATTAACACCAGTGAATGTGGCTAAGTGGACCTACCTACCCTGACCACAACGACAGTGACATAACAACTACTGACATTTCACAGCTTGTCAGATGCTCCAGGAAGTTGGCAAGCTTTGCAAGGAGTGGACTTCTTTTTCCTGTGGCTCATTGTTGGAACCCCCAGCAAACAACTGCTAGATAAGTATTTATTAACAAGAACAGGGACTCTAAGCAAGACCCTCACATAGACCAAGGGATAAGAAGACCCTCTCATTCACATGACTGAGACTGGGTTACATTGGGCCCTGCGTTGAACTCTTATTCACAGAAAATCACACCATCCCAGCCTGGGAGGTCCTGGGGAGAAGAAAGCAAAAGGTTCAGGGAAGAAGAGTGACAGGGGCCTCAACACCCTTCGCCAGGTCCGTGCTTGTTATCTGAGCGTAATTTGCTTGCTGCTGTAATGAAGAAGAAAACAAGAGGAAGGGGTGAAGTGTGAGTAGGAGCCGGGTGCAGAGCGATCCAAGAGTGGCCGGCTCCCTGGAAGGTTTAATTGTATTGGCCTGTGTTCCCTTGGCTGCCAACTTATTCGGGTCCAAAAATGGCATGGGATTGTTGGCACTAGAATTCTCCTTACCGCACACTGGGAAATAATCCCAAATAATTGGAGCAAAATGTGAGGGTGAGGTTTGGCTAGGTAAGGGGATAGAAGGAGCAGAAGGGTGCGGGGCAGTGAAGGAATTCAGAGTTCGGAAAGGACAATATTTGTTTTCCTATCTTTTTCATCAGTGAAGTCTGAGCTGGCATGACGAAGGGAGGAAAGAGAGTAGAGGGAGAAAAAGAGAATGGGAGTGGAAACAAAAATCTGTAGTAAGGAAACGGACCCTGAGGAGAGAGAAGGATGTGGCTCGGCTTCTGGGCATACGCTTGAGTAAATGTGTGTGTCCACACACATACACACACACACACACAACACACCTTCCTCTTTGCCAACTCCAAGCTTGCAAGTTAGCCAAGAATGAATTTTTAGATTGCTCATCTTAACCATCTGCTTTTATTTTAATTTTTTAAAGTTTATTTATTTTGAGAGAGACAGAGACAGTGTGAGCAGGGGAGGGGCAAAGAGAGAGAGAGAACCCCAAGAAGGCTCTGCAGGGTCAGCCCACAGCCCAAGGAGAGGTTTGAACTCACAAACTGTGAGTTGGATCATGACCAAAATCAAGAGTCAGATGCTTAACTGATTGGGCCATCCAGGCGCCTCAGCATCTTTTATTTATTTATTTTTTTAATATTTTTATTTATTTCTAGGATAGAGAGAGACAGCGTGAACAGGGGAGGGTCAGAGAGAGAGGGAGATACAGACTCTGAAACAGGCTCCAGGCTCTGAGCTGGCAGTCAGCACAGGGCCTGACGCGGGGCTCAAACCCACGAACCACGAGATCATGACCTAAGCAAAAGTCGGACGCTTAACTGACTAAGCCACTCAGGCGCCCCTCACCATCTTTTAAAGTATAATCAGCATTAAGAATGTTTTGTGCCTTCATGAGACCTTTCCCTTAAACCACATTAATAGATAATTTCATGTTTACTTATTTTCTTAATCTCATAGTCACACTTTTGACCTCTAATTGAACATAAATACCTTTCATGGGCAGACAAAGTATCATTTCATTTATTTCCTACTCCATGCCCCAGAGAACCATTCACTCTCCTCAGCATATGCCACGTGCTTCATAAATGCCTAACTGGTGACATCTTCATAGGAAGGAAGGATTCATGGCTTTCCTGGGAAGTGTCAACCAGCAGCTGGGCTTGGCCAGGGCCCAGTAGCAGTTCCACCAGTGTGATCCTTGCTTTGTATTCTGGAATGTTCAGCCTGCTTTACAGTCTCTTGGTCCCACAAGGTTCAGCATCTTTTCTCATGGTGAGCTTCCCAACCTGGCATGGCTGTAGCTTGGAACCCTGCTATATGACTGGCCTTGAGATGTCCTTTCCAGGCCCATGTTCTCAGTGACACGGTGTTCTCACACAGTACTTCTGGTGCTTCGGCTAATCTGACTTCTTTGGCTGGGGCCCAGTGAGGGTCTCTTTAACCCTGTATTCTGAGCCAAGGAAAGTCATGTTATAGCAAAGATCCTGCAAAACAAGAATACCCAACTAAGCTTTGAAAAGAACTTCAGAAAATTCTGAGTCAAGCTTGCCATCCGCTGAAACTTTTTTTCACTAGCCCCGCCCACATAGATTAATGAGCTCCCTAATCTACTCAGAACCACATCCCAGTCTCCTCTCCAACTCCTAAGGAAGAGGAAACATTCACCTGGTTGCAGGTGTAGTCACACCTGCTTGGAGTTTATACTGCAGAGAAGTCCGAAGGAAACCTAACAAAAGGTAAATGAAAGGAGAGGCTCAGGCATCAGCTGAGAGCTAATACTTTGGGATGATGGTGTATCCACATTCAGCATGTAGTAAGTGTATTAAACATAGGTCTCCATGTGATGCTATGTCACCAACAAGAACACAGGGGCCTAAGAATCAAGCAGTGGAAGCAAGAGTGGTCTCACTGGTGAATTTTATGTTTCTTGTCCACTTAAGTCTATTTCTGTAGAGATGAAGGTCTTGATCCCCAAAGTGAGAACACTTTTGCATGGTACACAGCAGGGTGCCCATTGAACTACAAGTTATAGTTGTGTCCAGGTTCCATTAGGCAAGAAGGAAGTCATCACACTGACGATGGTAATTTACTGTTAGCCTGGGTCCTCTGAAAAGCAGACTCCATGGCAGGATTAAACACGTAGGGATTTTATTGAAGCAAAAGCCAAAGGAAGAAAATGAGTCATGCGAGGTTGGGAGAGTGGTCAGCCTGTGATGCGAGTCTGATCCTGAAGGAAGTGGAGAGGGACCAAAGGTTGAGTGGAAGGGTCCTAGACTGTCGTGCAGTCTTCAGAATTCTCAATAAGGCCATGGGAGCCCTTAACACAAAGTCAGCCATTTGAGGAGTCCCACGTCTCCTAGGAAGGGCCACCATAGTATCCCCGCAGTGCCCAGTCATTGGCCAAGAGCTGCCTGTGGGAAGTACAGCCTCAGACTTCAGAGCCAGCAGCTGGGGCCCTTGGTCTGTTACATTCCCTGTAGTTGGAGTTCCGCTGAGTGAATTCCCCTGGCTGCCATATGCCTCCTGCCTGATTCACAGGAGGAGGTAGGGCATCTTTTATAGGAGGAAATGAGGAATGCATGTATAGCCTCCTGGTACTTCGTTGCCTCATTATAACTGTGAATATATGAATATGTGTGTATATTTATCTGTATAGGATTATACGGCCAGGAAGAAAAATACAGAAAGATACAAATTAACTTGTGAATATGGTATGGAAGATAATACTGACGGAAGCCATTCTCGATCCCCTTTTCCATAGCCACTTTTCAGTCAGGGATGACCATGTGACAGTTCTGGCTTGAGAGACATAAGCACAATAGTACTGGCTGTCATGTCCTCCTCCCCTCACCTCCTACTTCCTCACCAGGAATCAGTGCTCAATGCATTAAGCTGCAGCAGCCATTTTGAGACAATGAAAGAAAGGCCAAAAGAATTGAATCTGTAGAGCATCTTCAGAACTCATTACGAGAAAAAATCAGATACCTATGTTTTACTCACAGCAAATATGTATTCTATCATACAGGATACTTTGGTTATGTGAATTCATATGGTAAAGGGGTAAGTCAAGACTTAGAAAAGCAAATATAAGTAAGACCCACCTAAAAATATCATACATATGACCACATGTAATCATTTACATGAATAAGTCAGTGTATGTTCTGATAGACGTAAAAAACAGTAAAACAATTAAATAATTAAAAAGTAATAGTATTGTCCATTTAATCTGCTTTTAAACTTTATTGGCATATTGGTTATATATTTAAAATTTCATTATTTTAGTCATACCTTATTTAAACATTCTTAATATAGTATATATTTTTTCTGTGCCAGATCTTGATTTTACTCATCTTCAAGAAACAAAAAGAAAAACAAAAACTTAAGATTCTGTAGACCTTCTTTACTGTTCATTTTTCAATTAATAAAATTCTTGATTATCTTTATCATATCTTCTACTTCATTTTCTAACCCTTTGGGTTGAATGCTTAATATTAATTTTTAGCTTTTAATTATTATCTATTTATTTGAATGTAGTAAATCCTGGCCAGAACATGGATTTTGGTCTAACGCAATTGGTATGGGCTCCCATTTTCTGCCCAGCAACTGTTCTTAATCAGGAGGTGGCTTAAAGTTCTCATCCTCTGTGTAGGTGGGAGAGGGCTGGGCAAAGGTGAAATTGCAGGCAATGGAAATAGGCGGTGGGTCCGAAGCCCACTACTCCGCCCAAAAGTCTTGTCAGTATGTAAGCGCTAGTAGATACTCACCACCAGGTGGTGCCCAACCTCAACAGGGACCATTATGATTTTAGAATGTGATTGGAAAGGGTATCTCTACATCTCCTTGCCCATGGACTTCTTTTTCTTTTCTTCTTCTTTTTTTTTAATCCTTTCTTTCTTTTACTATATTGTTTTCATTACACTATTCCTTATATTTCAAATATTTTGCTAGTTACAGTAAAAATTTTATCATGCATACTTCACTAGTTTTCAAACTTTGTTTCCTTCCCCAAATAGAAAGATTTAAGAAACCTCCTCACAGTTTCCATTTCGTTGTTTTTTAGTATTTCCTTTAACTTGCTTTTGGCTGTTCCAAATTAGCTCTTATTATTGTTGCTGTTGTTTCAAGGCAATGCTCATTTCTCTGCTTATTTCCTCATATTTATTTTGAGATTCAACTTGGGTTTCTTTCTAAAATACATTCAGTTAGTAGCTTTTCCAGCAATGGATGTCAGGGATAAATTTGTTTAGACTTGTTTTTTAAAATACCATGATTTCATCCTTATTCAGGAACAACAGTTTAGTTGGGTATAAGAGAAACTCTTCTATTTTTGGTAGTGATAATTTTGTTGTCAACCTACGTATCATTTCTTTTTAGATTTTCTGTCTTTTCAGGAGCTTTTGAGAATTTTGTTTGTTTTTTTTGTTGTTGTTGTTGTTGTTTAAAACTTTGACTCCAATGTATGTATCTGGCTATCTGGGTGGCTTTTTTGTTTATTTTCTTTTATGCTTCTTGGGTCTCAACAGCCTTCTTAAATTCTGGGAAATTCCCTGCTATTATTTCTTTGAGTTTCTTCAAACTCCCTCTCCTCCATTCTCTTCTGTAATTTATATTTGATTTAGAGTTAAAAGTCCAATATATCAGTCAACTCTCCTGATCTCTTAAACTCTCTTTAATATTTTCTGTTCTTATTTTTCTGTTTTACTGTGGATGATTTTCTCAAATCAATTTGTCATTTCATTAGTTTTTTTTAAGTACATCTCCTCTGCTATTTAATTTGATTTTAAGTTTTTAATGATTTTACTTTTCAGTTCTAGAAGTTCTACTTGATTATTACTCAAACTGCTCACTTAAATTTTTGAGTCCTATCCTTTTGAGTTTTATTATGCTTTCTTTTATCTCCTCAGTTTAAAGATACTTATTCGCTGTGTCTTTCAACTTATTTTATTATTTCAGTTCTTGAGCTCATTATTCTTCCATGTGTCGTATCACCTGATACTCCACCCTGACACTTTTTTTTAATGTGATTAGTCCATTTTTACTGTAAGCTTTTACTTTTTCCTTTGTTAAGAGTTCCATTCACCCTGGATTGTGGATAATTCCTTACACAACAGTTTTATATTTATTTCTCTCCACATTCTCATGGTTTATACTGGTCATGGACCAGTAATGTTGTTAATTTCTTGTTTGAGATTCCTATAATAATATATTCCTATAATGGGGTAATAAATTCATACCCCATACTTAGGTTTGGGATTTGGGTTTGGGACTTTTCACAAGATGCTTATTTTTTCCCACATAGAGCCCATAAAATATAACTTGCTTCCTTGCTGCTGTTCTGGACAGTAGACAGTTCTGTAAGTGGTCCATTCAAGTCCTGGGAGGATTTTTAGAGTCTCGGTTTTAAGCAAAGGTCTCAGTTTCAGCCTGAACAGCCTCTAGGCCAAATTTATTGTGGAACTTGTATCCAGTCTTGATGCTTTCTTCATCCCTTACATGTCAGCTAGGGCCCCACATCTCTGGTTTTGAATTTCCTTTCGTTTCCCGCACCTGGGAACCATCCTGGCCTTTTTTGAGGCTGTGCATTTTAGAGTTTTAAAATATTTAGCCAGCATTACATGTATTTGTATTGGGGAGGAGTCTTTATTAAGTCAGGCTGCCATTTTACCAGCACTGAAGGCCTTTCATACCCATGTTTTGGTTATGCATTTCTCACTTACATTAATCTGGACAAATTCCCCTGACCCTCACTGATTGCACACCCCCAAGAAGTTGGATGAGCCAGGAACATAAAGTGGCCTACTTGTGTTTCCTTTTCCATTTCATTTGCATTATTTCTCAGAAACAATCAAAGAAGGGTGGAGCTGGGAGGGACCTTCCAATCTTCTTGTCTGATATACATATACTCATTAGCAGATGAGGACTCAGGGTCTCGCTGGGACTCTGGATTTTGGATTCTATGTCTGGAACACATTCAGATTCGTTATCTGGAGCTGAGTGTCAGGAAAGGTGAACCTGACTTCTGGAATCAGAAAACGGAGATTTGCAGCCCAGGCTTGCCACCTAACCAGTTGTAGGATCTTGGGCAAGTCACTGGGGCACCTGTGTGGCTCAGTCGGTTAAGTCTCTGACTTCGGCTCAGGTCATGATCTCACAGTTTGTGGGTTCAAGCCCTGTCTCAGGCTCTGTGCTGAATGCTTGCTCAGAGCCTGGAGACTGCTTCAGATTCTGGCGTCTCCTTCTCTCTCTGTCCCTCCCTGCTCATGTTCTGTCTCACTTTATCTCTCAAAAATTAATAAATGTAAAACAAAAAAATGCAAAAAGAAAAAAAAAGGATCTTGGACAAGTCACTTAGCCCTTTGAGACCCACTATGTTATCTTTTAAATAGAATGGAGGCAGAGTACATGGGATTTTTGATTCAGAAAGTGTGAAAGGTCTTGGTAGGTACTAGGCTCTAAAGATTTCTTTCTTCCTTATGATTAATATATCCCCATCCCCTCTGAGAAATCTCTCTTTGCAGCTGTTCATTCTCACAAAATCTGCCTGGAAAATGCTCACAAATACCTGGAGACTTACCAAACTGAAGGTGTAAAATTGGGAAACCAGAGGTTATTTTCCCATTTCTCTTTTTTTTTTTTCCAGCTCCTGAAAATTTATTCCTAAAGGCTAAGGTAAATCCATCTTAATGAGTTGTATATGGGCTATACAATTGTAAGTGAAGCCATTGCAATCTTAAAATGATTTTCATTTAAAGATTCACATTCACTAGTTTCACATTCATTGGCCCATGGCTTTCACGTGGTGATCATAGAATGGATTTAGGAGTTGTTAGCAAACTTATTCTGTAAATGGCCAGATAGCATATATTATAGGTTTTGAGGGTCACAAATGATCTCTGTTGCATATTATTCTTTGTTTTGTTTACAGTTGTTCAAAAATATAAAAACACTCTTACATTGTAGACTGTACAAAAATAGGCCATGAGCTAGATTTGGCTGATGGGTCTGGCTGTAGTATGGAAGCCTGTTGTGGCAGGTGAGAATTCTACCACTGAACCACCCATGCACCAATGGAAGCCTGTTGTGGACTGACACAGCCTTTTGATCAAGTCCATGAAGACCCTCTTGACTTCAGCAAATCTCACTCAGCTCTTAGGGGCATTTAGCCTAATTACCCCACCAAGTTTGTGCAACTGTCCTTTGTCCTCCACCCTATTGTCCTCCACCAGCTCCTGGTTTTTTAGACTAGTTTTCTAGGGGAAAGAGAAACAGTGCTCACTGGATAACTCATTGATTGGGTTTCCGCCATCCAATCAATGACTTATGCTTTTTTTTGTTTTTTTTTTTTTGATGTTTTTATTTATTTCTGACTGAGAGAGAGTGAGAGACAGCATGAGCAGGGGAGGGTCAGAGAGAGAGGGAGACACAGAATCTGAAGACAGGCTCCAGGCTCTGAGCCGTCGGCACAGAGCCCGACATGGGGCTCGAACTCACGAACCATGAGATCAAGACCTGAGCCAAAGTCAGACGCTTAACCAGCTGAGCCACCCAGGCGCCCAATGACTTGTGCTTTTTGATCAGAAAGTGATTTCCTAAGTGGTTAAATTACTTCTTCCCAACATTTTCTATGACATGGCACATTTGGAAAGTGATAGTAGTTTATACAGCTCAGGATTATGGGATTTTTTGGGGGGCAGGGGGAAGTGAACAGAAGGGGGTTGGACAGATGTAACTGCTCATGTCCAGACAACTCGGCTTCAAGACTCCAAATGATCCAGAAGGTCTGATGAAATCAACGTCTCAGCAAAGCTATTAGCTATATAGCGAAATAGTGATAGCCATAGTGAACGTGGGAGTCAATCCTGTATTTAAATCCTGGCTTTGCTTCTTGCTAACAATATGACCTTGGAAAACTTTTTAACCTGCTCTCTCTTAATTTCATCCTCTATAGAATGAGAATAATAATAATAAAAGTACCTATTCTATGACATCTATTTTCATATAAAAATGTGTATGTAATATATACATGTAATGCCCTTAGCAAGGTGCTCAGTTATTAATCCTAAGTATTATGCATCCTCCTCTTTTAAGTCAACAGTAATTTTGCATTAAATAAGTTTTATTTATTGAAGAAAGCTTCTAGGAACTAATGATTTCTAGCCCTTCGAACTTTAGCTTAAAAACTAAATAGTTTAAAAACTTTTGTTTTTATTATAAAGGTTTTTTTCCCCCACTTTGTCTTCCAAGTTTAAGCCTTTGTGGCCTGCATTTGTTTGTGAATCTGTTTTTGTTGTTCAAACACTCAATGTCAAGGAGTTCCAGCCAGTGATACACAGAGCACAGCATGATACGAAGCAATGTGCAGTTCTTTCAGGCCAGTCTCCCTGCTTTCCAGACACTTACATACAGCACTCCATAAAGAGTTAAGCAATCATATAGGATAAGAATTAAACAGAGTATGAGATGATGTGAAAATTCTGGCACATGGTATGGGTTCGCTACATATTGGATAAAAACGTTAAGTAAAACTTTGAGTTGAGGAGTTTGTCCTTAGCGCCAGCAGTCAAGTCATTAATAACCACAATTTGCCGATGGATCTGCAGCTGAGCCACCTGTGGGTAATCAACACTTGGCTGTGCCTACAGAATGCGTCCTCTGTCTCTGAGGCAGCCAGCCCTTCAGGGGTCCTGGGATACAACCGCTGCTCTAGCAGCAAGAGAGTAACAATGTCAGGAGCCAAGGATCACCTTACAAGTGGAAACCACAGGAATCCTGCACAGGCAAAAAGTAATCAGGAAAATTGTTTTTTGGCAAGGTGACATGGGTCAGCTCTCCTGGGCCTCAAGAAGAGTGCTCTGAGATCTGTGTGGCTTTAATCACATTCAATCACTCTGTGGTTACGGGATGGTTGGTTGCAATGAGTTCACAGTGCACTTTTGCTTCACTATGCCTAGTTCTTTGTGGGAGTGAAAAAGTAATGGAAGATTTCGTTTCTTCACCTAGGATCCTAAAATTGGCTAGTAGGTCAGACCTTACACATATACAGCACTTAAATATACAAGGGATGGGGCCCCTGAGTGGCTCAGAAGGTTAAGAGTCCAACTCTTGATTTGGGTCACGGTCCCAGAGTCCTGCGATGGAGCCCTATGTCAGGCTCCGTGCTAAGTGTAGAATCTGCTCAGGATTCTCTCTCCCTCTCCCTCTGCTCCTCTCCCCTGCTCACGTGTGCTCTCTCTCTCTTAAATAAAAAAATTTTAATTAAAAAAATAAAGATACAAGTGAAAAATCTCTGGAAATGGGAATTCTAGGCTATAGGTCCTCCAAATTTCTCTAAAAAACAAGAAGTATCTGTAATAAAGAGGGTTTATGAAGCTCCAAATACTTCATTCTCCCCCTAAGAAAGAGTCACATAGATGTAACTATGTTAAAGGGTATTAGAAATCCTGCAGTAAAGAATACAGTGTAGCTATGTGTAACATTGCTTCATAAATGTAATTGACCTTGGTACCCACCTTCCCACTGCCGGCAGTAATCTGGAGTTCTTTGATTCTTTGGTTGAAGACAGCAGGTACCTACTCTAGCTAAGAAGAGCAAGAGTAATTTTCTGGAGAAATCCTGGAAGCCTTGTAGAATTGTCAGGAAGGCTAGAGAATCAAACTGCCTCCTCATGTGGTTGCCTGAGAGCTGACGTGACTTAGATTTACTACTTAAACCTGGATCACTGTCAAGACTGGAGGGAGCCTTAGATACATCAGTCCTGGGGACTTCATAGAGGAGGAAGCTAAAACTGGCAGAGGGAAAATAGCTTAACTCAAGTCACCTTACTGGTCATGGGAGTGTGAGGTAACTGCTATTTCTACTATACTACCTCCTCTTTTATTCTGATCTTTTCTTTGGAGGGATAAGGGGTGTTCCTTTAAAGGACCGCACCCCCAATTCCACATGAAAAAGAGGAGTCCACATCCTGAATGTTTGCTTGCCAACCAAGAACTTTTCACTGACATTTATTTCCACCTCTACCTAACTCAACGGGAGACCTTATATTTCTAAAATGACCAAATACATGTTTTAATTTATTTCCCTCTTATTGCCAAAGAGGAAATATTTTGAGGTGGCTTGACACATTCCTATGAAAGTAATGGTCTTTTGAAAGTTGATAGTTTCTTGTGGTCATGGTTCAACCGAGGTATGAGGTTCAACAGTCCTTTCTTCCCTCTCTTCCCTCCCCATTACTCTGAATCGGAGCAAAAGCACTCATTGTAAAGACACACCTTCTCCGTGAAACACATTCTGCTACTTCCTTACTCTCCTCATTTATAATTGTCAGATTAAATACAGGACTCCCAGTTAGATTTGCATTTCAGATAAATGATGAATAATGTGTTAGTAGAATGTGTCTCAAACGTTGCATGAGACTTATCCTAAAAAAATGTTTGCTGCTTATGTGGAATTCATATTTAACTGGGGATCCTGTGGGGTTTTTTTCTTTAAGTTTATTTATTTATTTTTGGAGAGTGAGAGCACAGGTGAGGAAGGGGCAGAGCGAGAGGGAGAGAGAAAGAACTTCGATAGCGCAGAGCCCCATGCTGGGCTTGAACTCATGAGCCATGAGATCATGACCTGAGCTGAAACCAAGAGTCGGACACTTAACTGACTGAGCCACCCAGGCACCCGGGATTCTGTATTTTTATTTGCCAAACCTGGTAAGTGTAGCAAGGTTTTCTGGGTGACACCGATAGCATCTTCTCTTGTCTCCCATCTCTGACTGTACAGGCAAAGCTCTCAGCACTGTGTCCGGCACGTAGGTAGCATTCAATAGCGGTTAATAACTTATTATCACTGTATTCTGCAGGTACTCTTGCTTTCGTTCTTGTAACACTTTAACACTTTCTTATCCTTATGTGGTTTGATTTTGCCTTCTCCATCAAATCTAATGTCAGGAGGAGCCATGTTTTATACCTTAGCAACTGGATATTGTCGGTGCTTAATAAACATTGAATGAAAAAAGAAAGAAAGCCACTTTCACAATAGGTAAGTGATATAAGAAATAATATAAAGAGAATACTGAAGCTATGTATCAAATAAATAGTGTTTTTTTAGTCAGTTTTGGCATCTGACAGTCTTGGGTGTAAAATCATAAGTCCACCACTTAATACTCATGATCTGGGACAAACTGTCATCTTTGAGATTCAAGTACTATATCTGTGAAATGGGGATAATGCATTTTCCCATCACTATGAGATTGTTCTTGACTCGGCTACAGAAGAGAAAAATCAGCCCCAGTGCCCTGGCAGTTTTGAGCAGGACTTCCACACGTGCAGAGATTCACTTGCCTGATCCTTACAGGGTAGTTCCCTAGAAGAACAGAACCTACCTTTTAAGGCACCCCTACTTTTCTCCTTTACCCATTTTAGGAGAGAATCTTCATATACTTCTCTTTCTTTTTCTGTCGTCTTCTCACACTTGAGTTTCTTTTCAACTTTTTTCCTTCAGTGAGCAGTGACAGGCCTCAAGTTCCAACGTCTCCTTTTTGGCACTAAGCGGTGTTTATTTCTTCTTTTCCCTGCCTGTGTGAGAAAGGAAAGGCTAGACGGCTGAAGCTTGTATGGCTCTCTCGTCTGGGGAGTCCTCTCTTCGTGTGTGGGTTTGTCACTGGGGTACACATCCTGCCTTCCAAAATGTTTTGGACAGAATGTAAACCTTTTTTGGTGACTCTGAATGGTCATTATGGACTGTGGCCTTTGCAGAGACCTGGGACTTTGAGATTTTGACTAAAAAAAATCAGTTTATAACAGGAGGAGAAAGAAAATGTCCCTGCTTGACTAAGCAGGATTTATTGTGGTTTAATCAGAGAAGTTTAGCTCTTTTCACCAAAGGAAGACTTTCACCCAAGAATGGGTGGTCAAGAGGTAGTGTAGGACCTTAGCTCAAAGAGGCAGATGATCAGAACACAGTCGGCATCCTACAGAAGTGTCCCAGTTTGAAAAGGGATAGTTGTGCTCTGGGAACACAATTTGCCTTGAATTTCACCCACGCAGAAAGTCAAGTCCAGAGGGAAATGGTTAAGAGCTGTGCGCTCTTAAGAAACTCTCTCGGTCCCAATCAGCTTTGCCTCTCACTATCTGTAATATCTTAGGAAAGATGTTTAACTGCATCTGTGGAATTAGAATAATAACAGTACCAACCACACATAGGGCTCTTATGAGGATTAAATGAGATAATGGAAATAAGCAAGGATAGCATAGAAGCATTTAATAAATATTAACTCTTATGACTCTCATTTTATAAAGAAAATTTAGTAACTGGTAGAGCCAAAATTGGATTCCAAATCCCACTTTTTTTTCTATTTCAGCACAGGGCCACTGCCAAAAGGAGAGAGGGGAAGTGGAATGTGGGGGTATCAATGGGATCCCCAAAATTACATCCCTAGTTAGAAACTTCACTGATTAGTTAGGATGTTGGTCTTGCTGCTAAAAACCAAAATATCAGCGGCTTAAACAAAAACAAATTTATATTCTTGTCAAGAATCAGACCAAGCATGAGCAGTATGAGGTGATACGATAGCTCCACTGCATCAATGACCAGACCTTTTCTGGTTGCTCTGTCATCCTAAATATGTGGTTGTTTGTCCCAGCTCCAGACACCATGTCCACAGTCAAGCCAGCTGATGATGAGAACAGAGAGCATTAGACTTCCTTTCAAACAGGGACATGACCTAGAAGTTGTCCATATCACTTCCACACACCCCCTATAGGCCATACCCAACCGCAGGGGACTGTTTTGAGAAGTCATGTGCTCAGCTATTATACTAAAATAAAATAGGAAGGGTGGGTATTGGGAGCTTAGGTGAAATAGTTATTTCTTTCTTAATTTTTATTTATTTTTTTATTTTTAGAGAGAGAGTGCAAGTTGGGGAGAGAGGCAGAAGGAGAGAAAAAGGAGAATCTTAAGCAGGTTCCATGCCCAGTATGGAGCCTGACATCACAGGCCTTGATCCCATGACCTTGAGATCATGACCTGAGCCAAAATGAAGGGTTGGACACTCAACCAACTGACTGAGTCACCCAGGTGTCTCTAGATGCAACAGTTCTTTCAACTGATGTATTATCTTTGTCCTGTTTTGAAGCTAAATTGATCACTGATTCCACTCCCATTCTAGTAGAGAGTAAGAGGGTCTGTTTATTTCATCATTAAATATCCTAGACTGCAGGGATTCTTGGATTCCCCTTTTATCATGTTTTTACTGCCTTTTATTTTCTGTTTCCTTGCCAGGCTATCTGGGGGAATTTTCCTTGGCAGGCAGGGCACCCATTGGAGATTCCCCTCTCCCAAGCCTGCCTCATCCTTCCCTTTCTTTACACACTTATATGTTTGACATTTGCACTTGTTTTTTTTTGGCTGGAGAGAACTGTATACAGTGCAAAAGAAAACTGGTTTGAGTGAAAGCTAAGTTACCCCACTTTTGTCCTAAGTCCATGCTGGCTATTTGGGAGTGCTTCTTACTTGCTTCCTGGTTCTCAGTTTAAGTAAGCAAGGAGATTGGTAAGTAAGCAAGGAGTCTCTGTATTAGAAAAAGAGAGGAAATGCAAGGAGACCAGTGATGGGGGAGAAAGAAGCAATCAGAAAACAGCTCTCATCTAGGGAATTTTGCCAGGATAGAAAAGAAAAATAGTAAGAATAGAAAGATGAGGCAGATATAGAATATAGCAGGCATAACTATGGGGGAGCTATAATAACCATATAATTATGGTTCCCGAATGCGGATGTCTGGAGTGATCCTTGCTACGAGGGTTTGTTCTGATTTGAAGCACAGTCTGGGGGTGGGGAAGGGTCTCCAGTTTGTTAAGACTGTGGTTGTGTTGGGGAACGCAGGATCTGCTGCTAGCAGGCTGAAAAGAAGGTCATTGAGATGCTGGTCACCAGGGACTCTGGCGAGGAATAATCGGGGAGCTGAATGCTGGTCTTCGCGCAGGCCATTCTAATCACTGATCCTCTTTGTAACAGTCGATTTACATGTTAGAAGATCTAAAAGGCAGGAAGCATAGAAATGGGCTTTGAATTTTCTTCCTTAGAGTTTGTTTCCAATTAATCTTTCTGAGACAAGAATTGCAATCCACTGCAGACTGTTTTGAAGCTTTCAAGAGCAGGTTTTGCTACTTGGGACAAGATGCTAACATATTAAAAAGGAAGCAAACAACTTTGTGTTTGGTTGGGTCTCTTCCCCCTAAATATGAAAAACAGTACAGAAAGGCAGTACAGAAATACCATGTATGGTGGACTTCTGGCAGCTTTCTTAGAATCACAAGGCTGGAGAGAATTGGCCGGATGTTTTAGAAATGAAGAGAGAGGCCCAGAGTGGCCAAGCCATTCTCAGAAAGTTGCTCAGCAATGGGTGGTCAAGCAGGAAGTGCAACTGTGTCTCCAGACTTTTCACTGTACCCTAGTGGCGCTTCACCAGAATTGATCTGTAATGAACAGAAAGGGTTGCATCCCAAGCCTGATTAGTTTCTTTGACATTTCTTTCAAAAGCCTACACTTTACATGAGTGGAAAGGTTTTGTGTTCAAAGAGAAACGGTGCAACCCAGAGAAGCTGCCCTTGATCCTACGGGGAGGTGGTTGGCTATGATCTCAAAGGCCATAACGGGACATTTCCTACCCCAGACTCTTTCCTACTTCTCTTACCTCTGGCCTGAAAACTGTCCTATTATTATTTCCCAAAGCAAAGCTATTTAACAGATGGAGGTTTCTCCTTCACACTTTGACTAAAATGCAGACATTAACTGGGAATAAAACCTCCTACAATCATCAGCTATTGACATTCACCATCAGGGCTTTCAATCTTTTGAGGTTCATAGACATATTTTAGAATCTGATAAAATCTATGGCTCTTTTCCCCAGAAAATACACAAGCAAAGTTATAATGTCTTAGGGTCTTCACTGACCTCTGAAGCCCATCTTTAAAACCAGGTAAAGGACTCCTGTTTTGAAGTAAATTAGCTTGCCCTAATAGCTGGCTGGTCTTCACAAGCAGAGCCTAATGGGTATGGAACTAAGTTTCCATGGGAGAAAAGAGCCCAGAAAGAGCTCCCTGAAGGAGTGAGAAGCCAAGATAGAGTCCTGAGCAAGCTCAAGGGAAGGGGACAAAGGAGAAGAATCAAAGAGAAGGATTCTCAGGGAGGTTTGGAGGGAGGCCAAAGATAAACTTCTTGACTTCATCGCCTTGTCTAGGGTTGGCATAATTATGATTTCCAGGCTTATTTAACTTCCTTAGCTGACCTTTGTCATTATTCTAAAGTCACACATCTTCTTGGAATTCTTCCCCAATGCACACTGACTCTCAAAGGCAGCCCTGTGCTAGTGAATAAGATATCTAGCTGAGAGCTGAGTCCTTGTTTCCTGGCATCTTGCCATTTTATGCTGCTCACAGATCTGTTGGATCCCTAAAAGAGGTGGGAAGTTCCTTGCAATAAGCCGTGGGGAGATGATATATCACCAAACCCAGACATGATCTTGGCAAGCTTACCAGGTAGTGATGTATTGATAAACATCAAAAGAAGTCATGAATTCCAAGAAAGTGATTTGGAGTAACTCCAGTGAGTCAGATTTTTTTTTTTTTTTTAAGACAGAAGGTGATTTGTATTGCCCAGCAGGACATGGTTAAGAAATGTGTTCGGGCTCCTCTGAGCAGTGGGAAGCCACGGAGAGGGACCTGAGCTGCCAGGACATATATTTGCCCTGGAGTCCCTAGCGGTTCCAAAGAAGTGAGTCTGGGATGAAGCTTAGGTGGTAACCAGCCATTTCAAAACATGTAAAAAGTTGCAGCGAGTCATGGGCCATGTATCAGGACTCCACTAAAGCCATTTCAATGGGCAGGTTCTCACAGACTGGGAATCCTTACAGGAGTTAAGGCAGAATGTGGGAATCCCTACTAAAAGCAGCTGGGAAAGCGGACTGGATACTGGGAATCCAAGTGGCTGGCTGCTTAATTTATGCAAAATGTTCTATAGTCTGTACCACCAATGGCGTTGAAATGTAGCTAGTGCAACCAAGATGGACAAAGTCTACTTTCACAAAGTGATCCTTCCCGTTAGGACATAAGCAGTTTGGACAGACCATTGCTCCCATGATAACATGGAGGCAAAAGTAGATAAACAAAAAATATATATATATATTAAAAGACATTAGAGAGCTGTGGACATGAATAAATCCAAGGGAATCAAATTCCAGAAAGGGATGAGTCCTTCATAGGTGAGAAGAGATGGGGGGCATCTAGGCACGTTTGCAAGTCAGGGTATGGCAGGAGGAACATAAAAGTGTCACACACAGAGGGGCTCTGTGGGGCATGGAAAAGTTCCCCAAGCTCTGCAAGCAGAGAATTCTATAACATAGCTCACTCTAGAGACATTTGCACATGTCAAAATAATTTATTTTAATTTTCTTTAAAAAATTTTTTTAATGTTTATTTTTGAGAGAGACAGACAGACTGACAGTGGGAGCAGGGAAGGGGCAGGCAGAAAGGGAGACACAGAATCCGAAGCAGGCTCCAGCCGCTGAGCTGTCAGCACAGAGCCCGATGTGGGGCTCGAAACCATGAACAGGGAGATCATGACCTGAGTCAAAGTTGAGCACTTAACTGACTGAGCCACCCAAGCCCCCCTTCAATTTTTTTAAGTTTATTTACTTATTTTGAGAGAAACTGATACAGTGTGGGTGGGGAAGGAACAGAGAAAGAAAGGAGGAGGATCCCAGGCAGGCTCCATGCTGCCAGCACAAAGCCAGATGTGGGTTCAGACTCAAAACCTGTGAGATCATGATCTGAGCCAAAATCAACAGTTGGATGCTTAACCCACTGAGACACCCAGGCACCCTGGTCATGATCATTGTTAAATACTTGTGCCCTTTCTGAGAAACATACAGTGGGTGTGTCTTCCAATAAGTGACATTTTAAGGTATGAAATGTAATAGTGGTCATGGCTTTTTTCCTCATGTAAGAAAGAAATTAGGTGTTGAGATCAAGAATATGATTTTAATACAGTCATATCTGTGTGTGTATATCTGTATCTATATCTAATCTAAACCTATATCTGTAGATATGTTTCAGCAAAGAGCTTTGAGGGGTGCTTGTGTGTCTCAGTTAAGCATCAGAGTCTTGATTTTGGCTCAGGTCGTGACCTCACAGCTTGTGAGCTCGAGCCCCATATGGGGCTCTGTGCTAACTATGCAGAGCCTGCTTGGGATTCTGTCTCCCTATTTTTCTGCCCCTGCCTCCCACACACACTCTCTCTCAAAATAAATAAGCTAAAAATAACCTCCTCTGAAAAACTTTTAAATTGCAATCAGACATTGAGGGGCACAGAGCATGCTTCTGGGAAGGGAGAGCACACGAGCCATGGTGCTCAGGAGGGCTCATATAATTTCTGATTCTTTGCTTCAAAAAAATTCAAGAATGTAACAAGATGTCAGCTGATAAACCATTAAAATGAGCTCAGGAAGGTTTCAAAGAGTTGAATGACATTGCCATAACCAAACCCCCTTCATTTCTATGTAATTATTTATATGAATAAGAATTATAAGGACTTTCATATATAAAAATGGAATACATTAATATAAGTGGGCTGAGCACTGACTCACTCTGACATTAAGTATTGTTTATCGACAGAGATGATTAGAGTCACTCCTATTTATTTAGAGATACACTTCCAATTAAATTCACTTTTTGTATTTAATGATTTGTGATATATTTATGTTAGTTTTACCAAAATTACAGTGGTAATAAAATTCATAAGACGTCTTTTGACTCTTCAGTCCTTTTGGTCATAGGAAATTATTTAAAGCATATTAAATGCCAGGCTTTACATATATCTATATATCTACATCTAAACATGTCTCTATCTATAGGTGTATCTACTATAGTAGAGAAAGTATGATGGCATGGTCAATAAAAGACTATAAGAATAAAAGTATAATAGGTTAAAATTATATGGAGGAAATCAGATGGAAATATGAGTCCAAAAGGAAAACAAATTGCTATAAAATCTCTAACTATTAAAGAAGGACTCGTTCATGTATAGTTTAAATAAGTGAATGAATGACTGTGAGTACCAAATCACAATAGCTTCTAGATTCCGTTTAGTACCTTTAAAGAATCATGTAACAGTTCAATTAAAAAATGTCAGGGGTGCCTGGGTGGCTCAGTTGGTTAAGTGTCTGACTCTTGATTTCAGCTCAGGTCATGATCTCACAGTTGTTGATATTGAGCCCCATGTCTGGCTCTGCACTGAGCATGGAGCCTGCTTGGGATTCTCTCCTCTTCTCTCTCTCTCTCTCTCTCTCTCTCTCTCTCTCTCTCTCTCTCAGTCTCTCTCTCTCTCTCTCTGTCTTTGCTCTTCCCATACTCATGTGTGGTTTCTCTCTCTCTCACTCACTCAAAATAAGTAAGTATTTAAAAAATGTCAAAACACACAATATGCCAGGAAGTACATACTTTGCAACAATTTAAACTCGCAATGAAAAATGTTAGATGTCTATTTAGAAATGAGTGAGGTTGCATTAAAGTTTATTTTGAGGGATGCCAAGCCAAAAAGGTTGAGGAATATGTTGTGTGACATGAGGTTCGAGTCTGCCAGGCAGCTGTGGTGATGTTACCAAGCCACCAAGAAAGGAGCAAAGTTTGTCTCCAGCCCAATTCTGGTTGCTAGTACTCGCAACTTAGACTGAGCCTGAGCTCACAGGTCAGGCAGGAAATGGTCCTTAGCATGAGGGGTGCAAGGGAGCAGAGTCTGGGAAGTCAGGTTACTGCTGGCTGTTTGGCACAATATTTGCTTCTTCCTTCTTCCCTGTTGCTTGGGGTCAAGTGGTGAACAGTAGCTCAAAGGGAAAGCTGCAGACCTCAAGCTTCTCCCTGCTCTGAAGCCCTCCCCTCCACCGAGAGCCTCCAGCCCAGGTGGCTGCATATCACCAAGTTCCCTGGGACCCTCTACCCCACTCCAGCTGTTTTCAGCTCTTACGAAGCTGACCTCTTCCTCCAAAAACATGGTCCACCTGTGTAGAATCACCTGGAGCACCTGTAAAAAGTGAACAGTTTTTGGTCTCACAACAGACCTGGCATCCCTGGGGAGTGAGACCTGGGATTCCACATGATTAACTCTTCAGAATAAGATTTACTTCTTTGCCTTAGCTCCTTTTGTCCTGCAAATAATGATAAGTTTCTTTGCTTGCGACGGAAACTTGAGGTTGAGAGTTTGGATGTTAAACACTAGCAAATGGAGACATGCATCTAAATGGATTTCAGCCTGTTTTATTCTTGGACGACTAACAGATACTGGGGACTTCTTGGCTTTAACCTGAAAGAGCAGGAAGAAAAGAATAATGTTCAGAGCAAGATAAAATGCATGTTCAAAAGAAAAAAACAAACAGGAAAATCACAAAGCAAGCTGTCTTCTAATCTGATTCTTCAGACCATGACATTGGACAAATGTGCAGCACTGACAAAAGAGCAGATGGTCTCCAGCACTGTACCTAACGCAGAGTTGGATGCCATCCCAGTCCTGGGTGTTGGATCGGAGTTTGAACTAGACCAACACAATCATAAGCAGAGGCCAAGAATGGGTGCTCTGTTCCGGGGAAGCTTAGGAAGGAACCAGGAGCTTTGGGTTCTGCATTTAGCAGAGTCAGATTCAAGGCCAGCTGATTCTGTGAGGGAGCCTGAAAGAAATGTCCGTGAACAGAGCTGGGCAGATGGATCCCTTTGATAGCCTAGAATGGGGCTTACCTAAAGAGTCTGGTGAAATGGAGGGAGGCAAACTTACGATCTTTCTCCAATTTCCTACTTTTAAAATCCAGCAACTGTCTCTGAGTTAGCATGTCCAAATTCTCTGATCAGCTTCTTAAGCCAGGTTTGAAATGCAGGCCACAACCCTTGGTTTTTCCTAAGTTTACTACCTGCTGCCTTGTAGCACTGGCCATCAGAGTGATGTTTTCATTATTTAAAATAATTCAGGCAAGTCACAAATGTTTACTTTCTGCCAGACCCGACAAGCTTGGCTCCCTTCTTCTAGCATAGAAGACTCACCTCTTTGTGCTGTTGAGAAGGGAAAACTCAATCCCAGGAGGAGCCCCATAAGAATGGGATAAAAGAAAACATTCTGTGTAGTTCTAGCTTTGGGGAGGGTGGTATTCTCAGAAACATCCATCTATTTTTCTGGGCTACAGAAGAATTTTGAACATTTTTGGAGAATTATCTTTGCTTCTTTGATTCCACAACACTCCCTTCTCTATTACAGTCTTGTTTTTTAAAATAATTTAGTGAATTAAAATAGTTTGTTTTGGGAAATCAGGGAAGAATTTTGTGATGCTTCTGGGGGTGAAATGGAAAGCCTTGTGACTGATAGAAGCAGGAATGAGAGTTGCTACTCTTAGACTAGAAATATCTGAGAGTGGTCTGCAAGGTTCTGAGAGTCTTCAGCCCTGGACCCTGGGAAGGGTAATACTTGGATTTCTAGCCCAAACACAATTTGTTTCTAGCCATTTTATTTTATTTTATTTTATTTTATTTTTGTATCTCACTTTCATGTGCAACATTCTTTCTATTTATTATGTTTACTTAAGAATTGTTTTCACCTACCAAAGCAAATGGGTAGATCTAGATATGGGCTACAATGTTTTATTTTTCTTGTTCTCTATTCACATTGTTCCCTTTCTTACTTTAAGAGAAAATCATTGTTTTCTTACCTATTCATTCTCAGTCTGAACCACTTATGCCTTGTTAAATCATGGATGCATTTACTCAGTTGACAAATACAAAAGGAACACTTGTAATGTTCTCAGAACCAGGCTAGGTCTCGGATAGAGGCAGATGTGTTTCCTACCCTCCAGAAGTTCCCATTCGACTAGAATTCACCACATGTTTCTCTCAGGACCGCTATATAGACCTCCTGGACAATGAAATTCTCTTATTTATGTGCCATTAAGGCCTTCTAGGGGCATTTCTTGGCCTGTACTTTTTTAAATTCTTGCTATTTTTTTCCAAGGACCAGAGGCAATGCACTTCAGCCCTTTCCTTTTTCCACCAGGAATGAGGCTTGAGGGATCCTCACGGTCTTTTTTCACCTGACTCACAGGGACACCACAGAAGAGTTCTCCTGGAATGTGTGGAAGCTGATGAAGCACCTGAAATAAACAAAAGCAATCATAGTTACATACCTGGAGTAGATGGAGATGTCTGACTACAGCCAAGTAGATAAATACGTTCTTGGGCTTTTAGCTGCAATCCTGGGGATTATTGAACAAATCTCCCTTTGTGAGAGCAGCTGTAAATCAAATAACATAAGGCCTTCATGACACAAGGGAGATAACTCTGCATTACCAAATAGATTTGAAAATATCCCAGCTCAATGCACAATGGGGGAGCTCTGGATAGCCAGCCTGGCACTACATTTTTGTGGCCCTTCCAGCTTCACGCTCTTCACCCTCATGCGGCTCTCCACTCCCAGCAGTGAGGGAAGGGACTCACTTGGCTGACTTGATGAATGTCTTTCCTTTTTCAGGTGTGGAGAGTTGAATTTATTATAATGTTCAGCTCATTGCACACTTTTATCATTGTCAGTACACAGCCCCTTTCATTGGTTTGGTGTTGTTTTTCCCTTATATCTCATTCCCTACGTTCACTCCCTTTCTTCTATAGGTATTTGTTCTTACAAATTGTATATTGCATGGTCTTCAGGTATTCTTTCCATCTTTTAATTTTTTTAATGTTTTATTTATTTCTGGAAGAGAGAGAGAGACAGCAGGAACAGGGGAGGGTCAGAGAGAGAGAGAGGGAGACACAGAATCTGAAACAGGCTCCAGGCTCTGAGCTGGCTGTCAGCACAGAGCTCGATGCGGGGCTCGAACCCATGAACCGTGAGATCATGACCTGAGCCGAAGTCGGACACTTAACTGACTGAGCCACCCAGGCGCCCCTCCATCTTTTAACCATGTTCAAATATCATGGAAAGTTGAATGTACATGTACCCTCCTATACCAGCCACCTAGAATCAAACATTTCCTGACATTTTGCTTGCTCAACTCTATCTAAGCATTTGAAAGTAAGTTGTAGATATCCTTAAGTCACGCCTAAATGCTTCAACGTGCTTCATTCTCCAGAAAGAAAATGTCATCGCATACCTACCAATATTAATAGTGATATATAATTTAATCTAATATACAGTCCATATTCAAATTGCCCTAATTACTAAAAATGTTCTTATAGGTTTTTTTTAAATAAAGTTTATTTATTTATTTTGAGAGAGAGAAAGCAAGAGAGTGAGAGCATGTGTGCAAGTGCATGTGAGAACGGGGAAGGGACAGAGAGAGAGGGAGAGGGACAATCCCAAGCCGATCTGCACTCAGTGCAGAGCCCAACATGGGGCTCAATTCCATGAGCATGCAATCATGACCTCAGCCAAAATCAAAAGTCATTTCTAAACCAACTGAGCCACCCGGGTTCCCCTCTTACAATTTTTTTTAAACCAGAATTTGATCAATTACACATGGTGTCTAATTAAATCTTTTTCATTTCTTCTACTCTTTCTTTTAAAAATAACATTGACTCTTTGAAGAGATGTTTTCATTTGTCTTGTAGAATGCCCTTCATTCTGGATTGGTCTGATTGATTTCTCAAGGTGTTTAATTTGTTCCTTTATGTTTTGTATTTCTTGTAAACTGAAAGTTGTATCTAAAGACTTGATTAGCTTCAGGCTAAATTTCTGGCAAGCATACCTCATGTGATTTTGTGTGCTTAATATTGCATCCTCTCAGAAGGCTCATAATTTCAAAATAGTCCAATGTCTGATTATAATGTTAAATTTGATCACTTGGTTAAAACGATCACTGTGAGATCTTTGCATTGCGAAAGTACAGTTTACCCTTTGCAATTTAACAAGAAATACGTGGGGATGATTCTTTGGTGTACTTGAACATGCTGGTCTCCAATAACCTCTCCCTGAATAATGTTAACATCCATCAGTGATTCTTGTTTCGATAAATGATCTTATCGGCAGTTGTAGAATTGTGATATTCTGCTGCTGGGATCCTTTCTACATGTATTTGCTGGAATTGTTCTATAAAACAGAGCTTTTGTTTATTGACAGTGGATAAACTCATGTCTACTACTTCATAAAAAGGTAGAGTAAGATACTTAATTATTTCCCTTTAACGACCAGCTTTTGGAGTAATGGGTTATGTAATAGTCACCTCCAAAGATGAAAAATGAACTTTTTCTTCTTTTTATTTTACTTCATAATTTGAATATTGGTATAAACCTATGGGCATTTTTTATTCAAGATTTTACAACCAATTACGGTCATTTTTCTTTTAATGCTCAAATTTGTGTTTCCTGCCAGGACCCTGATTAATAGACAATATACCCTGAACACCACTATACATCACTACATAGAGATCATCTTCATTCTTTTATATGGCTGTATAGTATTCCATTGTGTGGATGGACCATAGTTGGCTCACTTTTTTTGTGGGCCAACTTTGGCATCACATTGATGCCTCAGGAGTCAATATGATTGGAATCACCTGCTTTTTCTTTTCTAGTGGGCAAGATTAAGCAATGTCACTTAACCTCTCTGTGCTTCAGGTGTCTCATCTGTAAAATGGGGACAGTAAGGTTGTTGTGGAGATTTGATGAGTTAACATATGTAAAGCTCTCAGAATAGTGGCTAATGAATATTAAGTGCTCAGTAACTCTTAGCTATCATAATAATAGCAATTGTGATAATATAACATTTGCCAGTTATTTTTAAAATGTTTATTTATTTATTTTGAGAGAGAGAGAGGAGGGAAGTGTCAGAGAGAGGAGGAGAGAAAGAACATGGGACTCAATCCCATGAACTGTGAGATCATAACCTGAGCTGAAATCAAGAGTCAGATACTTAACCATCTCAGCCACCCAGGTGCCTCTATTTGTCAATTATTATTATGACCATTATAACCTTCACGTAGTCTCCTCTTCTGCTTGCTACAAGCCCCTGGGCAGTGTGAAGATGAGCAGAAGCTTTGAAAGTGGGACAGCGTGATTTAATGAAAAGAGCACTGAGCTTGGAGCCCTGAGGTCTGGATTCTAGTTCCTGAATTACTTCTAGCCACTTGGGTAATCCTGGAGGAGTCATGAAACTCTCCTGACGTTTCCTAAATAAAGAAGGAGCTGGAAAAAGGAGCTTAATTCTCCCCCCTGCTCTCTGTTCTGTGTGTTTTACTGGATGACTTGTTTCATACTGGCCAGAGGAGAGGAAAATCTGCTCTGAAAGCTGGGGACCCCCCCACCATCTGTCATTTGAGGATGACAGAAAGCCTCTGGCTTTCTTCCATTCTGTGGTCTTGTAATGCACCAAAATTAGAATAAAGATTGCTCAAGATCTTTAGTCCTGGAAGGAATGGAGGGAAGGAGAGAGAAAAAGGAAGAGAGGGAGAGAGAAAAAGACAGAGGAAGAGGAGGAGAAGAAGAAAGTGGAGAAGAAGGAGGAGGAGGAGGAGAAAAGAGGGAGGAGAAGGAAGAAAAATTTAGCTGCTTCTCTCAGTTTCTTGGATGTAGAGTGCTTTTATTGTTTCCGCAAATGGGTTCTATGCCTCCCTGTACACAATGTGGACATCTCCGAGTAAAGTTCATGTTCAAAAAAACCAGTTAAGTCCTGAGCTTCTGATCTTTAAAAAGGTGCTTTTTGGAAAGTTAATGCTTGAGATCTCAACATGCCCCTGGAACATTCCAAACTTATGGCTGTCCAGCCCCAGCAGTAACAGCAAGATTTGGGTTAAACTTTTAAATTGCAAGGAGTGTCTCAAGGCGGTCGTTTTTGTGGTGTGAGGAACACTGTGTGACCTCTACCTCTGGAAGCCCAAGCATAGAATTAATGAGAGGTTTCATGGGCGCCTGAAATAAAGTCTTACCAAGAATGTGTTACTCTCATTTTTGTGTTTTCTCTTGAGACCCTTCAAATTGGTGGTCAGATTGAAACCTTCAAAATTCCCTTTATAAACTCTGCCTGGGCAATGAGAAAGAATGAAATCTTGCCATTTGCAGCAAAATGGAATACTAGAGGGTATTATGCTAAGTGAATAAGTCAGTCAAAGAAAGACATATCATATGTTTTCACTCATATGTGGAATTTGAGAAACTTAACAGAAGACCATGGGGGAACAGAAGGTGAAAAAATAGTTTCAAACAGAGAGGGAGGCAAACCATAGGGCACGTTTATAAATTTTATTTTTAATGTTTTATTTATTTCTAGGAGAGAGAGAGAGACAGCGTGAGCAGGGGAGGGTCAGAGAGAGAGGGAGTCACAGACTGAAACAGGCTCCAGGCTCTGAGCTGGCAGTCAGCACAGAGCTCGAACGCGGGGCTCGAACCCACGAACCGCGAGATCGTGACCTAAGCGAAAGTCGGACGCTTAACCGACTAAGCCACCCAGGCGCCCCAACCATAGGGCACGTTTAAATACAGAGAACAAACTGAGGGTTTTGGGTTGGGGGCGAATGGGTGATGGGCATTGACAAGGTCACTTATTTGGATGAGCACTGGGTGTTGTATGTAAGCGATGAATCATGGGAATCTACTCCTGAAGCCCAGAGCACACTGTATACATTGTGTGTTAACTAACTTGACAATAAATTATATTTAAAAAACCCAAACAACTCTGCCTGGGGCTTGGACACTTCTTTGTATGTGTGTTATACTTCAATGAAAATTTTTATAAAGAAAAACAACCCTGCTTCAGTCTTACTTTCTCTAGGATAAACCTAACATACCCATCATTCTTTATCTTTAGCATTTCCCCAAACACTCAGCACTTAAGGCTTTGCTTCGATTTCCAGAATTGACAAACTGTAGTTTAGCGAAAAGAGCCCTCAGTTCCGAGTCAGCATCCCTGACTCTAGAGCTACCTGGTTCTTTCACATAGGAGCTGCCCCTTGTTGAGCAGGACCCTTGACCTTGTTATGGCTCTATTCTTTCAGCTATGAGACAGGTGAAACATGGATTGTCATGAAATGTGTTGTCATGAAGATCAAATAAGACAATGGATATAAAAAATGATTCATTAACTATAGACATGTAAAAAAATTTACAATTAAGGTTTATATGTTTTTGTTATTTTTGTGTGGTCTGGTCTGGTCTGGTCTACCCTCTGCTGCCAACAGTTCGATTTCCACCCAAGAGTCAGAGGGATTCTGTGAATCTGTCATGTCTCTCTTCAGCCCCAGTGACCCCACTTCTCTCTGTGCCCTCTCTGCTCCTCGTTGCCTCTCTAATTTCAGTTCCTGTTACTGCCCCTACTGCTCGTGGTCTCCCAACACGCTGGATTTCCTGTGAGTTTGAAGTCTCCAGTTTTGGTCCTGACTCTAAGCCTTAGCAACATACATTCCTGAGAATACTTTCCTCCCAAACTTCCTTCAAGTCTTTGCTTTTCACTGAGGTCTGTTTTGGCCATTGTTATAGTTGTAACCCCAGCCTTCCCTAACCCTCCTTCCTGCTTTAAGTTTTTACATGGCTTATAAGCTTCTAGTATATTATGTATAAATAATACACTTATTTTTTTTTATTATCATTTGTTATTCCCTACAAGGTATAAGCTCCACAAAAGCAAGGAGGTTTGTCTGTTTTGTTAACTGGTGCATCCCCAACGCCTAGAACACAGCTTGACACATAGCAAGCTTTCAATAAATATTTGTCAAATGAACGAATGAAGACAGTTTCAGACTCACAATTGGATAATGGATGTAACTTAGATTTCTGGATAGTTTCCCAGACATAACTAGTAAGAGTGAGCCCTATTGGAAAGTCTGTGTGCCTTTTGTACCTTCCCCCAGGATCTTGACCACCTGGAAGGTATTTGTATAATCTCTGCATGGTTCAAAATCAAGGAATGCTGTTTCTATTCCAAAGACTTGGAGAGGCAGTAAATGCCACAGAGATGTTCTTTGGAGAAATAGAACCTGGACCATATAAGGCAAATTTGACCTGAGGCATTGGTCTATTCTGTGTTATTATTTCTCTATCTGGGTTTGTAGCATTTTCTTCAGCAGCCTGTAATTTGGTCTTGCAGGTTCTTAAAAGGCAGAATGATGACCTCATAGCATTCCCCAAACTGTGTGCCAGGGAACACTAGTTCTAGGAAATGCTTATCTGTGTTCAAAAAAGAATAAGTGTTCCACAATTCTGATTCATAGTACATGTTTGCATGTTAAAGTCTCTGAGGAGTCACATAGCTTACTATAAATAAAGGATGGGTGGCCTGCTTAATAGTTATTCACTTATTGGACTAGGGAAACCCTTTTTCACTGTATACCTGTTAACACTCTACCCCACTTCCAGAGAATATAAAGGAGTACTAACATTTATGGAGTTTTACCTAATATTTTAGTAAAATACCAGGCACTAAAATAACATGTGTACACCAGATCAATGACATCATGACAGATTGTTTTTAAAACCTAGGCAATATTGAATTCTGCTCCAGTATATTCATTTATTTGAAATAACACATTGACATTAAAAGACCCTACCTATTTTATGGCCATGATTAAGGCCTTTCAAACTTTCATTTCCCATAGATCTCATGCCATCTCATATACATTTTATTTTGCCACTAAGTCCTGTTCAGTACTCTGCAAACTTAGCTAAGGAACGAAATCCATGTGTGGAGTACCCATTATGTTAATGATATATTGTCTGTGGTCCTGCAGTTCTTTATTGATTTCTTATCAGTTAAGAATGAATGAAGCTCTGCTCCTTACTTTATGCCAAGAATTCCATTAGGCACAATGAAGACACCAGGGGAACAAAATGGGACTAGATCATGGAGCTTGCACTCTGGTATTGCTAGACAAAGACAAGTAAACTTACCAAATAATCAAATGCTGAGACAGGGGTTTTAAAGGGAGAGAGGAGAAGAGGAAGTAGAATAAGATGTGTGTGAAGGTATTTCCTGCTTGTGGTGAGGTGGCCAGGAGAGAAGGATGCTCTGAGGTAAGGACATTTAAACTGAGGTGCATTTGATGATAAGGAGCTGGGCTTGACAAGACCAGGAAAAAGAACATTTGCTTTAGGCAGAGAGAATGGCATGCCTAATGGCTTAGCTGCGGGAAGCAACTTGCTAACAATTGAAAGAAGGTCACATGGTTGTCTCCTAGTGTCCATGCAAGCCACATGATGAGGGGAAGGGGCAGACATGCAAAGGGGCAAATCACTCAGGACTTTTGAGGCCATGGATTGGACTTTGAGAGAGCAATATGCTCAAATTTATGTTTTAAGGAAACTTCCTCAAAGGAGAATACACCCCAATGTACTAAAATTTTTACTAAGTGAACAATGGACATTTTAGAATGCTTTTAACAATCTAAACAATACAGATAATATATTTCTCCTTCTCTTTATTCCAGACATACAATATCCTCCAATCCTATGTGAACCACTGGGTCTTGGTGAAAGGTTATCATTCTACTCTGCATTTTTTTTTAATTTTTAAATTATTTTTAAAAAATTATTTATTTTTTAATTTACATCCAGGTTAGTTAGCATATAGTACTATAATGATTTCAGGAATAGATACCAGTGACTCATCCCCTATATATAACACCCAGTGCTCACCCCAGCAGGTGTCCTCCCCAGGGCCCCTTACCCATTTAGCCCATCCCCCCATCCACATCCCCTCCAGCTACCCTCAGCTTGTTCTCTGTATTTAAGAGTCTCTTATGTTTTGTTCCCTTCCTTGTTTTCATATTATTTTTGCTTCCCTTACGTTCATCTGTTTTGTATCTTAAGTTCCTCATATGAGTCAAGTCATATGATATTTGTCTGGCTGGCTAATTTTCTTTCTTTCTTTTTTTTTTTTTAATGTTTTATCTATTTCTAGGAGAGAGAGAGAGAGAGACAGTGTGAGCAGGAGAGGGTCAGAGAGAGAGGGAGTCACAGATTGAAACAGGCTCCAGGCTCCAAGCTGGCAGTCAGCACAGAGCCCGACGTGGGGCACGAACCCACGAACCGCAGATTATGACCCAAGTGAAAGTCGGACGCTTAACAGACTAAGCCACCCAGGTGCCCCTGGCTGGCTAATTATCTGACTGACTAATTTCACTTAGTGGCAAATGGCAAGATTTCATTCTTTTTGATTGCTGAGTAATACTCCATTGTGTGTGTGTGTGTGTGTGTGTGTGTGTGTATACACACCACATTTTCTTCATTCATTCATCCATCGATGGACATTTGGGCTCTTTCCATACTTTGGCTATTGTTGATAGCACTGCTATGAACAATGGGTGCATGTGTCCTTTCACAACAGCACACCTGTATCCCTTGGATAAATACCTAGTAATGCAATTGCTGGGTCATAAGGTAGTTCTGGTTTTAAGTTTCTGAGGAGTCTCCATACTGTTTTCCAGAGTGGCTACAACAGTTTGCATTTCCACCAGGAGTACAAAAGAGATCTTCTTTCTTCGCATCCTCGCCAACATCTGTTGTTGCCTGTGTTGTTAATTTTGCCCATTCTGACTGGTGTCAGAATTTGTATTTCCCTGATGATGAGTGATGTTGAGCATTTTTTCATGTGTCTGTTAGCCATCTGGATGTTTTCTTTGGAGAAGTGTCTATTCATGTCTTTTGCCCATTTCTTCACCAGATTATTTGTTTTTTGGGTGTTGAGTTTGATTAAGTTCTTCATAGATTTTGGATACTAGCTCTTTATCTGGTATGTCATTTGCAAATATCTTCTCCCGTTCTGTTGTTTGCCTTTTATTTTTGCCGGCTGTTTCCTTCACTGTGCAGAAGGTTTTTATTTTCATGAGGTCCCAATAGTTCACTTTTGCTTTTGTTTCTCTTACCTCTGGAGACATGTTGAGTAAGAAGTTGGTGCATCCATGTCAAAGAGGTTTTTGCCTGCTTTCTCCTCTAGGATTTTGATGGCTTCCTGTATTATGTTTAGGTCTCTCATCCATTTTGAGTTTATTTTTGTGTATGGTGTAAGAAAGTGGTCTAGATTCATTTTTCTACATGTCGCTGTCTGGTTTTCCCAGCATCATTTGCTGAAGAGACTGTCTTTAGTCCATTGGATATTCTTTCCTGCTTTGTCAGAGATTAGTTGGTCATACATTTGTGGGTCTCTTCTGTTCCACTGACCTGAGTGTCTGTTTTTGTGCCAGTACCATGCTGTGCTCTCTTTTCTTTAAAAAATATTTTAATGTTTATTTATTTTTGAGAGAAAGAGACAGAGAGAGAGAGCAGGAGAGGAGCAGAGAGAGGGAGACACAGAATCTGAAAGAGTCTCCAGGCTCTGAGCTGTCAGTACAGAGCCTGATGCAGGGTTTGAACCCACAAACTGTGAGATCATGACCTGAGCTGAAGTTGGATGCCTAACCGACTGAGCCACGTAGGTGCCCCATACTGTCTTGATGATTACAGCTTTGTAATACATCTTGAAGTCTGGGATTGTGATGTCTCCAGCTTTGGTTTTCCTTTTCAAGATTGCTTTGGTTATTTGGGGTCTTTTCTGGTTCCATTTACAAATTTTAGGATTGTTATTCAAGTCTGTAAAGAATGCTAGTGTTATTTTGATAGGGATTGCTCTACTCTGTGTTTTGTACATGTGTCTCCACAGCTAGGCTCTCTATGCCTCTTTGCTTTAGAGGACACCAATAGCCTGGAGCACACATGTGGATTTTGAGGTCAAAGTCTACCTTTTACAGTCTGGGAGCTTTTTTGGGGGGTCTACCCATACCATGACCTTTCCTTCTTCCAATCTCCCAAACCATCCTCTGATCTCCATTCTACCCATTCTTGAGTACAGTTCACCTAGAAATCCCGTTAAAGTGTTAATAGGTAATGATCATGTTAAATGAAGTGCATTGAAGTGTGATCTTGACTAAAGCATTTATAATTTTGAAGACAATTCTTTAGGGCAGTCTTGGCACCTAAGGCATAAAGAGAAGAGCCATAGGGTAAGTGAGTGGGGTAAGGGGGATTCCTGTTCTGGGTGCTTTTAGAGGGTTCCCCATATTAGAAGGACACACACAAAATAAATTTATTAAGTCATACACGGGTGTCTTCGCCTTGGAATTCTGTGCTCAGTGTTGGCACAGTATGATCCATAACCCTAAATATCCACTATCATTACTGACACCATTCAGGCTCCAGGGAGATACTTTTCTGCATTTCTTACCCTGTGCTCTGAAACATTGGCAGCTAGACCTAAAGTTTGTGGGTTGTTTTACTTCTAAAGTCAGAGATAGACACTACTTTGATATGTAGGAAGGATGTGAGCAATGGAAGAGCTGAAGTGTGGCAAAACGAATTAATCAACTTTTCAAATCTCTCAGAAAGCATGAATCCAAGAGGTTCCTGGATGTTTTAGTCAGTTGAGCATCTGACTTTGGCTTAGTTCATGATCTTGTGGTTCATGAGATCAAGCCCTGTGTCAGGCTCCATGCTGATAGCGTGGAGCTTGGGATTCTCTTTCCCTCTCTCTCTGCCTGTCCACTGCTCACGTGCAAGTGCTCTCTCTCTCTCTCAAAATAAATAAATATTGAAAAATTAGGTTTTACTTTTCTAAATATTTTGCATTTACTATAACTTATAGAATTTGATGAAAGCCTGTTTAAATTTTATAGACTTCGAAATTGGAAATATTTTAATCTTTTAGATTACTGAGAATGAGTACAAATTGCAATTGGGATAAAAAATTAAAAATACAAACCTTCCCCTATCTGAGTGGCTCAGTTGGTTGTGTCCAACTTTGGCTTATGTCATGATCTTACAGCTCCCTTGTTCGAGAGTTTGAGCACCACATGGGGTTTGTGCTCACAGCTTGGAGCCTGCTTTGGATCCTCTGTCTCCCTCTCTCTGCCCCTCTCTGCCTCTGTCTCTCTCTTTCTAAAAATAAATAAACATTTAAAAAAATACAAAACTCCACAAAAGTGGAGTTCAGAGAAAAGGCTATAAAGGAAAAATAAGTAAATCTACAAAGATGCCCTCTGCTTAAATTTTTAAAAACTGTTAAAAAGTAAAGTGATCAGGCTTCTATTACTCTGACCCACAAAAAATTGGCAAGTAGGACATTACAAATTCTTTTTAAGTCAGGTTTTTGAGGTATAATTTACATGTAGGAACAGTCACTCTTTTTAAGTATTCAGTTTTATGTGTTTTGCAAAATGTATCCTATTACGTAACCATGACCCCTATCAAGATATAGTGTTTTCCATCAACCTGGTAAAATCTCCTGTGTCCCTTTTTGGTCAATCCCTTTGCTCTCTTCTCCCTGCTCCTGGAAACCTTTGATTTGATTTCTGTCCCTATAATTTTGTCTTTTTCAGAATGTCATGTGAATGGAATTCATACAGTATATAATCTTTTGTGTCTGGCTTCTTAGCGTAATCCTTTAGAGAGTCATTCATGTTTTTGCAAGTATTGATAGATCATTCTCTTTTATTGCTGAGTATTATTCCATTACATGGAGGAACTACAATTTGTTTAGCCATTCACCAGTTGATGGACATCTGGGTCCTTTCCAGTTGGGGGAGATTATGAATAAAACAGCTATAAGCCTTCTACATAGGTCTTTGTGTGGATATTAAGTTTTAATTTCTCTTGGGTAAATACCTAGGAGTGGTTTGCTGGGTCATATGGAAAGTGTGTGTTTAATCGTGTGAGAAACTGCCAAAGTATTTTCTGTAGTGGGTGTCCATTTTGCCCTCTGCCAGCTGTGTGTGAGAGTTTCCCTTACTGTGCACCCTTGCTGGCACTTTGTAGGATAAGGTGTTCTCTTTCTTTCTCTTTCTCTCTCTTCCTTCCTTCCTTCCTTCCTTCCTTCCTTCCTTCCTTCCTTCCTCTCTTTCTTTCTTCCTCCCTCTTTCTTTCTTCCTCTCTCTCTTTTCCTTTCTTCCTCCCTCTTTCTTCTTTCTTTCTTTCTTTCTTTCTCTCTCTCTCTCTCTCTCTCTTCCTCCCCCTCTTCCTTCCTCCCTGCCTGCCTGCCTGCCTGCCTTCCTTCCTTCCTGCCTTCCAACTTAGTCATTTTAATAGGAGGAGCATTCTCTAATCAAAACAGCTAAATTGAGCAAAAAAATGATTCTCATCAACAACACAACTCAACTAGTTCAGATGAAATCTTGCAGTCTCATCCTACTGGTTGACATGATAAGAATATGTGCAGGCCTCCACTTGTTCTATTGCCCAGGTCCCACAAATGGTAGTGATGAGGCTGTACTGCCTACATCCTTTCCTTTCCTTCCAAAGTTGACCCTTAGAGGAGGTGTGTTGCTCTGTGGTCTGAGACACTTCCTGGTGAAGAACAGCTACCACCTCGCTCTGCAGCACCTTGTGGTGGAGGTGGAGACATCTGGATTCAACCTGTCCTCTGCCTGCACTGTCCCCTCCACAAGTGGGGTGAGAGAAGAGTCAGCATGCTACTCTGAGAGGCTGTGAATAAACTTAGAAATAACATTTGTCAGTAACTTACTATTTATTTACTAGAATATTTTATGCAAATCAGACTTTGAAAGAGCCTGAGAAGTATTTGGGGAAAAAATCCAATTCTTGTCATTATGATATAAACAACCAAAATCAGTTTTAGGTCATATTTTTGAGATATGAAGTAGCAGAAAGCTGTAGTTAACTAATGTGACAATCAAAAGAATATTAAAATCAATTTTTTGTACAAGGTTACAAGTATCTATGGAAATTTTAGTGCACAAAAGCCAGGAACTATAGTCTTGGGGGTGGTCAATATGCCATGTGGAGAGGCTGCCGGCCCCTGGTCTAGAAGACAGGACTTGTGTTTAGGTAGCTTTCTGTGTAGAAGACAGAGCACAGCTCCACGGGCCACCTAATGGAATGGTGAGTGATGCTGTGAACAGGCTGTGAGCAGTTGAGCCTTCATTCCCCTCACTGTCATTATGAGAAGGTGTATGGGATGCAGCAAACGGCAGCATGCTCTATTTTCCCATCACTGATGAGACCTTGGGTAGAAGACCTACACAGCCTTCTAGTCAGTGAAGAGTTCAGCTTTAGGATCCCTAAATCCTGGAAGCATGGCATTGGAGATGGCTGGCCTGTGATAGACATTGGGCAGCCTCTCCTAATAGGGGAGAGGAGATGAGTCTGAGGCTCTCTCATTTACTCTGACTCAAAACTTTTTAGTAGATTGTAAAGAATGACAATAGGAAAAAATGTACTTCCTCATTTTCAAATTCGGCAAAAAAGGCACTCAATAGATCAAGATGTTGTCTCTTCCTAACCACAAGAATGTGTCCCCACAGGAGCAGTGATGTTTTGTGATCTGCCATCAGCAGGCTGGAGTATAAAAACCCTGACTTGGCATTTGGGGAACCTTTGCATAGTTAAGGGCACTCATCTCTCCTCTCAGTTATTCCTTTCTTTGGGGATCACAAAATCCTTGAGAAATGTCAAGCTTTCTTTTCATATTTTCTTTATTGAATGCAAAATCTCAACTATTTTTTAGCCCTTGTGATGCATTTGGGCTATCATCTAATGCCCATTACACTGGCAAGTCAACTTTTCCAAAGGGCAGTCTATGCATAAGATATTCTCAGTCAACTAGGAGTTACTTACATATTCTGTATTCATTTAAAATAACTTAGAAGTTGAACATGCAAACTGTGGAATCAGACAACATAGGTCCAAACTGTAAACTCAACAATTTAGCCAGCTATTATGCCCTCTTAAAATTTGAATGTGCTGTCAGCCCACTTCCTTATTTATCTATCTTTGACAGCTCTGTTTGTGTTATTCCCTTCATGTCTGCAAACAGTTTAGAACTTTCAAAGGTAAGTGAATTTAAGCAATTGGTCTCAAGCAACTTTTTGCTGCGTTTCATTCTTGCAATAAAATGCTGTATAACTTTGGGCAAGGAACCTATCCTTAAAGACATTTTTTTGTTTAAAAAAAAAACTTTTGAATTGAGATGTAGCAAACATAAAGTGTATCAATCTTGATTGCACAACTTGGTGAGTTGTTGTATATACCCATGTGATCACATTAATTGTTGTATTTTGTTCTTGAAAAAACGAATAAACACTTAAGCCTCAACTGGCTGGTGGTTCGATATGCAAAGCACACAAATAAAATGTGACTCTAAGTCACATGTAGAATACTTAAGTATAAATGAAAGTGAATATTCAGATACTAGCAAAATTCTTCGTGACAAATTTTGTATGATTGACATTGTTACATTAGTTTTACGTGATGTTAGCCTATATGATCTTAAGACTGAGTATGCTACAAACTTGGATCAAATGATTCTTTTCATATTTGTGTTGTACTGCTCAGATATGTGATCTACAGTCTTAAGTACTACTACAAAGCCATTGTCATATCAAATGACTCGACAGCTCATCTTATAATGAAAAGAAATATAAAGGATTGCCTTAGTGTACCCTTCCAAACAGCCACATAATCAGTGGGACTTAGACAGTGGTGAAGATCTGGATTTCACAGAATAATGTGAAATTATTCAGGCTAATCTTCTCATTCCTTAAGCAATGAGGGAGGGTGAGAAAATAAAAATTAGCTTGGATGGTAAGATTCTGTCTTTCATCTGACTAGACTAAAAAACACAGGTAAAGCTAGTTGCAGTTAATAGAAAGCAATATTTCCTCCAAGGACATGCTTCCAAGTGTCACAATAACTCATTTCTTTGAGTGACCACTGCTTTCTCAGTTACTAACTGCTGTGTGAACTAAAGCTGGTTAAGAATAGTTTTACTCCTCTTGCCCAGACGATTTAAGTCACCTTGACATGGATGAGTAGTCTTGGTTTCCAACCTAGGGGCAGAGCTTGAGATAAGAGATGTCTAGACTCAGCATTTCATATCCATCTTAACTTTGTAGTTGCCAGGGAAACGGGACCCTGCTTTCACTTTGCAGCTCACACTTGGATGTTGACTTCTTTGAGTCTATTGCATTACTATTTCAGTTAAACTTTACTTACGTCTATCTTTTCCCCAAACCCTAGAATAAATCTATCTTTTCCTCTGTTTAGCAAGATATCCCATGATTCTCTGGTGTGTAGTTTCCCTCTTTCGAGTGGATCAATAAATCTGCTTTAGTTGGCCTACCTGTTTGTCCTTGGAATGCTTAAGCTGAATAGGTTAGGACAGTAGGTTTTATTATTCCTGTTTTTCCAGGTAAGGGAACTGAGGCTCAGGAAGATTAAATAAAATATACACGGGGTCATGGATAATAAGTGGTCACATAATTACAGAATTCAGACCAAGATCTGAATCAAGTGTGATGAAGTCAATCGTTTCCTACCATACTGTGCTACCCTCTACTTTTGCTTAACAACCCCAACCCTGTGAAGCCATGTAATCCACTCATGCCAGTTTTCTCTTCCCCGTCATAGCTAGTATCCAATTCTGACACATCTCTGTTCCTCAAAGTATGGTTTCAATTTTATAACGTTCCTCTCTGCCAGGAACCTGAATGACCATCCAACACTTAGCTTCAAGTTCCTTACTTCCTCAATCACACCAATCACCAAATATTTCTAATGACACACTGAGTTTTCACACTTGCATGCCTGCCTTTCCTTGTGCTGTTCCCTGACCTTGGAATTCCTTGCCCACAATTCTCTGGCTGTACAGATCTTTAAAAAAAAATGATATCAAGGCTTTTGCTGCAAACATCAGAAACCATGCTAGTTTGTTTTAGCAGACAAGTAATTTATAAAGAATAGTAGGCATTTCACAGAAACTTTGGAAGGACCAGCACACCTGAATTGAAGCCTTCTCTACAGGGTTGGTCCAGGGTAGGCCACCCCGCCACCACAGGACACAGAGAAGAGTTTCTGCTCTGACATTAGGGAGTGCTATACTCTCTCTTGCTGCTGTTTTGTAAGCTGGGTGTTTGCCAACACCCTCATAGGGACTAGTTACATTGATGCCTTATTTACATCCTGAGCCTCCAATGACATGGCTGAATTTTCTACCCATTGTCCATGTATTATTACTTTCTGAAACATCAACCATCCAGGAGGGCTGTAGCCCATTGTGGACATACACTACTGAATGATGCAATTACCCTGGGCCCTTCAGGGTTCAGTGGCCTGCCAAGACCAAAGCCCTTGAACAAACACCTCATGAAGAATGCTGGGTTCAGGGATCTGCTAAACCCTGCAGTGGTGTCCTTCGTCTGGACCGCCCCAGACTGCATCCATGCCTGAGTGGAGGAATCTCTTTCCTGGTCCCTTTCCTTGTCCCATAAGATGGGCTCCCAATACTTAAGAACAGCTTTCATATGAGTGTTCTTTTATTTGTTTTATGCTTGAGCTTCGATGTTGAGAATAGGCACAGTGTCTTTGGGCAGGGGGTATAATTTCAATGGATTTGATGGATATGACAAATAAAAGGAATGATGGATGTTAGGTAACAGTTGGCAGACTCTGAATGGTTTTGGCTGTGATTCTGGAAAGAATGAGGGAGGGATGTGGTTGACACACAAAGGTGAAATTTGAATGGAGCTATCCTGACTATCCTTTGGATATCAGTGTTTCAGCAGTAGGTTAAAGCAGGACGACTGAGAGGTCAACGCAGTACTTCTCCCCGGGGCTCCCTCCCTCTAGCACAGTACTGAACAAATTCCCTGGCTTCAGACATTCTTGCATGTTTCTGGCAGGACATCCCTTCTTCTCTATCCACCAACACCAATCTCAGTGGCATTATCTTCCTTGAGACCCTCTGGATTAACCTCCCTCTGTATAATTCAGTTACCAATAGACACTGAAGACTGTCTGGTCATTTCTCATTTCTGAGAGATCTGAATATCTTAATTGACTCCATCTCTCATCCTTTTCCATAACTCAGAACTCTTCCTTTGTGCCCCTGGAGTTCAATGTATATAGACAGGAAACTCTTCTCCCTTATGTCCCTTTCCCTTTCATTTCTAACTGGCTCTTCCCTAAGGACACTGCCTCCACTGGAGCTGCTTACAAAGGTAGCTGGTTTCTCTCCCACATCTCTGGCACCACTGGACCTGGGATAGGATAGATGTCTTCTTTGCTTCTTGTTGCTGCTCCCAAACCATTGTCCCATCCTCTTCCAAAAAATAACCAGCACTGAAATTCTTAATATTGGACTATATATCATTTGCCATCTTCCTTTTGACAACCATTAATGACTCCAGTTCACTTCCCTTGATTCCTAGCTCACTATCACTTTCTCAGATGCCAAGTCTACTATGTTCTTGGTGATTTCAGTATCCATATAGATGAATCCTTGACCTCCTCTCCTCCAAGCATCTCATGCTCTATCCTACCTCAGCCATTCACTTGCATGGTCATGCCATATGACCTTGTCCTTAACAAGAATCTTATCCCCTCTGCAATCTTAATTTTAAGCATCCCAGTATTTGAGCACCACTTTTTATTTTATTTTGTTTTATTTAATTTTATTTTATTTGCATCTAACTATGTCTTCCTTCTCCATCCCATTCCCTTGCCTCCTCTCCATGAGTATCCACAATCCCTAATTTTGCATTTTTAATTCCTCTGTTATTTATTTATTTATTTATTTATTTATTTATTTATTTATTTATAATTCCCCTGATGTTTAAAATGGCTTTATCATGTATGCATGTATTCCTAAACAGCATGTTGCTTAGTTTTGGGGGATTTTTTTTTTTTGGAATTTTATATAAGTGGTATCATGCTGCATGTAGTGCTTTGGAGTTTGCAATTTATCCACTATTCTATGCATAAAATGTCTCCATATTTCCTGCAATGACTACGGTGTGGTTTTATGGCTGTATAATATTATGTGGTATGAATATACCAAAATGTATTCATCCATTCTTCCCAGCTTTTTGATGTCATTATTTCTGCTGCTATAAATAGCTTGGCCATATCTTCTGGTACATTTTTGCAAGAGCTTTTCTAGGAGCAGAATCGATGGGTTCAATTTTACATGATGTTATGTTTTCTCTAAAATAATTGTACATTACTTCCTATTATTCCGCTAAGTCTTGATTTTAAAAACTTTTTGCCATTGCTAGGACCTAGAACAACTGACCACACTATCTTCTTACTTCCTTCAGTTTCTACTTGTCCATCCTATAGTCTGTGGTCTGCCATAATATTCATCACTTTATATACACCTTCAGTTCCTTTGCCTCCACTTTCTTTGTCATGCTCATCTGGCAAAATCCTGACTCTGACCACAGCCAAATCTCTGTACATGCACCCCCACACGAGAACATGGCTGCAGACAACTCCCCGGGCCTGGCTGGCTGTTCTTGCTTTACATTCATAGCACTCATCTCAGCCCGTCAATCATATTGTATTTCCCTGGTCTATTAACTCTCCCCTGCTTCTGTTTCATACATTCTCCTCTCTCCTAAAACTTCTGTTACCTTTTGCTGCTTTCTTGCTCTCAGCAGATGACCTCCACTGAGAAAAGAGAAGTGATCAGAAAAGACCTGCCATTGGTTCTCACTTCTGCTGTGCTCATCTGTGCTCATTGTATTATCCATTGCTAGGTAACAAATCACTCTGAAACTTAGTGGCTAAAACAATAACATGTATGATCTCATAGTGGGCCAGGAACTGGGCACAGCTTAGCTGGGTCCTCTGGCTGTGGGTTTCCTAGTATCCTCCTTTTGAGTGCTAGCATACCTTGATCAGTAGATGAATGCACCAGATGGCCCTCAATGACAAGTACTTACTACTCATAATGAGCTGGATGAGAAAGGCCACACACATTCTCCTATTCCCATAGAACACACACTAGGCAAAATTTAGTAAGTTGTAACACTCTCCAACATTAAAACTATTTTTTTCCTTAAATTACCTTTATGGTATTAGAATAACTAACAGACATCTGGAAAAAAGAGGGTGGAATTCTTGACTCAACTAAGACCAAAGTAGTTCACAGATGGATCAGTGATTTAACTGTAAAGAAAGTAAAGTACCAGAAAAAAATAGAAAATAATTTTTCTTATCTTGTCACAATAAGAAGGAAAGATCTTCTTGAATAGAGTGCAAAACCCAGGAGTCATATAAAAAATACGGGGAAATTTGATTCTATGATAATAAAAATGTCCACAGGGTGAGAAAAATAATGAACAAAATGAAATGACAAATTACAAACTAGGAAAATATCTTAAGCTTACATCATAGACAAAGGATATTATTTATATATATGTAATATATATATATAATTTATACTTTTAAAAAATGTTTATTTTTGAGAGAGAAAGAGAGCAAGAGCACAAGCATGAGAGGGGCAAAGAGAGCAGGAGACAGGGGATCCGAAGTGGGCTCTGCACTGACAGCAGCAGGCCTGATGCAGGGCTTGAATTCATGAATCATGGGGTCATGACCTGAGCTGAAGTCAGACACTCAACCAACTGAGCCACTTTTAAAACACTTGATAAACCAGTAAGTAAAAGATCAATAATAACTTAATAACAAACCAAGCTTAACAACAAAAGAAAAGATGCTCAAATTCACTCACTTTGAGAAATGCAAATTATAGCTAGAAGGAATACACATACCTTGTGTTAGATACCATGCTTTGCACAGAGTATATAAAAACGTGTTTATATATTATATATATATTTAACTCATTTACTCTTCTCAGCAACCCTATGAACTAGGTTCTATTATTATTTCCATACTGTAAATAAAGAAACTGAGGCTCAGCAGTTTGCCCAAAGACAGCAAGAAAGTAGCAAGTAGTTTCTGGTTTATTTGCAAGTGCAGAAAGTGATATAGGTGCAAAGATTGTCACTGTAGTGCATGGCACAAGACAGTCACTGGGTAAGTGTTGGCTCAATAAGTAAATAAGTGCTGCTTATAATCGCAAAGGGCTGAAAATAATCTACCTGCCCCAATAGGAAACAGATTAAATAAATGAGGTACAATTAAAAGAATGAAGTATTGAGCTCATTGATAGGGAATAATTTCCAAAATTGATAACTAAGTGAGAAAAACAAGATAAGATACATTTGGATGACATGCATATCAACTGTAATATAAGGAACATATTTGAAAATGTGTGGTCTATCTTGAGATATTCACAAGAAATCAATAAGAAAGTTTGCCTCCAGAGAGAAGTAGGCAGCTGGCTGATAGAGAAAAAATGAATAATACTTTTCATCATATTCTACCTCTCACCTTTTTTTGTTTTCATGTGTGCATCTGTTACCTATTTAAATGAATGAAAAAGTTAAGTGAGGTACTGATACTTTTAAAAGGAATAGTCTATAAGCAACAGTATAAAAAATATACTATTACCAAATGAGCTGTTACTGACTATATTTAAAAGAACAGGAAGGAGTGGTTTTATGAGCAAAAAACAGACATGGTCCAGGGATGTTAATACAGCATAGAAGCCAGATATTCTGGATTCATCTCTTGGTTTTGACTTTGACTGCTGGTGCCGGAGGCAAGTGAATTAAGCCAGTCATATCTGGATAATAGTACTTAATGATCAACCTTACCTATGCATTGTGAAAACCAATTACTTGATGTTGGTGAAATGCTTTGAAGGTGCAACATTCCAGGGTGCAAGGCAGAGCCTGTTCAGACCTGTGTGCTGTCATGGAAACTAAGACTCCAGAGTCAAGGCTTTGAGGAGACTTCCAATCACTAGTTAAACAAATGTTTTTAAAGTGCCAGTGCTTCCAAATGTTCCTTAAATGTGTATGCCCAGAGAATCAGCCTATTTCAGTTGAGTTTTTGGATTCCTGTATTACATTTCTACAACACGGCCAATGGTCCACTAAGTACATTTTGAATATAATAATTTCAGGAAAATGAGTTCTTTTCAGAGAAAGGAAGTGAAGCTTAAGACATATCGTAGTCATATGGAAATCGATAAGGAAATTGCAAAGCCTTTAGAAAACTGAAACGAATTAGAGGCTAATGTTGGCTTTTTAACAATATATATTAAATTCATCTATAAAGATATAACATCCACAAGAAGAAATGTTTAGTCTAGAAAAAGAAAACTAATGGAAATGAGAATGTTGGTAGACAGTTCATGGAGAACTGTTTCTCTTACTTGGTTTCTCTTACATGGTTTTCTCTTACTTCTGTATACCTTGCAAGCAATGCACCAACTGTCCTTTTGTCTGGAGTATCTTTGCAAGGATATTTTTGTATAATTAACACCCTTGGAAGACAGAGATAGTGTTTTCCTCCAGAGAAAAGGCAGGTTTGCTAACTGTGCTTTATCAAAGATCCAAGCTCTTCAAATTCCAAGTTCCTCTCCTTTAGTGCAATATAGTATCACCCAACTCTTTTCACATCATCCATGGTAACTGGGGCTTGGTGAACTCATGCCAGTATACTGATACTTTGGTTACTGCTGTCCCTGTAAGTAATAAACTATCCTTTGCCTTTGAACCAGGAGTTTCATATCTTCTACCAGCGTCCATGAAACTGTGGCCAAATAATATCTTAGTTTGCAAGTGGAGTAATATCTCAAATCCTTCACAGTTATTGAGAGAGGAGTACTCTCTAGATCACTGCTATACAGTAAAGATGCAATGTAAGTTACTCATGTGAGCCACATACATAATTTTAAGTTTTACAAAAACCACATTAAAAAGCTAGAAATAATCCCAATCAAAATTGCACTGGCATTCTCAAACCTAGAACAAACAATCCTAAAATTTGTATGGAACCAGAAAAGACCCTAAATAGCCAAAGTAATGCTGAGAAAGAAAACCAAAATGGGAGGCATCACAATCCCAGACGTTAGCCTCTATTACAAAGCTGTAATCATCAAGACAGTATGGTATTGGCACAAAAACAGACACATAAACCAATGGAATAATTGGACCCACAAATGTATGGCCAACTAATCTTTGACAAAACAGGAAGGAGTATCCAATGGAAAAAAGACAGTCTCTTTAGCAAGTGGTACTGGGAAAACTGGACAGCAACATGCAGAAGAATGAAACTAGACCACTTTCTTATACCATACACAAAAATAAACTCAAAATGGATGAGGGGCGCCTGGGTGGCTTAGTCGGTTAAGCATCCGACTTTCGCTTAGGTCATGATCTCGCGGTTCGTGGGTTCGGGCCCCGCGTCGGGCTCTGTGCTGACTGCCAGCTCAGAGCCTGGAGCCTGTTTCATTCTGTGACTCCCTCTCTCTCTGACCCTCCCCTGCTCACACTGTCTCTCTCTCTCTCTCCTAGAAATAAATAAAAATATTAAAAAAAAAAAACAACTCAAAATGGATGAAAGACCTAAATGTGAGACAGGAAACCAACAAAACCCTTAAGGAGAAAACAGGCAACAACCTCTTTGACCTCAGCCACAGTAATTTCTTGCTCAATACATCTCCAAAGGTAAGGGAAACGGAAGCAAAAACAAACTATTGGGACCTCATCAAGATAAAAAGCTTTTGCACTGCAAAAGAAACAGTCAACAAAACTAAAAGGCAACCAACAGAATGAGAAAAGATATTTGCAAATTACATATTGGATAATGGGTTAGTATCAAAATCTATAAAGAACTTACCAAACTCCACACTTAAAAAACAAATAATCCAAAGAAGAAATGGGCAGAAAACATGAATAAACACTTTTTCAAAGAAGACATCCAGATGGCCAACAGACACATGAAAAGATACTCAACATCACTCATCATCAGGGAAATACAAATCAAAACCACACTGAGATACCAACTCACACTGGTTAGAGTGGTTAAAATTAACAACTCAGGAAACAACAGATGCTGGTGAGGATGTGGGGAAATGGGAACCCTCTTGGACTGCTGGTGGGAATGCAAACTGGAATGCAACTCTGGAAAACAGTGTGGAGTTTCCTCAAAAAATTAAAAATAGATCCACCCCACAACCCAGCAATAGCACTCTTAGGAATTTATCCAAAGGACGGAAGAATGCTGATTCATGGGGGCACATGTACCCCAATGTTTATAACAGTGTTTTCAACAATAGCCAATTTATGGAAGGAGCCTAAATGTCCATCAACTGATGAATGGATAAAGATGTGGGTTATATATACAACAGAGTACTACTTGGCAATGAGAAAGAATGAAATCATGCCATTTCCAGCAACGTGTATGGAACTGGAGGGTATTATGCTAAGTAAAATAAGTCAGTCAGAAAATGACAGATATCATATGTTTTCACTCATATGTGGAACTTGAGAAACTTAACAGAAGACCATGGGGGAAGGGAAGGGGAAAAAATAGATACAGAGAAGGAGGGAGACAAACAATAAGACACTCTTAAATACAGAGAACAAACTGAGGAGTGATGGAGGGTGGGGGAGAGGGGAAAGTGGGTGATGGCCACTGAGTAGGGCGCTTGTTGGGATGAGCACTGGGTGTTGTATGCAAGTGATGAATCATGGGAATCTACCCCCAAAGTCAAGAGCATACTGTACACACCGTATGTTAGCCAATTTGACAATAAATAATATTTTTTAAGAATCTAGAAACAGGTAAAATTAATTTTAATAATATATTTTATTTAACTCAATATACCTGAAATATTTCAACATGTGACCAATATAAAATTATTAATAAGACATTTACATTCTATCTTTAGTACAAAGTCTTTAAAATCTAGGGTCTTTTTAATACAGTATGTCTTAATTTGTACCAGCAACACTTCAAATGCTCAGTAGCTGTTGAATGGCTTTCATTTTGGACAGTGCAACTCTAGACTGTAAAATATGGCAAAATGAAAGTAAAAGATTTTAAAGCCTGAAATAGATTTTTCTTTAAAAAAAATTAAATCCAGGATGTCAGTGATATCACTTATTGGACTTGTCACTACAGGAACTCTGAACCATGTTCCAAAATTTAAGTCTGACAAACCTGTCAGGAAATCCTTCATGCATTATTTAATCCTCCTGTGCCCTTTAAGGTACATTCAAGGTGGTTGATTCTTCTGCATCTGCATGTAATAAGATAGGTATTTAGGATAAGGGTCATTAAAGACAAATTTGCTACCAATCCATCAAGCCATTCCTTGTCCTCTTGTTTCCAGAAACTGAAATTTAAATGTGCCTTCACTATTTCCTTAATTTTCTCCTTTGAGAAGTTTATCTGCCTAGCTAGAGGAAGGAGAAAATTCCTAACCTCGGCCTGTATTATATTACCATTTGACTAGGAGATGGGTACTTACGCAATTTTGACGAAGGAAAAATGAATGACTTTAGACAGACTCACTTTGCCTCAATTTGCTCACCTGCCCTGCCTAGTTCACAGGGCTGCCACATGATCACATGGAATGATAGCAGGAGTGAGGTATTGGCAAAGGGAGAGAGAGTACCTGAGATGTAAGCTGCATTGATGATGAATATAATGATCTGTCCCTTACTCTAAATTTTATTTTTTTAAAATTTTATTTATTTTAATTTATTTTTTTAGTTTATTGTCAACTTGGTTTCCATATAAACCCAGTGCTCACCCCCACAAGTGCCCTCCTCCATGCTCATCACTCCCCATCCCCTCCTCCCCATACCCATCAGTCCTCAGTTTGTTGTCAACATTCAAGAGTCTCTCATGTTTTGCCTCCTCCCTCTCCCCCCACTTCCCTCCTTCTTCTCCCCGTGGTCCTCCGTTAAGTTCCTTCTAATCCTCCTGTACATGCAAACATATGGTATCTGTCCTTGTCTGCCTGACTTATTTCACTCAGCATAACACCCTCAAGGTCCATCCATGTTGCTACACATGGCCAGATTCTTTCATTTTTCTTTCTCATTGCCATGTAGTATTCCATGGTATAGATAAACCACATCTTCTTGAATCATTCATCCGTTGATGGACACTTAGGCTCTTTCCATGTTTTGGCTATTGTGGAGAGTGCTGCTATGAACATTGGGGTACATGTGCTCCTACGCATCAGCACTCCTATATCACTTGGGTAAATTCCTAGCAGTGCTATTGCTGGGTCACAGGGGAGTTGTATTGTTAATTTTTTGAGGAACCTCCACACTGTTTTCCAGAGGAGCTGCACCAGTTTACATTCCCACCAACAGTGTAGGAAGGTGCCCATTTCTCCACATCCTCGCCAGCATCTAGAGTCCTCTGATTTGCTCATTTTAGCCACTCTGACTGGCATGAGGTGGCATCTCAGTGTGGTTTTGATTTGTATTTCCCTGATGAGGAGGGATGCTGAGCATCGTTTCATGTGTCTGTTGGCCATCTGGATGTCCTCTCGGAGAAGTGTCTGTTCATATCTTCTGCCCATTTCTTCACTGGATTGTTTGTTTTTTGGGTGTGAAGTTTGGCGAGTTCCTTATAGATTTTGGATACTAGCCCTTTATCTGATATGTCATTTGCAACTATCTTTTCTCATTCCATCAGTTGCCTGTTAGTTTTATGGATTGTTTCCTTTGCCATGCAGAAGTTTTAATCTTGATGAGGTCCCAACAGTTTATTTTTGCTCTTGATTCCTTGCTTTTGGGGATGTGTCAAGTAAGAAATTGCTGCGGTTGGGGTCAAGGAGGTTGTTTCCTGCTTTCTCCTCTAGGGTGTTGATGGTTTCCTGTCTCATCTTTAAGCCCTTTATCCATTTTGAGTTTATTTTTGTGGATGGTGTGAGAAAATGATGTAGTTTCACTCTTCTGCATGTTGCTGTACAGTTCTCCCAGCACCATCTGTTAAAGAGGCTGTCTTTTTTTCATTGGATACTCTTTCCTGCTTTGCCAAAGATTAGTTGGCTGTATACTTTTGGGTCCAATTCCGAGTTGTCTATTCCATTGGTCTATGTGTCTGTTTTTGTGCCAATACCATACTGTCTTGACGATGACAGCTTTGTAGTAGAGGCTAAAGTCTGGGATGGTGATGCCTCCCGTTTTGGTTTTATTCTTCAATATTACTTTGGCTATTCGGGGTCTTTTGTGGTTCCATACAAATTTTAGGGTAGTTTGTTCCAGTTCTGAGAAGTATGCTGGTGCAATTTTGATTGGAATTGCATTGACTGTGTAGAGTGCCTTAGGTAGTAATGACATCTTAACTATATTTATTCTTCCTATCCATGAACATGGCATGTTTTTCCATTTCTTTGTGTCTTCTTCAATTTCCTTCATAAGTTTTCTATAGTTTTCATCATACAGATCTCTTGTATCCTTGGTTAGGTTTATTCCTAGGCATTTTATGGCTTTCGGTGCAATTGTGAATGGGATCAGTTTCTTGATTTCTCTTTCTGTTGCTTCATTGATGATGTATAAAAATGCAACCGATTTCTGCACGTTGATTTTGTACCCTGCAACTTTGCTGAATTCTTGGATCAGTTCTAGTAGGCTTCTGGTGGAGTCTGTCGGTTTTCTATGTAGAGTATCATGTCGTCTGTGAAAAGTGAAAGTTTGACTTCTTCTTTGCCAATTCTGATGCCTTTTATTTCTTTTTGTTGTCTGATGGCTGATGCTAGGACTTCCAGCACTATGTTAAACAACAGTGGTGAGAGTGGACATCCCTGTCGTGTTCCTCATCTCAGGGGAAAAACTCTCAGTTTTTCCCCATTGAGGATGATGTTAGCTGAGGGCTTCTCATAGATGGCTTTGATGATGTTTAAATAAGTTCCTTCTATACCGACTTTCTCGAGGGTCTTTATTAAGATGGGATGCTGTATTTTGTCGAATGCTTTTTCTGCATCTATTGACAGGATCATGATTTTTATCGTTTCTTTTGTTGATGTGATGTATCACATTGATTGATTTGCGAATATTGAACCAGCCCTGTAACCCAGGAATGAATCCCACTTGATCTTGGTGGATAATTCTTTTTATGTGCTGTTGAAATTGATTTGCAAGTATCTTGTTGAGGATTTTTGCATCCGTATTCATCAAGGATATTGGCCTGTAGTTCTCCTTTTTTGCTGGGTCTCTGTCTGGCCTGGGAATCAAAATGATGCTGGCTTCATAAAATGAGTCCAGAAGTTTTCCTTCGATTTCTATTTTTTGGAATAGTTTGAGAAGAATGGGTATTAATTCTGTTTTAAATGTCTGGTAGAATTCCCCAGGGAAGCCATCTGGTCCAGGGCTCTTATTTGTTGGGAGATTTTTGATAACTGATTTGATTTCCTCACTTGTTATGGGTCTGTTAAGGTTGTCTATCTCTTCCAGTTGGTAGTGAGTGTGTTTAGGAATTTGTCCATCTAAGTTGTCCAGTTTGTTGGCATATAGTTTTGCATAGTCTTCCCTGATCATTGCTCATATTTCTGAGGAGTTGGTTGTAGTCAGTCCATTTTCATTCATGATTTTGTCTATTTGAGTGCGCTCTCTTTTCTTTTTGAGAAGCCTGGCTAGAGGTTTGTCAACTTTATTTTTTTCAAAAAACCAACTCTTGGTTTCATTGATCTGTTCAACTGTTTCTTTGGTTTCTATATTGTTTATTTTTGCCCTGATTTTTATTATTTCTCTTCTTCTACTGGGTTTGGGGTGCTCTCGTTTCTCTCCCTCTAGTTGCTTTAGGTGCGCTGTTAGATTTTGCACTTACACTTTTTCTAATTTGTTGAAATAGGCCTGCAATGTACTTTCCTCATAGGACTGCTTTTGCCACATCCCACAGAGTTTGGATTGTTGTATTCTCATTTGTTTCCATATATTTTTTTAATTTCCTCTTTAATTGCCTGATTGGCCCATTCATTCCTTAGTAGGGTGTTCTTTAACCTCCATGTTTTGGTGGGTTATCCAGACTTCTTCCTATGATTGATTTCGAGTTTTATAGCATTGTGGTCTGAAAATGTGCATGGTGATCTCAGTTCTTTTATATTTATTGAGGGCTGCTTTACTTCCCAGTATGTGATCTATCTTGGAGAATGTGCCATGCGTACTTGAGAAGAAAGTGAATTCCATAGCTTCAGGATGTGGAGTTCTAAATATATCTGTCAAATCCATCTGGTCCAATGTGTCATTTAAGTCCATTATGTGTTTATTGATTTTCTGTCTAGTTGATCTGTCCATTGTTGTAAGTGGAGTATTAAAGTCCCCTGCTATTAGCATGTTCTTATCGATAAGAGTGTTTCTGTTTGTGATTGTTTTATGTATTTAGGTCCTCCCATATTCGGTGTGTAAACATTTATAATTGTTAGCTCTTCCTGAAGGATAGACTTTTAATTATTATATAATGCCTTCCTTATCTCTTGTTACTGTCTTTACTTTAAAGTCCAGTTTGTCTGATATAAGTATAGCTACTCCATCTTTTTTTTGACTTCCAGTAGCATGATAGATATTTCTCCATCGCCTTACTTTCAATCTGAAGGTGTTCCAGTCTAAAATTAGTTTCTCGTAGACAGCAAATAGATTTTGTTTTTTATCCATTCTGCTACCCTATGTCTTTTGATTGGGGCATTTAGTCCATTTACATTCAGTGTTATTATTGAAATATATGGGATTAGAGTCATTGTGTCATTTGTGGGTTTCATGCTTGTGGTGGTGTCTCTAGCATCTTGCGTTCCTTGTAGTATTTCCCTCAGAAAGTCCCCCTCAGGATTTCTTGTAGGGATGGTTTAGTGGTGACAAATTCTTTCAATTTTTGTTTATTTGGAAAGACTTTTATCTCTCCTCTATTCTGAATGACAGGCCAGAAAGGAATGGCAGGAGATCTTCAATGTGATGAACAGAAAAAATATGCAGCCAAGAATCCTCTATCCAGCAAGCCTGTCATTCTGATGTCCTCCATGCTTTTTTCAAGCCTAGCGATTAATTTTATGATTGTTCTAAATTTTTATTCAGTTTTTTGCTTATATCTGTTTTGAGCAGCTCTTTAGTGGTCAATTCTTCCTGGAATTTCTTTGGAGGAGAGCTCTTTCGTTTTGTCATTTTGGTTAGCTTTCTATCTCTTGTTAGTTTTAAAAACTTGTTATGCACTCTGCATCTGTGAGTGCTGCTGTACCAAAGAAGGCTCTTTGACTGTCCAGGGCCTGTCAATTCAGAAAGTGTTCTTTGAATTGTATCTCTTGGTCTCTCTTGTTGAGGCCTTGGTTATTTTATTTTCCTACTCATAGTGGTATTTGGGACTCTCCACCATGTGTACTTTGGCTTCTTTCTTGAGGTAGCCTTAATGGTTGGCAATAGAGGGCCTGTAAACTTCTCTTCATGGCATCATCTGTTCCTGCTTGTCCTCCAGTTTATTCATGATTCTGTCCTGGAGTAGAAGGTATGAGAGCCTTCAAACACACTTACATCCTCATAACCCACCAGCTCTGCTGCTTTTCATCACTCACTCACTTCTGCATGTTGGACCACCACTAATTGATCACCAACTGGCTTGTCCGCAACTGCCACGGAGGGGCAGAAGGCCGCCCCGCAGCTGCAGTTACCTCTGGAGAGGCATTCCGGCTCCCTCCGATGACTCCAGAGAAAGCCTCTAAATTTTCTTTCTAAACAGCTTTCCAGCATTCTTCAGACCTCAGAATCTTGCATGGGTTTGATTATGGTAAAAATAAAGTAGGTAATTGCCAAAACTTTTTATCATTTGGGGCTAAGGAGATATAACCCAAATAACATTGAGGCTTAAAAACAAAAAATATGAGTTTACAAGAACATGCATACTGCTCTTCATACATCCTCAAATCCTCCATGTACAGAAAAATGTAGATGTTAAAGGACTTTATTTTAATATTGTTACCTTACAAATCCAATGTTTGAGAAAAGGATTTGAATGAAACTATTACAAGATTTCCTCAAAAATATTTATCTAGGATCCTTTTTGGAACAATATTGGCACAAGGAAAAGACACTTTAGTTCACTTAATCAATCAACCTCTTTGTAGGAGTCCCGTAACATTGGCAGTGGATGAGTTGAAAAATGACATAAAATGGCTCAGTGTGGTTGGACACCCTAGACAATAGTATCAATCCTCAGATCCCAGGCCCTAGACAACTCAGGGCCTCCCCATAAGCCTGTGGAAGAGACAATCAGGATCCCAATCTGAGCACAGGGGAGGGTTCATCTGCCCATACATTTTCCACCAGTTGATGACCCTTTGTTACTCATTCATCCTGTTCCATTACATGAAGCTGGCACTTGTAAGACCCTCACAGAGGTTCTGTCTCTCCTTCATAGTGCATAGAACTATTGCCAAGATGCCTCAGTGACATTATACCCTTCTCTTTTGCAGATATCCTTCTCTCTTATCCAGTACCCTGACCTCCCTTCCTTCTCCCCAAGAGTCTCCTCATTTCTTCTATTGCCATGTCCTGGTAACACCACACTTCCAGTTTCATACCTAGGCTTTGGCCAGATCCTTCCCTGGATTTGGACCTCACACATGTTGAGAGTTGGCTCCCTCCAGACTCCACTTTCCCTGCTTACAATTTGACTTAGTTGCTACATCTTTGGGTAGCATCTCACCCTAAATCACTGCCCAGTTGGGTACTTTTAAGGCAGCCATTAACTTTGTTGGCAGTCATTTGTTCCTTGTTTGCTCTTGTTTTCCCCTCCTGTTCTCTCTTCTCTCCCTCCATTTAAATGACAGTGAGCTATACTAAAAAACCTATGGAATTTAGAATTAACAAAAACCCCAGATTGTATTCCAAGCGTTGAATTCCAAGGTGCCAGCTTGCTGTGCAACCTTAGCAGTACTTCTGTCTAAGCTTGGTTCTCCCATCTACAAATTTGGGATGATAACAATCAGTGTGTAAATGTCCTACGATGATAAAAAGATGTGTGAGGATCAGTGTGCAAGAGCCAGACATAAACTGACACATGAGCATGGCATGTTTGAAGAACAGTGAGTTGAATGTTCTAAAATCAATTGACTTTTTATTGGCCTTGCTCTTTCTGCCTGAACTGGATTTTTTTAAAACACAGATATATATCTTGTAACTGCTGCTATATTATATTACAGCATCTTTGACATGAAATGCTTTATCTTTTGTATTCCTTTCAGTAGTCCCTTGACCATAACAATCAGGTATTTCTTGACTTGAGTGAAACAGAGAGTTCCTGCTCGAATCATGGCACATAAACTTCCCAAAAGGGGGCTTCAAATATTGGGAACCCTTATAGATTTTTGACCAGGAAATCCATATCATGAAAAAAGTTGTAGGAAAGCCTGATACCCAGTGTAACAGAATGCCTGGAAGCAGGGGGCTAGTGGTCAAAACATTTGACAGATATGAGACTCTATGTCCTGTTGTCTATGAGGTGTTGAACAAACTGGAAAGCTTTACAGTCTCCTTGTAAGTACATTAAGAATAATGATAATATCTTCCCCATGACATTGATAGGAGGATGTATTCGAGAATTCATGACACTGGATTATCACAGTGTCTGGCATGTAGGACCTACTCAGCACACATTAATTATACTGATTTTAATGTTTCCTTTAAACATCTACCAAAGTCATTCTCAACCAGAGTGATCCTAATTAAACTGCTAATCAGGTCATGTCATTCTGCTGCTCAGAGCCCTCCGATAACCTCTTCCATTCAGTGTGAAAGTCATGATCATTGCAGAGACCTACACAAATGCATTATTTCCTTTCTTATCTCTATTTCCTTTCCCCCCTAAAATGCAAAGCCTCTTTCCAAAACATTTAATTTACTTATTTGGTATGTTTACTGTCTATTATCTGTCTCTCCCTACCAGACTATAAGCTCTGTGAGACAGGTCTATTCTGTTCACTGTTGTATCATTGCCCTAGAATAGTGCCTGGCCAGTGTAGATGCCATTTGTTGAATGAATGAATGAATGAATGAATGAGTGAATGAGTGAATTTCCAACAGCCAAGATGGTCTCTTCTAAGTTCCTATATCACTTTGATGGCTATTTTCTTTCTTTCTTTCTTTCTTTTTTTTTTTTTTACAAATAGTTTATTGTCAAATTAGTTTCCACATAACACCCAGTGCTCATCCCCACAAGTGTCCTCCTCCATGCCCATCCCTCCTCCCCCCCACATCCATCAGTCCTAAGTTTTTGTCAGCATTCAAGAGTCTCTCATGGTTTGCCTCTCTCCCTTTCCCCCACCATTTCCGCCCTTCTTCTCCCCCTTGGTCCTCCGTTAAGTTCCTCCTAATCCTCCTATACGTGCACACATATGATATTTGTCCTTCTCTGCCTGACTTATTTCGCTCAGCATAACACCCTCAAGGTCCATCCATGTTGCTACACATGGCCAGATTTCATTGTTTCTCATTGCCATGTAGTATTCCATGGTATAGATAAACCACATCTTCTTGATCCATTCATCTGTTGATGGACACTTAGGCTCTTTCCATGTTTTAGCTATTGTGGAGAGTGCTGCTATGAACATTGGGGTACATGTGCTCCTATGCCTCAGCATTTCTGTATCCCTTGGGTAAATTCCTAGCAGTGCTATTGCTGGGTCATAGGGGAGTTCTATTGTTAGTTTCCTGAGGAACCTCCACACTGTTTTCCAGAGGGGCTGTACCAGTTTACATTCCCACCAAGAGTGTAGGAGGGTGCCCGTTTCTCCACATCCTCGCCAGCATCTAGAGTTCTCTGATTTGCTCATTTTAGCCACTCTGACTGGCGTGAGGTGGTATCTCAGTGTGGTTTTGATTTGTATTTCCCTGATGAGGAGGGATACTGAGCATCGTTTCATGTGTCTGTTGGCCTTGATGGCTATTTTCATATGCTACTTACTATAGTCTAAATTATGCTGTACTACTTTGGGATTTGCCTTCCTTCCTTAACAGAGTATAAGCTTCCTGACTGAAAATGGTGTCTTTTATCATTTTACATTACCTGTAAAGTCTAGCACACAGTCATTAGTGCTTTCCTTGGGAAGAATACTTCTGAAATTCTGGACAATGTTCTCTGTCTTCAGTCCACTCCTCTATCATCGTTTCTTTACTAATATTAAACTTTACTGCCAAAAATTACTTTGTTAAAGATTTGGCCTTTAATTTTCAAAAGCAAATTTTAGCACTTAGTAAAATCCATTAATAAGTGGTCATCTTTAATTTCTGAACATAATCCTTATGTTTTCTTGTCAGGTGAAATAAAACCCATGCTCTGACCACCTTCTGTAATGTGATGGTCAGTATCAGGGTGACATGGATTTGGTGGCAGAAGCCACAATGGACTCTGTCTCTACCTGCTTTCCCTTCCCTGGGCATGGCCACATTGTACAGTAATAGAAATCTGCTGCCTCACCCTCTCCTTCCTCTGGGACTTCTTGATGCTGCCTCCTATCATAAAACAGTATGGCTTAGGGGCAAAATCAAAAGAAGTAGAACAGCCATTTAAGAAAAGAAACAGACAAAAATACAATTCTCTCTCTCTTTTTTATTACACAGGGAATTACAAAAATGTGCTTAACTGCACATTTATTTTCTTTGAATGCTAAACTTCATCAGCTTTTAGCTCAACTCATGATCCCAGTAACTGATGTCTATTAAAATTTGGGCTTGTGTAAATCTAAAGAAGAAATTCCTGAAATTGAGATCCCCTCACAGATAGCATGAATAAGCCCTCAGTCAGCATCTGTGGCCTTAAGAAAGGATAGAAGCCCCGCCCCCAGATTTTGATTTAGGGGCAACAGGAAGCCCTAGGGGTCTCCTGGAAGGCGCATGCGCCTGTGACAGTTATTAAGCTGCTGCACATCTTCATTTCTCAACCCTGAAGCCCTGTCACGTTTACTTGATGTTTCTTTTTAAACCTCTTGGGTTTTCCTCAGGACCCCAAGTGGCATAGGGAGGTCTAAACATTTCTCTTGGTCCCTCAGGGGTATGCCGCCCTCTGTGACATGCTCAGGGACTCACACTTGGAGCAACATCCATTTCCCAGGCTGTTGGGCAGACACACTGGCCAGAGGGCTGCAGGCTTCAAAGGCCCGGATGAGCCCCTGTGGCAGGTCAGCCCTGGAAATGCCTCTGATGTGCACAGACACCTGGACAAACACAAAGGATGCAGGAGGGCTCTTTATTCCTGCTACACATTTGCCTGAGCAAAATTTGTCAGAACTACCTTCTCATGGCTCACATATAAAGAGGCTTTTGTGTTGCTGGGGACTGGGGAAGACGGTGTGTGTGGATTAGAAGCCTCTTGGAGCGAGGGCTTTCATCTTTCCACATTGAGCCAGCCAGTGCATCTGGCCCTTGCTGTGTCCAGTGGGAGTTGGCACCTCCGTGGTCCTGTGCCCCGTCACTGCTAGTCTGCCTGTCGTGGGAGATTTTCAGCCAAATAGCCATTGACTGGTCTTCCACAGAGTGTGAATGTATAGCTTTTCAGGACTGGGCTCAGTGCCTGATCCCGTAGGGACACAACAAATATTTGTTGAGCGAACAAATGAGATACTGAATGAAACCCTGGAACAAAGCTATATTTTTAGGAGCTGAACCATTTGTCTTAGTTTGGATTACTAACCCCTGCCCCCTGACCTCCCAAGAAGCAGACTCTGAAACACGGATGTGAGTGAAAAGAGTTCATTTGGGAAGTGATTCCGGAAACACCAATAAGAGAATAAGGAAGTGGAGGGGGGCGCGAGGGAAAGCAGCCAACAGGAGGTGTCTCATTTAGCAAATTACCTCTGTGGGCAACCAGGCGTAATCCTGCTAGGGAATACAGGGAGCCAGGGAGGGACACCCCCCTCCGAGGGATCTCACTCAGAGAGGGAAGGAGCCCAAGTGTGTATTATCCATCAGCTCCTATCAGGTATTGATGAAGGAAGGCTCTCAGGGGCATCATTAATTCCAGCCTGCTGTGTACCCTGGAGAAAGTGTCTGGGGGCTGCAGAAAACCTAATGAAGGTGTGCGCTAGCAGTTGGAAGTCAGACTCGCCAGCACACAGATGGTAGAGGGCATTTGCCGTGTCTACAATACCCATCCACCCTACCCCGATTTCCTTTCTCTCCATTTCCTCTGTACAAGTAGCCGTCAGGGGACCCTGAGGGTCACGGGCTCCTGCAGCCCTAAAGATGATAGTAAGTTTCAGAGACTACATCCCACCAGAATAAGTCATCTCCATGGTCTTGTTTCTATTAGTGCTGTGCCTAATATGCATGTGGATTTCAGCAAAGCACAGGCTAATCTTTCTGCTCTGCGTTTCGGTTGCCTGTGATTCTCTTGTGCTCATTTTTATATCTCAATATTTGTGTCTTCATACTCACAGGATTGAAGAAGCAATGCTTGTGCTTAAAATTTAAGGGATTGAGGGGTTCAAAAAATAGCAGTGTTATAATCCAGAGGGATTGAACATATTTAATAGTATTATGTCATTTCTCCCCAAACTGACATATTGGACCCATGACCCATTGGACCTTAGATATTGTTTAAAAATTTTTTATGTTTTTTAAATTTATTTCTGAGAGAGAGAGAGACAGCATGAACAGGGGAGGGTCAGAGAGAGAGGGAGATACAGAATCTGAAACAGGCTCCAGGCTCTGAGCTGGCTGTCAGCACAGAGCCCGACACGGGGCTTGAACCCACGAACTGTGAGATCATGACCTGAGCTGAAGTCGGACCCTTAACCCACTGAACCACCCAGGTGCCCCAGCCTTAGATATTGTTTAAATGAACAATGAGACCAATGAGCAGAGAGGTGAAATGATACGTCCAAGGTCACATGGCTGATTATACGCAGGACAAGGTGAAGGCCTCTAAGCCCCTGTCCCTATCCGCTTGCCATGCTCCTGTTCACATTAACCATCCCCGGGGTGTTACTCTTCACAGAATCTCTGAAAAGCGGGTGTCATCATGTAGTCAAATTCTATATACTACAAACTTTACCCCCCAAAAGTAATTTTTTTGATTTTTTAAAATAACTGATCTCATCTTGGTCCTGGGACTTCATTCCCACTCAGTAGCAGGAAATTAAATGCACACACACAAACTAAAGTTTCAATGTAAAATAACCAAGTTGCCTAGGGATTGACTCATAAGACCAATGGTTTTACTTTATCAACAGCTCAAGATGAGTTACTTACAATTCTCATGTTCATGAAGAAACTCCTTTGCTGGCCTCTAGTACACCAAGGCAACTCCAGGCATTTAAATGTTAGCAGCATTTAATCTAAGTGTCTTCCATCTCCATGGAAATTCCAAGTCTCTCTTCTGGTTATAACATTGGAGATCTCTTTAGAAGACAAATATATTTTTTGAGATAGTATCATGTTAAATGATCATCATTCTGTGACACATCTAAAAAAATAAATTGATCAGTTTGGGCCAAGTAGAGATCTGGCTGTGGAAGAAATAAGGAACCAGGGGAAGAGCCAAGGTGTTGGGGGAGGCAGGGTAAGAGAGAGCAAAAGGAGGTGTCAGGAGGATTCTCAAAGCATGAGGGACTTCCGAGAAGGGCAGGCATGGCCAGGGCTGAGCAGCAACCCAGTGTGAAGGCCCTGGGAGCTTGGGAAGAGGAGCTTCAAATAGGATGGTGTCTAAAGGCACAGAACAGAACCACCTGCTATGCTGTGATAACTGGTGGTGTGGGGGGTGTGATGCTTGGATGGGCAGAGCCAATATTGAGGCTGGTGCTGACCATCTTCAGAGCCAAGGGGTGGCCTTCTAATCCTGTCTGCACTCGCATGGGAGCCAGAACCCCATCTCCTGACCCCTGTCCAAAGCTCATTGTGCCAGGCACAGACGGCATTGCCCATCAGTGCCCAAGGGCCAAGGGGTAAGTTTCAGGGCCTGTGCAATCCTCTCTGAGCTGTGATTTCCTTTGATTCTGTTGTTCTTGTTCTGTTCCCATTCTGAAGGCCACTGTTAAGTCCTATTCACTCTCAATGGCTCATTTAGTTCAGTGGGGTTTGGGTTTTTAGAAGGTTTCCTCTTTTAAATTCCCTTTTTTTCTTTTCCTTTTTTTTTTCAAAGGGGTCATAAAGAGCTTTAAGATGCCATGCATGAAAAGCTCTGGATAAATGCAGCTTGTACTGGATTGTAAAATACTGTATTGTTCCAAGCTTAATTCCCTGTGTGAGACTGGAATCGGTAATTTCCTCGTCCTAAGAGCAGCAAGCTGCAGACTGGGTGCGGTGATGGGCGCCCCTGGGGGCCGCGAGGGGGAACCACAGGTCTCCCAGAGAAATTTTCTTTTTGGTCCAGGCTTGGTTTTCCTGACTTTTGCATTAAGGTAATTGAACATTTTATGAAAAAAACACAGCTCTGCTCTCTGAAGTGGCGCTTTAGGAACTGGATCAGCTGCTATCTAGGGTCACCCAAGTTTTAAATCACAGAAAGGACCTCCTCCCAACCTTCCTCCTCTGCAAACTCTCTGTCTGGTCTGTGACTGTGTTTGCATGGGTGAGGAGTCCCCCATCTCTGAGTTATAAAGACTGTTGACCGTGGCCTTGACGTCCAGGTTAAGAGGCTGCCCAGTTTCAGGTGCACAGGGTTTATTTCCCCAACATCTGTTATTCCTACCCCACCTCCCTTGTCGCTGCCTCACTTGGACCTTGCCTGGTGTCCTCTTCCCAGCTTCCTCTCTGCCTAGATCGTGCCTCTGTGCTTTCAAGCTACCCTCCTCCGTAAAACTCTTCTTCCAACTCTTCTGGTCTCCCTCTTCTCTGATCTCTGTTGTAATCATAATGATTGCGCATTTTAACTCCTTTGGGCTCCAGTTTGGTTCCCAGGTTAGATTGCAAGCTGCTTGAAGTTCTTGCCTTTCCCACAGTTTGTATCTGTCATATGTGCTATTGTATGTGTCCAGTGTGAAGCAAGAACTTAATAAATTCCCATTGTTTTTTCTTTTTCATTGGTTGTTTTTTGGTTGATTGATTGATAGTGGCCCAAACACCTTCTAATCAGATGATAAGTGTTTTGCTCAATTGACCCCAGATGTCAGCAGAGGTCTCCCTTGGGCTTACAAATCCACACAGACTGACTCACCCCCCACTTCTTCTTAGAAGAAAGATTTAGCCTCTGCTCCAGTTTCCAGAAAAAAAATCCATTCCTGCCAAATGTTCTGTGAGTCTTGGTAGATTTTCACTAACCATTTGGGGATGGTAGGAGGGCTATCTTAGCGGACTGCTGCATCTGCTGCATCTCACCATCTCCTTGTGCCCATTATACAGAATGACCACAGAGTCCTTGTGCGTGAGCCTGTGTGCCAACAGCTGCTATAGACCTAAAATGTTTACTGGCAACTCCACTACTGAAGATGTCTAGAAGGACAAGAAAAAAACTAAAATTTACTGGGAAGATGAAAAGAGACATCATGGATAATTTCTAAGCTTATTTCTTAATTTTTTGAGAGAGAGAGAGAGTGAGCAAAGGAGGGGCAGAGAGAGAGGGAGACAAAGAATCCTAAGCAAGCTCCACACTGTCAGCGAAGAGCCTAATGCAGGGCTTAAACTCATGAACATGGGATTATGACCTAAGCTGAAATCAAGAGTCAGACACTTAAGCAACCGAGGCACCCATCCTTTAGGGTCACACCTTCCATCTTAAGTGATATATTAAAGTGTTTCTTCTAAACAAATCCCATGCTTTCTCCAAGAATAATCCCAGGGAATACTCTTTGCCCTCCTTATTCTCACAGTTATCTGTACTCAGAAGGGTTGAGTTTGCCATCTCTAGATCCAATTATTGAAAAGGGTCCCTCAGAGAAAGCAGCCACTAGCTCAGGTTCAAAGAGGATCCGGATCTCTCCTGCCCCCAGCTTTAGCACTGTGGGCTACCAGGAGTGAGGTCTGGGCCCTCTGGAGGTTTGGGCATGAAAAAGTAAACAGATGTCTGAGACACAGAGCTCCCGCCAGCCTCCCCAGCAGGAGCTGCTCATGTGGGTGTCACTGGCCAGGGGGTACTGTTCTGTCCCAGCTTCCAGTCACTTGATTCAATTCCTTTCCAAGCTTTCTTCCTGCCTCATGGAAATAGCAGCTTTACAGTCATGTAATTTTGGCACAGCAGATATTTCATGTTAAGAAAAAATAGAATTGGTGCTGGGTCATTGCTACTGAAACTACCACACCAGTTTACACTTGCTCTGAAAGAGCCTCCTCTCAACTCCCGCTCCCAGGCTCCCCTTTCTTGTGTAGCCTTTTGTGCGGCGCCTTTGGTTTTTCTGCTCTTCAGATGTGCACACAGTTTAAATAACATTCCTTCCTGAATTTGTCCCTTCATTTCCCCAGCTTCTGTGCTTGGGGGCTCTCCAGCTCCCATCCTTTTTCTTTCTTGCTCATGTTCCCTTCTCCATCCTTTGTTGACACGCCAATTTATTCAGCACTAGCCTCCCCCTTCCTCTGCTCAGTGTTTTCCATTCCTCACACTCCTCTTGACAAACACTCCCCAAATAGTGTGTGTGTGTGTGTGTGTGTGTGTGTGTGTGTGTGTGTGTGTGTGTTTAGGATTGAGGAGAATAAAATCTATTTTGTCCCCATATCCCTGAAGAGGTGGGGTGTGGGGGAGTATCTCTTCCTCCCCTACAAATTCTACTAAATCTATGGTGCGGCCAGTCTGGACATAGGTTCAAGTTTACGCAGAAGTTAAGGGCTGTGTGAGTTGGATGGTGCCAGAGACGCCACGGCAGCAGCCACTCTCGGTTGCCTGCCCAACAGCCATTTCTCCGTTTCTCCTTAATAACTGCACCTGGACTCTTTTGGCATGTGCCTCCTTCTCAGCCACGTGCTCCAGAGGAGGTAGGCTCTAGCCTCATTTCCCAGCTGTGAATCATGATTTGGTCTAACTGATCTTGAAAGTTCCATTCTGCTTGTCTGTGATTGGTGTAGGCATGGGCATGCCATCTGTCCGATGAGAATGAAGAAGCAAGCTGGAGGAAGGAGGCTTCTGGGAAAGATCATCTTCTATCTTTAAAAGATAACGCAGAGAAATGAAAGCCCTTCTGAATGCCGATATGTTGTCTGGAAGCTGTGATGTTGAGGCCTGCTACAGCAATCTTGAAAACATGAGTGGACAAGCCCCAGGGAAAAGTCATTCTGCTGACAATAGCAGAAAAGAAACATGAGAAACAGTTGAGTCCTTGACACCTTGTGCTGCTAAAGCTGTCTTACTATGGATTTCTTGTTTTATAGATAATAAATCCCCTCCCTTTTAAGCCATTTGTCTTTATTATTTGCTGTTCTTGGCAACTTAAAGTATTTTTTAAGAACATAGCTTTTCTGACCCCAAATGGTTCCTCTCTATATATGCTGTCTCTTCCCTGCTTTGCTTGTGTGTGGCACACAGATCATAATCATAACAATTGCAAGTAATTTCATACCATTTTTCATGTGCCAGGTACTGTTCTAAATGCTTAAAATAAATTCATTTAACCCTTATAAGAGCCTATAAGATAAGCACTCTTATTATTTCCATTATATAGATAAAGAAACCGAAGCATAGAAAGATTGAGAAAATTGCCAAAGATCCTGCAGCTGGTAAGAGGCAGTGGTGAGTTCGAGTCTAGACTAGAGTCTGGTACCAGAGCCATCCTCTTAACAATAACTCCTTTGGCTTCCAGAGTTGAGTGGACTGGCAGTTATGGCCCCCAGTTCTCCTGGGAGGGGGCAGCTCTAAGTGTCTCTTCTCCAAGGTGAGGAAGCCCATGACAGTTTTGTTAGACCCATAATTGGTAGCTACCTCATCTCTCTGCAGCTTAAGGTGGTGGGGGCCAGTGCCCATAAGATGTCTGGGAAATGTGGTCCAGAGGCCACCCTACCATTATTATGCATACTTCAGTGCTGTCACCAGGATGAATTGAACTGGACATTGATCAGCCTAAAGGCTAGCCCAGAACCAGAGCTGGACAGCCTTCTCACTTTCTCCTGGGCCTCGAGCTCAGATTCTTTCAAGTCCCCTCTATAACCTAGGGACCCCTAGCTCTTTACCTGGCTCAGTGGCCCCACTCTACAGGACATGGAAATTTGATATTGAAGGTTCTGTAAAACCCTCCTGGTCCCATCTCCCCCGACTTCCTTATCACTCAGGATCCAGTTAGAAGGCAGGAGCTGCACTGACTATTTTAGAAGCGATACTTTAATATAAATAACTGTTATCTAGGCTTGAAGAATTGAAAAGGCAAAAAGAGAACACGAAGGTATCACAGAACAACAACAGCAAGAAGCAGCTACCGTCCTGACTGTGGATCAAAGGAACAGGTTGGAATTACTAAAACTTAGAAACTTAGAGGAGGAAGGGGTGCTTGGGTGGCTCAGTCAAATGAGCTTCCAACTCTTGATTTTGGCTCAGGTCATGAGATCGAGCTCTATGTTGGACCAAGCCCTATGCGGAGCTCTGTACAGGGTGATGGAGCAGGGTGGTATCTCTAGAGTGCTGCGACAGGATCTCGAGGCCCCTAGAAACCACAAAGTACATAGGAATGAGCAAATCAGTTCTGTCTCCTCCAACATTGCAGCTGGCCTCCAGTGCTCTCTGTAGTGGAATCCAGCCCTGGGCCAGTTGACAAAGCAGCACAGAGTGTAGAAGGGAAGGTTTGAATCTGAAAGACAATAGCTAATTCTCTCCCTGTGTCCCTAAGTGTAGCGAACAGCTCAAGAGATCACAAGGCAGGCATTTATCAATAGGAATTCAATACGATAAGGAATCTTTAATTTTACCTGCATCCCATTTGCATTGGATGTACAAGATATAAGTGAGGGGGCAGCCACAGGATAAAGAAAACACTCAAGAAACGTCAGTGTAAGATGCTTAAAAACAACATAGTAGAAGAAGCTGGTAGATGGTTTAGTGTAGGGAAATTTACTGATGAGGAGGCCTTTTCTAAATTTTAGGTAAAACAAAGGAAAGAATTAGATAATTAAGAGTTTGATACCTATTAGTGTCACCGTGTTAATACTGTTCTTCCAAAGATCTCTTCTCTCTGAAAAAAAAAAAAAGTTGTCCTCACCTCTTGAATCTCTGGGGAGACCCCATGTCTGCATATGGGGGTAGGATTAGGAAAACACTGGAAAGCTCTTTGCCTGGTGTTTTTCATACATTGTCTCTCATTGTTTGTTTGTGTACTTTACCCTTGCATATAAATTTTAGAATCAGCTTGTCAGTATTTATAAAATATTCTGGTTGTTTAATCTTTAAAAATTGATTAATGTGATAACATTCTTTCATGATTAAAAAACAAAGAGAAAACCTCAACAAAATAGAAACTGAAAACAATTTCAACTTGATAAAGGGCATCTATGAGAAACCCTCATCTAATATCAGACTTAATGATGAAAGATTAATGGGTTTTCCCCTAAGATTAGGACCGAGCCAAGGATATGTGATTTTGCTACTTCTATTCAACACTGTACTGGGCAATTAGGCAAGAAAATGAAATAAAAGGCCTTTAGATAATAAAAAGGAAGAAAATAATCGTTATTGTCAGCTGGCATGATCTGACATGTAGAAAATCCTAAGGAATTTATTTAAAAATTTATGAGAACTAATAAACAATTTCAGTGAGATTACTGGATATAAGATTAATAAACAAAATCTTGGGGCGCCTGGGTGGCTTAGTCGGTTAAGCGTCCGACTTTCGCTTAGGTCATGATCTCGCGGTCCGTGGGTTCGAGCCCCGCGTCGGGCTCTGTGCTGACTGCCAGCTCAGAGCCTGGAGCCTGTTTCAGTCTGTGACTCCCTCTCTCTCTGACCCTCCCCTGCTCACGCTGTCTCTCTCTCTCTCCTGGAAAAAAATAAAACATTAAAAAAAAAATTAAAAAAAAAAAGATTAATAAACAAAATCCATTGTTTTTATATATGCTTTCTGATACAATAGAATCAAAAAGATAAAATATTTAGGAAGAAATTTAACAATAGAAATGTAAGACTTGTATACTAAAAATAATAAAATATTTTAGAAAAATTTTTTTGAAAATCTGAATAAAGTATATCTCATGTTCATGCACTGAAAGACTTCATGTTGTAAAAAATGACAACACTCCTCAAACTCATCTACAGATTTAACACAATGTCTATCATGCTCCCAGGTAACTTCTTTATAGGAATTGACAAGCAGATCCTAAAATTCACATGGAAATAACAAGAAACTCAGAACAGCCAAAACAACTTTGAGAAAAAATAAATGTAGAGAACTATCACTACCTGGTATCAAGACTTATTATGTAGTTACAGTTATCAAGACAACATGACAAAGACAGATACATAGTGTGATGGAATAAATTAGAGAAGTCGCCATATATAGTTCTATATAGAGAGAACTGATTTTTAACAAAAGGGCAAAGGCAATCTAGGAGCAAAAGGAAAGCCTTGTCAATAAACGGTGCTGAAATACACAGATACCCTTAAGCAAAACAAAAACAAAACAAAAAGCAAAATAAAAACATAAGATAAATATATAATTCACAAAAATTAACTTAACATGGATCATGTACCTACATGTAAAATGAAAACTAAAACATGTCTAGAAGCAAGCATAAGAGAAAAATCTTTGTGACTTTGGGTTAGATGGATTTCATAGATACAATAGATTGCATGATTTGTATTAATCAATGAAACTTTATCATATTAAGATAATTTCTGCTCTTTGACATAAGAGAATGAAAAGATAAGCCCCAGCCTTGTGGGAAAATATTTGCAAATCACATATTTGATACTGGATTTGCATCCAGAATATATAAAAAACCACTCAGAACTCAATCATAAGAAAACAAACAATCCAATTTAAAAATGGGCAAAAGCTTCCAACAGATATTTCACCAAAGAAGGTGTACAAATGCTGAATATGCACATGAGCAGATGCCCTTTATCACTAATCATTGGAGAGATACAAATGAAAACCATATGGAGGTAGCATCATATACATATTAGAACAGCCAAATTTAAAACACCAGTCATAGCAAGATTTGGTGAGGATTTAGAGCAACCAGAGCCTTCATACACTGCTAGTGGGAATATAAAGGGGTCCAACCCTTCTGAAAAACGAATCTGGCAATTTCTTACATTAAGCGTACAGTTACCACATGATACAGCTATTTCACTCCTAGGTATTTACCCAAGAGAAATTAAGACATATGTTTCTACAAAAATTGATAATGAATATTCAAAGTTTTATTTATAACAGCCCCAAATAGAAAACAACCTTGCAGTATACGGAAAAACATATATACATATATATATTATACATGTGTATATATACACGTGTGTGGTGTGTGTGTGTGTGTGTGTATATGACTTTGTCCTTGGTTCCTGGCACAGAGATCCTAAAACCCTCTTGGAATTTCCTGAGTGATAAGAGTCTCTCTTGTTAATTGTAACAAGTCTCTTTAGACCATATCTGAGTTTATGTTAGTGAGGTACATTCTAGCGAGTTCCCTAGATAGCTTCAGCATGCAGAGAGGCCACCAGGAAGACCAAGCATTAGCACTTTCAGCCCTACTCCCTGACTTTCCTTCTAAGGAGTGGAGAGGGGCTGGAGATCGAGTTCATTTACCAATGGTCAATAATTTAATCAATCATGCCTATGGAATCAAATTATCAGAAAACCCCTTAAACAATGGGGTTTGGAAAGCATCCCCGTTGGCAAACACACGGGTGTGCTAGAGAGGGCATGGCAGGTCTACACGCCTCTTCCACCCATCATACCTTGCCTTATGCACCTCTTCCATTTCACTTTCTAAGTTGTATTCTTTACAGTAAATGGAGTCATATCCTTTATAAAAAACTGTAATCATTAATAAACTATTTTCTTGAATTCTGTGAATCATTCAAGTAAATCATGGAAACTGAAGAAGGGTTGTGGGAAGCTTGGAATTAGTAGTCAGCTGGGCAGAAACATGGGGTGTCCTGGGACTCCACTTTTGGCTGGTGTCTGTAGTGAGGACGGTCTTATGGGACTTGACCTGTGGGGTCTGTGCTAAGTCTGGATAGTTAGTATCAGAATTGAATTGTTAGACACCCAACTGATATATCAGAGAATTGGAGAACTGGTTGTTAGGTGTTGGGGAAAAAAAGATATCACAAACCCAATATCCACTGGCAGATTTAAAAATTGCCATGTAATCACTTCTCGGCCTTTTGGCTAAGATCAAGTGTAAAAATTGCCATTTAAGCATTTAATAAAATACTTTTCAGCAAAAAAAAAAAGAGCTATTAATGCAGTCTACAATGTGGATGAATCTCAAAATAATTATACTGAGTGAAAAAAAAAAGACAAAAAGAAATATACGCTATATGAATCCATTTATGTGAACTAACAAATGTAACCTAATCTCTGGCAGCAGAAAGCAGATTGGTGTTGGCTTAAATGTGGGGGACAGAGGGGCACCTGGGTGGCTTAGTCGTTTAAGCGGCCGACTTTCGCTTAGGTCATGATCTCACGGTTCGTGGGTTTGAGCCCCGCGTTGGGCTCTGTGCTGACTGCCAGCTCAGAGCCTGGAGCCTGCTTCAGATTCTGTGTCTCCCTCTCTCTCTGACCCTCCCTTGCTCACGCTGTCTCTCTCTCTCTCTCCTAGAAATAAATGAAACATTAAAAAAAATTTAAAAAATAAATAAATAAATAAATAAATAAATAAATAAATAAATGTGGGGGACAGAGTAAGGAATTACAAAAGAGCATGGGGATTTTGGGGTGGTGGTGGTGATGGACTTACTTATATTGATTGTGGTGATGGTTTACACACACATACATATATGTATAGACACACATACCTGTGAAACTTCTCAAATTATACATTTTAAATATTGCATTTTATTGCATGTCAATCATACTTCAATCTGTTAAAATTTTTAGATGACTGGAATAAGATATTTTCAAACGGTTATCTCTGGGTGATAGATTTTGAGAGTTTTGTTTACTTTTTACTTTGTTACCTTTGTACCTTTCTCTAGTTCTAAAGTTTTCTACAGTGAGCTTATATAGGAAAGAATGAACATATACAGGAACAAAAACTAAAAAATGATATGAAAATATTACATAGGGCTAAGGCAACATGATTAACTTTAGAGGAACATAGTGAGTGAACTAGTCCTTTGTGGCTCATCTGGGAACCCAGTCACCATTTATAATGAGGCCACTGTGAAAAAATGTGCTCTCCTTCCCAAACACTGATTTTAAATTGAACTTTCAGAAGAGTTGTATTTTTTTAAAGCTCTTTCAGCAGTGAAATCTTTTGTTTCAGGTTTTGTTCACAAGAGTTTCTTTTATTTTCTTGAGGGTATTTTTTTCACGCTAGAGTAAAAAGGTTCTTTAAAAATTGCAGCAATATTTGGTGTGGGAAATGTCAGTGAGAACTAAGGCCAGAGAAGTTTTCTGCTTGATGCATCAGGAAAAGCTTTCAATGTGGTTACGGTCAGAAACAAGTCTATAAATATTGCACCTTGTTACGGCAAAAGCCTGTCTCCTAGTTTATGTGACCCCTGTGACTGAACTGCTTGGTGAACTGCCTTCTCTCCCTACACACAGTCTCCGGCATCCCCTGAGCCCCTGCAGATGATAAGTCTTAAGTCAGGCTCCTATTTCAAGACAGCTTCTGTCCCATCAGTGGCTTCTATTGAGTCTGTCTTACTGTCTCATCAGACCTGAACGAACACTAGTTTTCTAGTGAAGTTCTCACCTTGTGATCTTTTTTTGCAGGCAATGATGCAAAACCAAAAAGCAGGCTGAAAACTTCTGAATTGGTGGGACTCATCCCGACTCTTAGGGGAGGAGGACAAAAAATCATATCCAACTGAATTTAGACTTGTGAGAGCCTAACTAACCACAACTCTTTAGTCTCTTCAGAATAGGAAAATTCAGGAAACACTAAGAAACTTTTGCACAGAGTTATGGTGGCTTTTCAGACTCACAAAGTAAAAGTCTGTTTCCCACTATTTATTGCCTTGGAAAGGTTGCACCCTCTCTAAGACACAACCTGACCTCACACCTTGGCCTATTGAAAAGAGCTCAATCCAGACATTACACAGTTTTCTTTGATGACCCAGAATAGGCTCAGCTATTCTCCCTCCCATACGTGCTCTTATAGCACTCAACATTGTACCACTCAAGCAATTTTTTTGCTTTTCTACTCTCTCTCATCTATGAATCTGCTACCCCAACATCTAGCAGAGTTCCTGACACATAGTAGGCACTCAAAAAATGTATCTGTGCCTTACCCATACTGTTTTATCAACAAATTCTAAATAACTAATGAGGCATTATTTGAAAGTAACTGATAGAACAGTGTAGGGATAACCCAAGAGTCTTCTAATTATTTAATTTCACTCTTGTTATTCTGTAAGTTTCTTAGGGTGCTAAAGAGAAGTCCGGTAAATGAGTGGCATTAAATTGTATGATTTCATCTTTCTGTTACCCTCTCCCCCAGCACAGCTGACTCTCCAAGAATTCTCCTCTAAGTCATTTTACGCAGTCAAGATTAGGGTTTGTGTCCCTCGGCATTTTAGTTGCAAGCAACAGAAAGCAATTCTAGTCAATTTAAGTAGAAAAGGAATCTATTAGAAGATATTGGTAGCTCACAGAATCTTGTGTCAGGCCAAGTAACCAGTCAGCATAATGCTCCAAATGCCACAGTGAACCCGTTTCCCAAAGACACCAGCGTCCCTGGTACTGCGGCATCTCTAGCACCTCCAAGGTAGACCTGGGCGCTGCCACTGAAATAGTTGCCACTGTTGGTTCAGAGGTGGAGTGGAGCTGCTGTCACTGTGGCCACCCTTACCAGAATGGGTTGTCAGTGGTACTGCTCCTTTGTGTCATTAGTTTCCAACTGTAAGTGTAGGATAGAAATTCAAAACTGAGGTCCAGGCCCTAGATGCACAAGTGTTGGGACAGTGATTATGTGGTATGTACTCTGGGAATAGAAGGTCTCTGTCTCTGTCTCAGAGGCTGGGGCCATGGATATCCTTTACAAGGCAGTTTTATCATCATCCTCTCAAGGAGAGGAAGCCAGGAAATATCTTTAATATACAGCTGCTAAGAAACATCAAATACTATCTTTGTGTCAATGATACAAGAGAAAAATCAGTGAGAATTAGAATGCATATAAAGCATTGGATGAGCATGCAGAGAAATCAGTGGATGGGTATTAGGGAGTCTGTGAATGCTCTGCAATTTTATGCAAAATTAGGTGTATCTCAAAGGCATGCATTGTGCAAAAAGCTTAAGAACCTAGATCCAGATTAAGGTCTAAACCCATCACTTTGTAGATGAGACTAATAAACTGAGGCCCAGAAAGTGGCTTATTTGAGGATGTATATATAGGGTATCCTAGCAAAGTAAGGACTAAAACTCGTGCCTCAAAAATTTGTCTGAAAAATATCTTCCAAGTGCAAGGTACAGTTTAAGGTCATAGACGTGTTTTAGAATAACCACGTCAATGTGGGCTGAAGTTATTACATGTTTTATGGAAACACAGAAGCCCTATCCCAGGCTTCAATTTCAGTTTTGCACTTCATTAGGTTGTCTTGTCTTGGTATAAATCTCACCTGCTTTCCTTACCTTCCCTATCAATGACCTAGACACATCACTTTCCAGAAGGAGGGAGGTGAATCAAAGCAGAGGTTAGAAGCCCCCAGGTCAGGCCACCCCAGCAACTGTAGCTACACTCAGACATCTGGAGGTCTCTTCCAAGGTGAATCTTTGTGCACAGCTACTCTGGTCTTACCACAGGGCTTTCCTGACTGAAACCAGCCAGCCCTTGAAGCAAATGGATTTCCAAGGAGATTTTAATTGCACTGTCCAGCCGTTTATCTACTAGTCCACGTGCTGAGAACTCAAAGGTCTCTAGTAACATGAGTGAAGCTGTTCAAGGCAAGACACTAGGAAGTGGTGGGAACTGTAGTAAACTAGATATAGCAGTGGGAGAAAAATAAAAGCAGGTTCTTTGCTGACTTTTTACATGAAAATAAACGGAGTGACCTCAGTCAATACTCGCTATTTGCCAACCAGATGTATATATTTGATCTCAATATCTCAAAGTAATAACTAAGTCTTTTATAAGACCTATGAAATGAAGATGCCCACAAATAGATAAAACTTTATTACATTTTTTTAACCCAGCTATATGCAAAAAGATCACCTGTCATCACTTTAAGCAATACAACAGAAGGACAGGGAAAACTGTCCAGTACCCTGGAGCAGATGAAACAAATTTCAAAGCAATAGGGGCTGACTTGCCTGATTTGTGGATCAGGCAAGCCCATCATTAAGGCATGGTGTCAGGATTTTATTGGGAACATAAAATAATGGTGCATCTTGCAGTTGATGACATCTTAGAAATATAATACATGTATTTGCTTGTGTGTGCATATAATATCTCTGGAAGAACACACAAGAACCTATAGCATGGTTGTCTCTGGAGAAGCAGCACTTGGTGTTAGGAGACAGTGTGTTTGTATCTTTTGAACTTTATAGGCAGGTACAAGTATTATCTACCAAAAACATAATACAAGTAATCATTTTAAAAAATAAAATGGTAGATTTTTACATGCTAACATGGAAGGAACCCAAAGATAAAGTGTTAAATGAAGTTAAAAAGGAAATGCATAAAGTAGGAAGTTCTCAGATTCAATCCATTTTGCTATATGGGAATGCAGACCCCCTGTTCCCAGATCTTCTGCTTTTTCAAGAAAAGCTTGAAATCTCAATTTTGTGTGAAATTTCCAAATTTTTAAGGTTGAAAAACAATTTAAACTCTTTCAAAGATGCTTATGGCAATAAAACCCATCTGCGCGGGGGCTGGGGTCCATGAACTGTCACGCTGGAACGTCCATGTTGTTTCTGATGGCGGCCCTGCCACACACAGTTATGCACATTGTTCTGAGGCACCTGCCAAGGGGGTGAGTGGGGGCTGAGATCCAGTCCTCTTCCCTCCCAACCGAGCCATGAGGCCTGGCACAGAGCTGTGTACTTCTAGAGGGAAGGCTACAAAGGTGCCATCTGCTCACCAAGCATGGTACCAAAGTCACCCAGTTTGCCCATGGGGCACCTGTTTCTAGCTCAGCCAAGGTGTCTACAGGTTAGTGATGGCACCGCTGGAGGAAAGATCAGTGACTGTAGTTTTTTAAGGTGAAAAACCCAGATCTGTTTTTTCTGCCATAAAATTGATTACTTTTTGCCCTCTTGGTTTATGAACTGTTTGAGGTGAAGGATTTGCTAGCTCAGAAGGCCAAGTGGAATGAATTCATATGGTTGCACAGGACTCTGAAGTCCTGTGACTGTCTTGGCCAAGACAGATATGGCAGGTTGTCAAGGATACAGTTCTTTTCTTTTTTTTAATGTTTTATTTATTTCTAGGAGAGAGAGAGAGACAGCGTGAGCAGGGGAGGGTCAGAGAGAGGGAGTCACAGACTGAAACAGGCTCCAGGCTCTGAGCTGGCAGTCAGCACAGAGCCCAACGAGGGGCTCGAACCCGTGAACCGCGAGATCATGACCCAAGCGAAAGTCGGCCGCTTAACCGACTACGCCACCCAGGCGCCCCAGTCAAGGATGCAGTTCTATTTGCCTTGTTTAGTAAAAAAAAAAAAAAAAAAATCTGCTGTCAAAGCTTTTTGTATTTATTCCTCCTTTCTGTAGATGAACACATAGCTCTTGGCTGTCATCAATACCTACTCATCCACCTATAAACCAATATATTATATTGAAGGTAAAGAAAACAATTTCAGTCATTAGGGATGTTTGTTGTCCTGAGCATTAATTGAGATAATACACTCAAGGGCTTAGCACAGTGTCCAGCACACAGTGAATTCTCAGCCCATGTTTGCGCTTTTTTTTTTTTTAATAAATGCTAATGTAGAGTTCATACGTAAAGTCCTAAACATCTTCAGACCTTATCAAGTTAGAAGCAAGACACCTTTTACAGTATGATATCAAAGTCCTAGACAATCACCCTAGACTCCTCTAAAACACTGGTCATTACAAGTTACGGATTCACTGAAATTTGGCTTCATTCTAAATGTCCCTTGTCAACACTGGAAAACGGGAGAAAATGAGAGACAGGAAAGTCACTCCTCCCTGCTGGCTTTTTCTCTCTGTTCAAAAATGTCAATTCTACTGAAATGTTGCTGAGATTGCTAAGAAATTGGCTATCGTGTATGTTGGGACCTTGCCTCTGATTTGGGACAACGCAATCCACAGGTTTTCCACACACTGCCTGCCCCTGTTCCCATTACATTGACAGGGTTAAAACCAATCTGGAATATATTACGCTGGTTTCAAGGCTAGGTCTGTTTCTTCATAGAAAAATAGTGATGATTAAAACTGACGATGATGATGATAGTACCTACTTCATAAGGCTGTTTTATGGATTAAATAAAGTATCTCTTAAAGTGTTTGGTACATTGCCTGGTACACAGAGGTATTCAGTTAGTTTTAGCTATGATTAGGCACCGGAAAGCAGGACAATGAAATTTCATTCATTCATCCTATACTTATCAAGTACCCTATTTCTTTCTCTGTCTCTGTCTCTGACTCTCTCTTTATTTCTCTATCTCTGTCTCAGGCACTGTGCCAGTAGCACACTCAAAGAGAGGAAGACTGAGCTCTCAAGTGATTTATGTTTTAATAGAACAATAATTTAGGATTAGATGAAAGAGAGAGGACACAGTCACAAAGCGATAAGAAGCTCTCCAGAAGCGATAGGAGTCTGGCCTGTGGAAATTTTATGTTTTGTGTGACATCCTTCGATCTTGCCCCTTCCTACACTATAGCTAGAACTTTGTTTTCGACATGGAGACAAGTGGGATCAATAATTGGGTAATTTTGACAAAGCCGTGACTAATAGAATGAAAAGAATCTTGGCTCACCTAATTCATTCCTTGCAACAGTCTGCAAGAAGGCAAATGCCCAAATCATCCAAGATATCCATGACTTCCCTTTTCCACATAGGGCCTTTAGTGGTAGAGACCTACCGTTCTCTCTGGAGAGGCACCTGCTGAAGAACCTTCCAATCAAGGCTGCTTCTTTGTCGTGGACAACTTTTTTTTTCTGGCAATAAATCAAGCAAATTCTCTGTAAATGAAGGCGAGTGAGCCACGCAGAATTTCTAGGTCATAAGCAGCTCACTCCCCCTCCACTCCTGCTGATATTCATCCTCAAGAGTAGTTCTTGGCTGGGGCACCTGGGTGGCTTAGTCGGTTAAGCGTCCGACTTTCGCTTAGGTCATGATCTCGCGGTTCGTGGGTTCGAGCCCCGCGTCGGGCTCTGTGCTGACTGCCAGCTCAGAGCCTGGAGCCTGTTTCAGTCTGCGACTCCCTCTCTCTCTGACCCTCCCCTGCTCACGCTGTCTCTCTCTCTCCTAGAAATAAATAAAACATTAAAAAAAAAAAAGAGTAGTTCTTGGCTGTATTCTGGTTTCTCATTGGAGGCGGCATTAGAATGCCATTCTGCTGCATTCCTCGGGAAAAGTATAAGGTGGAAGGCCTTTCTGAGAACTGACGGTTAAAGTTTAGTAAAACTGGAAATACCCTATTACTGTCCGAGAAGTTTTAGTTAAGTTCCACGACCTGGACGGGAATCTGGGGTATGTTTTTACAATGGTTTCTATGACATAATTAGGGCGGTACCTGTAAGAGTTGAGGGCCAAAGGTAAAAGTGGCCCCCAACTCACTTGTCTGTACCTTATTGGAGAAGCTCATCTCATTTCAGCAAAAATAAGTTGGGCACCTCTGTGCACAAGTATGACAATTTAGAAGATCATAGAGTTCTGTGGGTCTGCAGATGCCACACAGCACAGTTATACCTTTCAAATCCACAGGTGTATCCATCTACCAAACATGAATTATTTAGCTCAGGCTTAAACAAGCTTACAGCTGGAGGAGACTTCAGGGATCTTCTAATACTCAAAGAAGGATCCCTTCTCCAGGATCCCTAGTATACGACTGTTTTGCTTAAGCCCACATATCTCTTGGGAGGGGGCTTGAACATTGTTCCATCTGCCACCTAAAGCTTTTTTGTGAGGATTACAGTATTACAAATAAGGAAACTGGAACATAGTATGCCCTCAACTAAATATTAATTCTTTTACTACTAGGTTGGAAAGTCCTTCCCTAAACTGATCTTAATACAATCTCTGTCCCTTCCACTCATTTCATTCTCCACCTTCTGAGTCAACACGAGACCAGTGTACTTCCTTCTCTGCATGACAGCCCTTGAAATGCTTGAAGACAGCTACCTTCCATCCCACCATCTCTGGCCTCATCTCATGCTCCTCAATGTCATGACCTCAGAGCAGCCTCCAAGACAAGTTCAGCCACAGTAGATCCTTCTTTCTAGTCACTCCATCAATCACCTTGTTTGTCTCTTTCAAGCATTTTTCACAGTCTGAAATGATCTTGCTCCCGCATTTGCTTATTTCTTTATGACTGACTATAATATAAGCACTTTGAGGGCAGGGACCTTATCTATCTTACTCACTACCAAATTGCTGATGCCCAGAACTGTGACTAGAAAGTACTCAGAAAATATTTGCTGTTTATTAGTTGAATGAGCAGGTGAAGACCTGAAACTAGTCTTTCAACAATTCCTTATAAGGTTTTAGTCTTAAACATTTTTTTAAATGTTTGTTTATTTTTGAGAGAGACAGACAGAGCATGAGCAGGGGAGAGGCAGAGAGAAAGGGAGACACAAAATCTGAAGCAGGCTTCCGTCTCTGAGCTGTCAGCACAAAGCCCGATGTGGGACTTGAACTCACAAACTGAGAGATCATGACCTGAACTGAAGTTGGACGCTTAATGGACTGAGCCACCCAGTCACCCTGATAATATTTTATTCTATTTATTCATTTTTTTTTTTGGCTTAGGTAACTAAATAGCTCTATCCTATAGTTGGGAATGAAAAATAAAGAAGCCACATTAGAGCAAGGAACATCTATAAACCACTTCCTTTTCTTTCTTTCTAATTTTTTTAAGGCTTATTCATTTTTCAGAGACAGAGAGAGACAGACCATGAGGGGAGGAGGAGCAGAGAGAGAGAGAGAGAGAATCTGAAGCAGGCTTCAGGCTCTGAGCTGTCAGCACAGAGCCCGACGTGGGGCTGAAACTGTGAGATCATGACCTGAGCTGAAGTCAGACGCTCAACCCACTGAGCCACCCAGGTGCTCCACCACTTCCTTTCCTCACTCCTTTGAATACAGTGTAATACTGGGAGAAAAGAAAAAGCTGTCAGGACCTGGATTCTTATTTGCTAGTATCTTACTCTGTGGCCTTGGAAAAGTCTCTCAATTATTCTGAACTTTAGTTTTCACACATGGAAAATCTGGAAGGCAGGCAATTTGATCTTAAAGGTGCCCTGGGGCTCAGAAATATTCTCAGTGGAAGTATAAATGTAAAAAAATAAAAAAATAAAAAATAAAAAGCCTCAGTGTAGTTCAGGTGCACTTAAGATCTGTTCATTCTTCATTAGCAAAGGGTCAGAGGTTCCCAATCTTGGATGTACATTTGAATCACCAAGGAAGTGTTTTATTAGATCAACTTTATTGAAGTACGATTTATATGCAATTAAGTGCACATAATTTAAAGTATTCAGTTATATGAGTTTTGACAACTCTATACACCCTGTAACCACCACTCCAATACAATATATATACACCCTGGTACTGGAAAGTTCCTTCATGCCCCTTTGCAGTTAATCTGCATAACCTCCTGCCCTATGCAACCACCAGCCTGATTTCTATCACCAGATATTAGTTGTGTTTATTTTAAAACTTTATGTTTATGATATGTGTACACACACACACATAGCCCTAATCATACATGTGTATTCTTTTGCATTTGGCTTCTTTTGCTCAGAATATTGCTGTTGAGATATCACCCACGTTGTTGCTTATATTAGTAGTTCCATTTAAATAGCTGAGTAATTGTCCCTTCTAGAAAAGCTTCTTAAATGAAGAGTCTTGGGCTCCACTGATCTTGATATTCAGACCTTTGAAGTCGAAGTCCAGAAATCTATGTGTTTAACACCTGTCAGACAGAATGCTTTTGCAGAAGCTGGGTTTAGGAAACTTTTAATTAGGGGCTGTTCCCCTCAAGTTCAAATAGTTCCTACAATGTGACTGGTATGGCTGAGAATAAATTGGTTACAAGTTCTGTGCAGGTCTGAGAACCCTCATTCCTGTTGGACTCTCTCTCAGCCAGATCTTGTGGTCTTCCATAGCTCATGAAGTTCCTGGTGCTTGTGAAAAAAAAAAAAAAAAAGCCCAGAGAGTCGGCTCTGCAAATATTCCTTCAGCTCTAAGGCACCTGTAAACTGAGTTATAAGTCTCAGTGTTCACAGGTAAGTCTATAATCTTAATCTATAAAACTTACCTCTGCCACGGAGAACCAGAGGTGCTTAGAGCAGCCCTTCCATTTCAGCCCAGCTGCTGGAATTACTCATGACAGTTTTATGAGTTGTTTTACTGTCTGGTAAACTTTTTTTTTTTTTTTTTTGGTCTTAATTGAGGGAAGTGTTCTTTGACCATAGTACACAAACGCCACCTTCAGGCAGAAATTATACTTTTGAAACCACAGGGAACAGTTTTCTTAGGACTTTAAAAAAAAAAGGTCTTGAGATTAACATACAGTTTATATTCTTTTAACTTCAGTCAAGATTTTTAAGAATGAGAACTTATTTTTTAGAGTTTTAGGTTCACAGAAAAAATGACCAAAAGGTATAGAGATTTTCCATCTATTCCTAGCCTTTATATCTGCACATCCCAGACCATAGTGGCACATTTGCTATAATAGCTAAATCTATATCATTACCCACCCCAAAGCTGTAGTGTATATTAGGTTCAACTCTTGGTGTTGTACATGCTATGGGTTTGGACAAATGTATAATGATATGTAGTCACCACTACAGTCACACAGAATAGTCTCATTACCTTAAAAACCTTCTGTGCTCTGTGTACTAATCCCTCTCTCCCCTCTTACCCCCACCGATCACTGATCCTTTACTATTTCTTTGGTTTTACAGAAAGTCATATGGTCAAATCATACAGTATGCGTAGCCTTTGCATATTGGCTTCTTTCATTTGGTAATATGAATTTAAGGCTTCTCTATGTCTTTTCATGGCTTGATACCTCACTGGTTTTTAGTGCCAGATAATAGTCTGTTGTCTGGATGTACCGCAGTTGATTGATCCATTCACCTACTGAAGGACATCTTGGTTGCTTCCAAATTTTGGCAATTATGAATAAAGCTGCTATAAGCATCCATGTGTAGGATTTTGTATGGCCATAAGATTTCAACTTCTTTGGATAAATACCAAGGAGAGTGATTCTGGATCATATAATAAGAACAGATTTAGTTTTGTGAGAAACAGCCAAACTGGGGCACCTGAGTGGCTCAGTCAGTCAAGTGTCTGACTTGGGCTCAGGTTATGATCTCATGGTTCATGAGCCCCACATTGGGCTCACTACTGTCAGCGCAGAGCCTGCTTTGGATCCTCTGTCTTCCTCTCTCTGCCTCTCCCCTGCTCACATTTTTTTCTCTCTCTCAAAAATAAACATTAAAAAAACAAAAAGAACCAGACAAAATGTCTTCTGTTTGTCCACATTCTTGTGAGCATTTGTTGGTGTCACCCTTTTGGAGTCTGGCCATTCTAATAGATGTATAGTGATATTTCACTGTTGTTTTAATTTTCCATTCCCTGATAACATGATGTAGAGTATTTTTTATACACTTATTTGCCATCTTTATATCATCTTCGGTGAGGCATCCATTCAGGTCTTTTACCCATTGTTTAATTGGGTTCTTCATTTTCTTATGGTTGGGTTTCACAAGTTTGTTGTATATTTTGAAAAACAGTTCTTTTTCAGATATGCCTTTTGTAAACCTTTTGTAACGGTTGTTAAGTTCTGTATCTACATCCATTTTGTTTGGTTGTCATTTATGTTGTATTTTAGTTTTATTTTTTGGTATGTGGTTGTCTATTTGTTCCAGCACCATTTGTTGACAGATCGTCTTTCCTTCCTTGTCAAAGATTGGTTGACTATTTGTGGGTCTATTTCTGGGCCTCTAATCTGTCTCATTGATCAATTTATCTCTTCTTTCATCAATACTACCCTGCTTTGATTACGATAGTTTTATGATAAGTCTTGAAGTTGGGTAGTGTCACTCTTCTGACCTTGTTCTCTGTCAATATTCTGAGTCTTTGCTTCTCCAAATTAACTTTAGAGTCAATTTGCTAAAATCCATGAAATAACTTGCAAGAGTTTTGATTGGGATTGTGTTGAATTTACGGATTAAGTTGGGAAGAGCAAACATCTTGACAATATTGAGTCTTCCTCTCAATGAACATGGAATCTCTTTCCATGTGTTTAGTTCTTCTTTGATTTCTGTCATCGGAGTTCGTGGTTTTCCTCATATAGATCTTGTATGTATTTTGTTACCTTTATACCTAACTATTAATTTATTGGAAAGCTAGTGTAAATGGTATTGTTTTTTTTTTTAATTCAAATTCGATTTGTTTATTGCTGGTATACAGAAAAGTGATTGCTTTTTATATATTAAACTCAGATCTTATATTCTTGCTATAATTTCATATTAGTTCCAGAGGGTTTTTGTTAATTCTGTAAGATTTTCTGCACAGACAATCATGTCATCTGTGAACAAAGACAGTTTTGTTTCTTTCTTCCCAATCTGTATAACTTTTATTGCCTTATCACACCTTATTACATTACCTAGGGCTTCCAGGGAAATGTTGAAAAGAAGTGGCAAAAAGGAACATCTTTGGGTTGCCTGGGTGGCTCTGTTGGTTAAACGTCTGACTCTGATTTCGGCTCAGGTCATGACATCACAGTTCGTGAGTTTAAGCCCTGAGTCGGGTTCTGCATTGACAGTGCAGAGCCCACTTGGGATTCATTCTCTCTTTCTCTCTCTCTCTCTCTCTTTCTCTCTTTCTCTCCCCCAGCACCTCCTCTATTCTCTATCTCTCTCAAAATAAATAAATAAACTAAAAAAAAAAAAGGAGCATCCTTGCCTTGTTCCTGATCTTAGTGAGAAAGCTTCCAGTCTCATTATAAAGTGTGGTATTAGCTATAGGTTTTCGTAGATATTTACCAGTTCATTTAAATCTCTTCTTAAATCTTTTGAAATATTACTAAAAAATGAAAACAGCGTACTTAGGCAACACTGAACCATGAAAGCAGGTTTATGAGACATTCCTTTTATACTTTAAATTGTTAATTGTGCTTTAAATCAGCTAGTCAAAGAAAATTATTCATAACTGGTTTCACATTAAAATCCAGAAAACATGTGTTCCACTGGCTGGTCATTTAATATCTAATCAAGTCTTTTGTACTGTAAAATAATTTAGCTGAAAATCAAAACTAATGGTTCAATTTCTTTTTAGGCCAAGTATTGATAAATGAAATCTTTCCTAATTGACCACAATTAAATATTATCTATTCTACCACTGTGGTTTACATTTTGCTTACTGTTAGTTTCGTGATGGTTTGTTTTTTAGTTTATTTATTTATTTTGACACACACACACACACACACACACACATACACACACATGTGCGTGTGCGAGCGGAGGAGGGGCAGAGAGAGAGAGGGAGAGAGGGAATCCCAAGCAGGGCCTCAACCTCATGAACCATGGAATCATGACCTGAGCTGAAACCGAGAGTTGTACTTTCAAGTGACTGAACCACTCAGGTGACCCTCATGATGGTTTCAATCATTATTACATCTTGAATATCTGTTGTGTGGCTAGCACAGTAACAAAAACACAAAGAAATTTAAGTCACAGTTTCTTCCTTCTGGGGATTTAGAAATCCGTTAGGGAGTCAAAATAGATATTAGAAACGCCCAAGATACAATATAAAGCAGAGTGTGCTTATTCAACAGAATGAGTGATGTTGGTTATAAGTATAAAAGGAGCCAGGGATATGGCAGACTATTGCAGATTGGAGGTGCTGTGGAAAATTTTGTAGAGAAGGCAATAATAGGTTGGCGCTGATTGGGTAGGTTGGATTTGCAATGTGAAAGGGAATGGGAAAGGCACTTTTTCCAGGAATCTGGTCAGCATGAGCAATGGCTTGAAATTGGGAATGAGTGTGGCATGAGTAAGCATAGTGTAAGCAGACCATGAAAAGAATGGTGTTGGGCTTAATCTCCTTGAGGTATGGTGGTTATTTTCTTTCTTTTTTTAAAATTTTTTAACATTTATTTATTTTTGAGAGTGAGCAGGGGAGGGTCAGAGAGAGAGGAAGAGTCAGAATCCAAAATAGACTCCGGGTGCCAAGCTGTCAGCCCAGAGCCCAATGCGGGGTTCTTGAACTCATGAACCATGAGATCATGACCTGAGCCGAAGTTGGCCTCTTAACCGACTGAGTCACCCAGGTGCCCCTCACAGTGTTATTTTCTATAAAGATAAAGGAGGAAGATTTTAATACTTTACAGAACAAACAAAGCCATGATTTAGTTTCACAGCTTATGTTGCTCACATAAGTAATTACAACTATCAGAAATATGATAGAATGATTAAAATGCACCTCCCCACCCCTGCCAATGTTAGGATACAGCACATCCTACATTTCGGGGAGGCCGTGTAGGAACTAGCCTGGCTGGAGCAGTGGGCTGTTACATTGTAGGTAGGATGGGGGCAGATCCTAGAGACCATTAATAATGGCTGGCTTCCATTATTCACTCTGTTCTGGACCCCTTTCCCCAAAAGTAAGGGGCCATTCACCCAGAGAATGAAAGACTTTTGCTATCACTATAAAGACAGAATTGGTTGCTGCAACCATAGGAAAAAATGTCTAGTATGCCTAACATGAATAACTTTGGATTTCCTGTTGCTTTCATTTGAGCCCCAATTCTCCATTTCCCTGATAACAGATTTCCTGTGCTTATGGCTAGACAGGGCCTTGTGATATTAAGGCTAGAGATTGCCTCTGCTACCCCTCTGAGGAGTAAGGTGGTAGATTGCAAATATTAGTGGTGCTCTCTGGGGGCATGGGTCACAGGGATATTGATCATCTCCCTACTTCCTATCCTACCCTCAAGAAGTCTAAGAGTCATGGGAGCAATTACGAAAGCCCATATAAATATTTCAGTGTCAACTTTCCAAAGCCAAGTATTGTGAGTTTCAAAAAAATGGGCACAGTGAATTTCTCTTTCTCCCTTCAGACTGTCAACCACTTATAAAATCTCCCACTTGGAAAGACAGCGGTATATGTATACTTTCTCTTGAAGAGCTTTGTTGGTTAATGTGGATTACAGATGTCATCCATTAATATGTTCAACAGTGTTTATTGAATATGCACTTTGCAAAATGCCCATGCTTGGGGGTAGGGATACAGTGGTGAGCAAAACAGCTAATCATTGCTCTCAGGGTATTTAGAGTCTTGTAGGAAAGACAAAGAATAAACAATAGCAATGAAATGCATTGAATGTTCACAGGAGAAGCATACATGGGAGCATATAGCAATAGAACTTAACCAAGTTGATAAATGAGAAATTTAGGCAGGCATTGAGAAGAGGAAGAGTGCTTCAGGAGGAATGACAGCCTGGCAAAGGGCTGGTTTTACTGGAGAAGAGAGTGGTACATAGTGAGACCAGAGGCAGAGGCAGGGGTCTGACTGTGAGGATTTCTGGAAGTCCTCTTGAGGAGTGTGGATTTTATCAAAAATTCATGGGAAACAACTGAAAAACTTAAAGCAGAGGAGCAAAAAGTGCATATGAGAAAAAGTGCCTCATACCCCTACTGAAATATAGAGATTCAGACAAAGCCTTTTTTATAAACACTAAGCAACAGGAATCCTCAAAATTTACCCCTAACTCAGATACATATTCAAATGGTCACCTGTTAGCACTACTTTTCACTTTGGGTAAGGTTGAAATATGGGAAAGAAAATGAAGAATAGTGCTGGTACTTTAGATTCTCTAAGAGACAGGGGATTTTGTGAGCCAGGGTGATTCAGGATAGGACTGACATTTCAAAATAATGGAGGAAACTGTTTTCTTAGCACCAGGATCAGAAAAGGTAAAAGAAGTAGTCAAAAACATTAACAGTGATTATCTCTACTATGAGTGATTTTATTTTATGACACATTTTTCAGTAGTCTCTAAATTTCTGTATTATTTTAAAATCTAAGGAAACATTATTTTCAATTTAGAATATAATAAAAAAGTTAAACTTTACACAATTTTTTTCTTCTGTTCTTTAATCATTCTTACATCTTTGCATATCCTAAAGGTCATGGAGAGCATGTGTTGATTCATTATTCATTATTCATGATCCTGGGCACCTGGAGAAAAAGTCTTGGGAGTTTCAGACTTGCACAGAAGTGATAAATTCCATTTCACCATTGATTTTTACAGCCACTGCGTTTCTTTCAGCCTCTTCTTGCCCCAAGCAATATTAATAATGGATTTCATGCCTTCTTCCAAATTTAATGTTCAGCTCTAGTCTATCGCTGAAGGAGGCTCATGCAGGGAACACTACTTTTCTTCTGAAATCTGGAATGTCTTAAAATAGCTCAGAAAACACATGAAGAGGTGAGGAGATGTGTCATCAGATGTGCAGCTCAACGGAAAGTCTTGGATGATCTGATAAAGGGCTTACATGAGATTAGTGATGGACTCTCTCATTTTACTAGTGAGGAAACAGGCCCAGAGAGCTTAAGCAACTTGACCAAGGCCACGTAGATGATTAGTGGGAGAACTGGCACAAGATTTACATTTTCCTATTCTTAGAATGTTGTTCTCACTTCATTCCCTTGCCTGCCCATTAATGGCGTCACCTTGGGAGAAGGTATTGGAGCGGGAGAGATGGGTGCATAGTGAGCTATCAGAGCAGGAGCAAAATAGGATTGGGGAATGGGAAGGATGGAAATCAATAGGACAGGAAAACAGGGGGTATGCCAACCTCAGGGCAAGGCTCAAACAATCCAGTCCAATCCAAATCAGGCTGGCAAGCTGTCTTTGATTGGTCCATCCGGCTGAGTCCTTCAAGCTGTATTCCCTGAACTGTGCCCAGCTGGCAGGATGAAAATCATTTGAAAAATATCCGGAAATTGCTACTCACCAGGGAGCATCTGTGAAAAATACTGACCGCAAATGAGCTGGCAGGGGCTCAGTGACAGCCCAGTCACCAGAGTGAGTTTGTCTGAAGGGGTTCCGGAGTTATTTCCCAGATGGGCCGCTCAGCTGCCATAAGTGGCTGGGCCTTGTGAAGTGTTCTTGTAATGCAGGAGCTGTGTTCTTGAAGAGCTGTGAGTGGATCGTAGTTTTGTACCTGGAATCGTGCGTTTCAAATGCACTTGTTAAAAATCCTGTGATGGCTCTCTAATGTGAAGGAGTTTTTCATAAATAATTTGCCATTTTGTATATCTGGATTTCTTAGTGTAGAATCTACCCAGGGTCATCATAATGAAGGAATTCTAGGGCACTGGGCCATTATCTGTATTTTTGCACATTGTTGCTGTGGATGGTAAGCAAGAAGCAGAGATAGGCCCTCTTCCTAATAGCCTGGCATCCTGGGGCCTCGCCCACCCGCTAGAAATTTGCCCAGCCTCTGATACCAATGCCTCAATAAGAAATCAAAGTTGGAAAAACCAACATTTTGGCTCATCCTTTCTTATCCCAGGTTGTTTCTAACATAATTCAACGAATGATTTTTCTTGTCTCCTACACTCTACTGTCCTTCTCCAAAATGTGTTCTCAGCAAAATATCACATAAATATTTCAGTTTGAGCTCAGAGCCCAGGCTGTTTGATCTCATTTGGGAATGAGACCACTTATTGGTACCTATTGACTGTTTGCTACTTCCTGTGATCTTTTCACCTATGGGAGAGGATCAGTAATTCACTCAGAAAGAGTACTCTGAGTTTCAGTGGAGCAGTGGAAAGCAAGAGAATAAGATGTTTGCCTACCATGTGTTTTAGTCCCTGTTCCGAGAAAAAGAATAGATATATATAAGAGGAAATGTATTACAGGAGTTGGCTCACACAATTGTGGAGGCTCACCAGTCTCACAATTTGCCATCTGCAAACTAGAGAACCAAGAAATTCAGTGGTGTAATTCAGTCTGAGTCCAAGGTCCAGGGAAGCCAATGGTATAAGTCTGGGTCAGAGTCCAAAGACCCAAGAAGCTGTAGTGCTGATGTCCAAGGGCAGGAGAAGATGGATGTCCCAGTTCAAGCAAAGACAGCAAATTTTCTTTTCTCTACCTTTTTGTTCTATTCAAGCCCTCAACAGATTGGGTGATGCCTACTGTCATTGTTGAGGGAAATCTTCTTTATTTAGTGTGCTAATTCAAATACTAATCTCTTCCAGAAACACTCTCACAGACACACCTGGAAATAATGTTTTACCAGCTATCTGGGCATCACCTAGCCTAGTCAAGTTGACATATAAAATTAACCATCACACAGTCCAAATCAAATACACAAACTGTTCTGTTCATGAACTTCTGCCCCCTTGTTTAGTCACGTGGCTTTTGTATATTTAAATACATACAAGACGCCATATGCTGAAAAGGAAGAAAGCAATGGTGAAAATGACCTTACTAAGAATAAGACCCATTCTATAGAAGCTAGAAATGCCCAAAATAGGTCACACAACAGCTCTCAGAGCAGAATTCCCCAGAATTCAGGACATGAGTTCTTCAAAGTCTTTTGTCCTAGGGGCTCCTTTCACCTGCACTTGACCTTTCAGCCCCAGAAACTCAGAGGCTCTCTGGAGAGAAAATTGAGAATCAGGGTGAGGAAAAAGTGACTTTGGGCAACTACAAAGCATGAGGGAAAGAACAATGAAGAAAGTGGTTTTAAACAGAATCCTATCTCCCATCTATTCTATCTGCTGGTGCAGGTGACCACCTATGTCACCTAGGCCAGCCCTGTTAACTAGAGGGTCCAACCATTTTATCATGATTTTATATGTGATTGCTGCTAAACTCCCTTGGTAGATGCCTTTGCTTTTCTCATATTATATAAATATTGACAATCTCACTTAAAAAATATTCCTTACCTATGTGGCTGCCATTCACCAACATGGACTACACTAAAAGGCAAATTTCCGTGTCACTTAGACATGATGTTACTTTGGTCTGAGGCTACAGACTTGAGTATTAGAATCATTTGAGGGAGGAAGGTCTCATTAAGAAGTAAGGATTCTAGGTGTCATCCTAGGAATTCTGATCTAGGGGCTCTGGAATCTGCATTTTAATAGACCTGCAATAATTCTTTTGTAGGTGGGCCCTGGCCGCACTTTGAGAGAAGCTGATAAGGGTACTTTCCACAGAGCCCATTCAGAGACATCTAGTGAGTCACCAGCCTCCCCTAGTCCTGCACCCTGTGGTTGATAGCCTAAGTGAGCATTCGCAGGGAATAAGTAAGAGCTAGGGAATTTCACTGCCATGTTTTGATACATAAAAGAGTGCCAGGTCTAGATTGTCAGAAGCCCTAGAGCCTTCTGGCTAGATAAGGCCAAACACTTCTCAGCAAAGGATCCATAACTAAGAGATTACAATCGGGCTTGCTTTCTGCTTCTTGAAGTATTTGGTCATTAAAGCATGGGAAGGGAATTGTTTGTTTAAGGGGGAGACAGTGGTTGTCTTCATAAGATAAGGACTGATTTTGGGCAAAGGATATTAGTTTTCCCATGTGGCTCCAGAAAAGAACCAGGAGTAGTAAGTGGAAGTATAGGGGAGCTGAGTTTAGTTCAATAAAACGAAGTTAATAATTAGGGATCTAGAAAATAAAGTGGGCTCTGTTGTGTGGCAGTGAGAGCTGTACCATTTGAGAGTCATGATGAAGAGGCTATGTTAATTAATCAACAAATTAATGTGTTCTACATTTTTTGACATAAGGTAGTGGAAAGAGCCCTGGACTTGGAATCAAGCCTCGATTCAAATCCTGAATCCCTCATTTGCTGTGTGACCTTGGGAATATTATTTAACTTTCATAGGATTAACATGATATACAAGTAAGATAGGGCAAGTGCCTGGCACAGAGTAAGTGCTTACATGTGTTTTCTCCCTCTCCTCTTCTTCTGCCTGCCATTGTCCTGGATATCAGAAAAACAGACAAGACCCCATGTCTTCCCTCCAGGAGCTCCCTAACTAATAGTGGGAGACAATGAGAAACATAAACATGATGCCTGCTGTAATAACATGTAAAACATTAAAAAAAAAAAAGCTTAATTTTTAGAACTTCAAAATAGTAATATCCAAACTCTTTTTACCATATATTTTTATTAATAAATCATTTTTGAGCTTATATGTATATAAATTATAAATAATTACCATTATTATTAACTAATTTCTCAAGGCACAATCTACCTTGTGGACAAGGCTGTAATTAATAACAATATTTACAAGTCCATACATTAAGTCATCTGGGTAATTTCAATTTGGGGAGATCCAATTCATCATCAGATGTGATGAGATAGTCATTTTTCCCTCTCATATTGTTCCTGAAGGGGTTATATTGGATAACTAGACCCCTGCCATTGTGTGCATAGATTTTTAGGTTTGCATCATTGCAATTATTATCTTCAACACACAGCTCATGTGGAAGTCCATTTTGTGAGGGCAAGTTTAGTTAAAACTAGATAATGTCATTCATGAAGCCATCTAACTGGACACATAAGAACTGTAAATGCCCTTGCCTGAAACAGAGGAAGATTGGCCCCACTGCTTTGTGGAATTTCCTCAGCTCTCTGAGGACATCCTCTGTCCATTATGTGAACCTGACCTTCTGACATACAGACAGAATGGCAATGCCTGGGAAATATTGGTGAAGTTCATCTCTTTTCAACTTTCTGCTTTCCATTGGGTTACCTCATGTTCCCTTGAAGTGTATACTGTGCACTTGGGAGTCACACAGGCTTGACAACCAGTTCTCCAGCCCACTCTGGTCCGGTGAATGGCCCCCCACATCCAGCGGTTCCTAAGGATTCTGATGTAGAAGCATTTTGATGAACAACTGAAAATTTGCTATGGTCTGTTCTACTTACTCTCTTTTTAGTTGCAATTCAGTGTTCAGAACACATCACTTGATATAAAAATTAAAACAAATTTTATAGTTTTAAAAAGATATTTTTAGAGAACTAAACACACACACCACTTTGTGTGTGTGTGTGTGTGTGTGTGTGTATGTGTGTGTGTGTGTGGTTTGAGGGAGGAAAATAAAGGGAGAGAGATTTTTTTTTTCACCACAGGCTTAGGGGCCAGTTTCATGAGAAGAAAAATAAAAGACTAGTTTTATACACTGATGATTAATATGATGTCAAAATGTTCTTTTATTTAAAAATAAAAAGAAACCCTTGTCATTTAATTCTATGCATAAGAAACTAAAAATGATTATCTAGTGAAGGAAAGGAGGTGTTCTCATTTTTTAATCCTTCTCTATCTCCTCTAGAATGCATCTAGAACATTCTTTTTTTACATATAGTTGACATACAGTGTTATATTAGTTTCAAGTGTACAACAGAGTGATTCAATGATTCTGTACATTACAGAGTGCTCACCATCTGTCACCATACAATGTTAAACAATGTTATTGACAATATTCCCTATACTGTACTTTTCATATCCATGACTTACTTATTTTATAACTGGGAGATTGTTCCTCTTCACCTATTTCTCTCAATACCCTCCCCCCTAAACCTAGTAGCCACTAACTAATTTTACAATTTCTCACAATTTTATAATTTATTTTACAATTTATTTTATCTATTTCCCTCAACACCCTCCCCCCCAAACCTGGTAGCCACTAACTAATTTGTTCTTCTGTATTTATGAGTCTGTTTCTTGTTTGTTTTGTTTTTTTAGATTCCACATATAAGTGAAATCATATGGCATTTCTCTTTTTCTGTCTGACCTATTTTCCTTGTCATAACACCCTCTAGGTCCATCTATGTTGTCATGAATGACAAGATTTCACTATTCTTTTATGGCTAACATTCCATCATGTATATAAACCACCTCTTCTTTATCTATTAATTTATTGATGGACACTTAGGTTTCTTCCATATGTTGGCTGTTATAAATAGTGCTGCATTAAACATAGGAGTGCATATGTTTTTTAATTAGTGTTTTTGTATCGTTTGAGTAAATATCCATAAATAACTGATCATAAAATATTTCCATTTTTAATTTTTTGAGGAATCTTCATACTGTTTTCATAATGGCTGTACCAATTTACATTCCTACCAACACTGCATGAGGGTTCCCTTTCCTCCCCATCCTTACCAACACTTGTTATTAGAACAGGCATTCTTTTTTTTTAACATAAAAAAATGGGGGGAGGCACCTGGGTGGCTCAGTTGGTTAAGCGTCTGACTTTGGCTCAGGTCACTATCTCATGGTTCGTGAATTTGAGCCCTGCGTTGGCTCTGTGCTTTAAAAAAATGTTTTTAAAGCTTTTTTTTTTTCTTAATTATAAAGAGAGAGCATGAGCAGGGGAGAGGGGCAGAGGGTGAGAGAGAGAGAGGGAGAATGTTAAGCAGGCTCCACGTTCATTGCAGAGCCTGAGGTGGGCCTCAATCCCATGAACTTGGGGTCATGACCTGAACTGAATACAAGAATCAGACACTCAACCAACTGAGTCACCCAGGTGCCCCAGAAGAGGCATTCTTAATATTTTTTATACCATAAACTATCAGCTGTTTGGTTCGAACTAGAAACACTTTCTCAAAATAGTCTATAAAGGTATAAAATAAAACACATGGAACTTCACAGGAAAGCAATCATATTAGAATATTCAAAAATAAAAATTTAAAAAGTGAATGTATGAGATAGTAACACGTGTGCTTATTTATAACACATTGAATAACAAGATCACTGGTGGCAAGTCTATTGTGATTTTCTTTTTTTTTTTTTAACATTTATTTATTTTTGAGAGACAGAGCACAAGCAGGAAAGGGGCAGAGAGAGAAGGAGACACAGAATCTGAAGCAGGCTCCAGGTTATGAGCTGTCAGCACAGAGCCCAATGCAGGGCTCAAACCCATGAATGATGAGATCATGACCTGAGCCAAAGTTGGATGCTTAAGCGACTGAGCCACCCAGGTGCCCCTGTGATTTTCAAAGTAATGATGAGCATAAACAGTTCTTTGAGGCATCTGCAATAACTTGAATGTGATTTAAAAATATTCGTAATTTCTCCTGTTGATAACTCACTGATAACACTAATAGAGTTCATTATGTATATTCATATTTAAATAAAGTGTTATTTTTAAAATATCAGTGAATGAAAATAGAGATGCACCGTTTTCCCCATCTAATTTCATGTAGCTCTGAATCCTACCCAGGGTCAAGAACTCCTCTTTAAATGAGGATCCTGGGACCCACCCCACTGCTTCTGACAAGGGAAATACTTGTGAGTGTAATGGTCGTATGCTTTCCAGAAGGTGTCAGGCTTGCATTTCTGACGACTGAAATCTAGTTGCTGCTATAATCTCCCCAAACAAACGAGTCTCCTGGCTCAACTTTTAAGGCAGATAATCCACCAAGCTGAGTCATTGAAAATTGGGCCAAAAGTGCTGATTCCAAAGAAACAAAGAGCTTCAAGGGAATGAATTCTACAAGGACTAACGAAGTGCTGTCTGAATTAAATCTTATAACAAAAAAAATCTCAAGAAAGAGAATTGCTGTCCTGCCTTGCAGTATGAAGACAAGATTTATGTTGTCAGAAAGGATCAGACACTGTGAGATTTTTGAAAATACATCACAGTCCACTTTTGGTTGAAGTTGGATAATTTATATCCTCACAGAGGAGTCCATAAAGAGGAGGATTATAGAACAGAAGAGATACTGAAAATCCAGCCTATAAACAGAGACTTCTGGGTACAAAGCAAGGATTAGGCTATGATTCTTCCTTTCATCTTAGTTGTACCCTTAGAATTCTTCAAACTCTCCAAGAAAACAAAGAATTTGTTGGAAATCTAGTGCACTGAATAAAGAAGAAGTCATTGTTCTTATAGGGACGATGTGGGCTTCTAACACATCTAACACATGCATGTTTAATTATTTAGTGGATTTTCTTATATGAATTATTCATAATGGATAGATTCAACTTATGTTCATTGAATTTGGAGAAATTACTTCTATTTCGTCCTGATTTTCATATAATTTCTCATTGATCCCCATTAGAAAATAACCCCTATAGAAGTCTGCATTATTTTTCCCAATTGTTTGTCCTCCCTAGAAAGGACTAATGTCAAGCTTGGCCAAGTGACTTAACTTTTATTAATGAAGTATAAGCAGACATGATATATGTCAGGTCCAAGCAGAAATTTTTTTTTTCAAATAGTTTATTGTCAAATTAGTTTCCACATAACACCCAGTGCTCATCCCCACAAGTGCCCTCCTCCATGCCCATCTCCGCCCTCCCCCCAGACCCATCAGTCCTCAGTTTGTTCTCAGCATTCAAGAGTCTCTCATGGTTTGCCTCCCTCCCTCTCTCCCACTATTTCCCCCTTCTTCTCCCCCGCGGTCCTCTGTTAAGTTCCTCCTAATCCTCCTATATGTGTAAACATATGATATTTGTCCTTCTCCCAAGCAGAAATTTTAATGGCCACTGAGTGGTTCCACTATCTCTTTTTTTCTTTCTTTTGTCTGAAGAATGATATGCCCTAGATCAGAACTGTTCCAAAAGCTTGTACTGCAGAAGAAAAAGACATGTGGAAAAGAGTGTCAGGCTATTGCGGCTGAAGTAACAGAAGTAAGGGAAAGCCATTATTGCTGTAAACTATTGCTCTTTGTATGTTGGTTGTCACACAGCAAAACTCCGTGAAAGCTGACTAACCCAAATTCTGGGTCTTTAATTTCTTTCAATGTTCTTCCTCCCTTCTGGCTTAAGTAGTTATTGATCTATAAGCAAACCAAAATAAGTCTAGTATAGATGCTTCTATTCAATGACGACTCCTAAAATAATTGAGAAAGCAGACAAAACCTTCTTTTTCTATCTTTAATCTACTGCTCTTCTTCTTCCTCTCCCTCCTCCTCCTCCTTCTTTTTTTTTTTTTAAGATTTTTAAAAAAAATTTTTTTTTAATGTTTTATTTATTTCTAGGAGAGAGAGACACCGTGAGCAGGGGAGGGTCAGAGAGAGAGGAAGTCACAGACTGAAACAGGCTCCAGGCTCTGAGCTGGCAGTCAGCACAGAGCCCGACGCGGGGCTCGAACCCACGAACCGCAAGATCATGACCTAAGCGAAAGTCGGCCGCTTAACCGACCAAGCCACCCAGGCACCCCAAAGATTTTTTTTTTAATGTTTTATTTATTTGCAGGAGAGAGAGACAGCGTGAGCAGGGGAGGGTCAGAGAGAGAGGGAGTCACAGACTGAAGCAGGCTCCAGGCTCTGAGCTGGCAGTCAGCACAGAGCCCGACGCGGGGCTCGAACCCACGAACCGCAAGATCATGACCTAAGCGAAGTCGGACGCTTAACCGACTAAGCCACCCAGGCTCCCCACCTCCTCCTCCTTCTTTTTGTCTTCAACTAAATCTCATTTATCAGTACCTGCTGGCTACAGAAACTTTCTAGATTCTTGCCAAGAAATCATAATTTTTGTATTTGGAGACAAGTCTGTAGTTCCAAGGAAAAGCTTCTGGGTCTCTTCAGCTGGCCAATCATGGCTTTGCTTTTTCTGCTGATGGAAAAAGAATGGAATCTAAAGATAAACTTTGTCCATAAAGAGACAAAGTTACATTGACCATATGTCATGGATTTTGAAGTAATCCCCGTTTCATATAACTATGCTCATTAACTCAGTGGTATGTGTAAGTACCCAAATTTTGCTTTTAAAAATAGTTATCTTCAGAGAATGTGTGATTTTACTTATATAAAGTTCAAAATAGCCAAAACCAAACTACATTGTTAAGTCAGGACAGTGTTTACCTTTTAGGGGAGAAATGGAGCGGCGGTTAGGTGGAGGCATGAATGGGGCTTCTTTGAGGTCACAGTGTCCTATCTCATGTCCTTGAAAGACAGATGAGTGTTCACTTTATGATTATTTAAGTTTTGTGTATTTTTCTCTATAAATGGCACTTCACAATAAAACAGTTAAAAAATGTGATTGCTGTAGCCATAGCCTATTCAAAACACACATGGCATTAAAAGCTTGAGAATGAACGAAATTAGAAGGCCCGCTTTGTTGTGTAATTAAGAAAAATACTCTCTCCATTCATTCTGGCTTTCCTGGGCTAGGAACCAAATGCAGTTCAATTTAGCACTTTTTTTTTTTTCTATAGTGAGTGTTCTTATTTTTGTTTTGTTGTTGTTGTTTGGGTGTTTTGGGGTTTTTTTTTTAACATTTTTATAGCTATCAGGGTTTATAGCTAGGACATTAATCGGGTAATTGTACAATAGGTAATTATATATTACAACAGGTAATTATATAATTAAGTAATTATATAAGTAATAAACTATGCTGCTATACATACTCTTAAAAAGTACAGAATGCAGGGAATATTAAACTTTATCTCTGCCATGCTGTTATCAGCCAAGAGAGGAAACACCATATAAGATACAACTCTCCAATCTAGAAGAGAAAAGCAAGCAATAATACGTTAGGTCAGCAGGTAATTTCAGAGACAAAGCCAATGATGCCACAATAAGAGTGTGCAAAAAGTAGATACTTCACTGGCCTCCAGCCGCTCCTGCCATCGCTCTCCTCTCCGAAGTCATCAATCTCTGACTCTTTGAGGTTCCCTTTGATCTTTGATCCTCTTGCATTTCTCTTTTCACACAAGCCTCTTCAAATGCATCTTCAGACACATTCCTAGAGCCTTCAGCAATGACACACTCCTCTCTACAACTAAAACTGAGAGTTGATCCTCAGATTGGTGCCTTGATGTGAACTCAACCCTCTCAACTTTATGGTCAGATCTGCAGTGCTTCTGGAAATCTGTGACACAGAGAGCTCTGCCTTGGGGGCTCTTGAGGTCAGAGGAGAGGATGAAAATAAAGATCATCGAGGGAACTGGACTCTGCTTCCCACTACCCCAAGACAGCTCAGGATACATTGACCAAACTCTTCTCCCCACCAACCAAAAGTTAAAAAAGGGGGAGGAAAAAGGGAAAGAACTGTCAGACCTTGATTTTAAATGAATTCAACTGGGGTCCATGACAACCCATAAGAAAAACTATTTGCCCATCTCTCTTGCAGTTAGATATGGCCCTGTGTCTAAATTCTGGCCAAGAGGATGAGTGTGGTTACAAAGGCAACTCCTCATTTCTATCCTCTTTCTTCCATCCTGCTGATTGGAATGTGGGTACAATGGCAGAACAACTTGGCTCTGACATAGGGAACATCATATGGACAGCCCAACAGCAAGCTAAAAGGAGGCCAGGTGTTTCATAACTTGGTAGATCAGAGATGCCTGACCAGCTCTGACTTTCATATGAGAAAAAAGCATTCCTATCTTGTATCACCCCTCATTATTTCCAGACTCTGAAACATGAAGCCAAGCCTGTGTCTCACCTGTGGCCTTGGCTTTCTAGCCCAGTGGTTCTCCAAAGAAGAGTTGTGATTCCCCCAACCCCACCCTGGGAAACATTTGGCAATGTCTGCACACATTTTTGGCGGTCACATTTGTGGTGTGGGGAGGAGGTTGCTGCTGATATTTAATGAGTAGAGGCCAGGGGTGCTGCTAAACACCATACAGTGTACAAGAAAGTATTATGTAGCCAAAATATCAACGTGCTGAGGTTGATAGCCCACAAAGCACTTCAGTTAGTAGCGGAGAGAATCTAAGGCACAGGTGGGCGCCACACAAGTTTGTAATTGGGCTACGTAGCTGCCTAGCTCTGAGGCTCTGGTCCTCCGCTCATTGCTTTTTTACTTTTAATCATAACTATACCATTTCGCCACCCCCAAAACCAGACCCATTTTATTCTCTGTCTTCCATATTTATTTAATGGGAGAATAAAAAGAGAGACATAGAGTGTAGAACACCAACAGAAAAGGCACACCCTTTGTCTACCCAGAGTCAACAATGTCTTATCACAAACTTTTATTGAACAACTATTTAGTGTAAATCTCTAGGCTGGATGCCAGTTTTAAACCTCAGTGGGGGATTGTGGCATATGTAAAAAGAGAGGCCACACAATGCAATGGAGCACACGGCAGCACCCAAGAAGGGCCCCTGCAGTGTGTGGCTAGAGATGGAGAAGGAACATCATGGTGGGCTGTGGTGGGCAGTGTTGGAGACAGAGCCAGGCCTTCCAGCCCTACAGACTTCCACCTGGATGTGATGGGGTTGGGACATTAGAGTCCTCACCCAGATTGTGAAGTTGTCTCTGCACAGCCCCTGAGCACAGGTCCTTCCCTAGGAGTTGGTAAAAGACACTGGTTACGCTGGACTACTCAGCACCCCTCCTCTCCCTTCTCACGGTAGTAGCATTCTGCTTTTCTTTTGCAAAACTGCTCTGCTCCCATTCCATGGGGTCCTGGTAAGGATTCCAGTTATAGGACTCTACTGAGTATATTCTAGTTGTCTCTCCAGTTCCTCTCTCTACCCTTCTCTGTGTCCCAGGAGCCTACTGACTGTAGCTTAGGCTGACATAATGCTTCAAATGCCCCTATGACCAAAAAGTGTCCCCTCCCTGCTTATCCGCAGTCCACTTGAGACTCAAGAGCTGACCTGACAGGTGTCCTCACTGCAGTGATGAGAGCTGCCCTCATGAGCAGGTAAAAACCAAAACAGAAACAAAACACTAACACCCACACACCCACATTGAAAATCCATATTCAAGTTCTGCTGCTTCTACCAAGTCATTTAACCTCTCTGACCTTCATTTTTCACCCTGTGGGAAACTGAGATCAAGTTAATCCCTGGAAATGGGTCTAAGAAGGGAAAGATTTAGGTATACCTGAGTGGTGGTGGTGGTGGTGGTATTGGGTGAGTATTTTTTTTCCTTTGGTGGTGAAGGAAGGTCTGAGGTGGTCTTTGAAAGGTTAATATGCTAGTCCACTGACAGTTCCAGAACACAGGCATTTCCTGTCATCCAGCTGATGAGTCTGATTCAGTTTTTAGGAAAGTGAGGAGCCTGGAGGTGACAGAATCTGGAGCACTCCCCCCTCCCCTCCCCGGGCCTTTTTGCTATTGCCTCTCTCCCTGGGACATGCACACATCCTGAATGTGCTTCCAGAGAGGCCCCCTTGTGACCCTGCAAAGTTGGTGCTTGGAAGGCCCCGTCCACCAGGAAGGCTTCTGGCCTCCCCTTTGACTGCAGGGAATCTGGTCACAAACACAATGAAGCTTTGAGAGGTAGAGGGAGCCCAGCGACCGCCTGACGTAATTGTGTGTGGTGTTGTAAATAAAAAGCCTGAGTGAAAGGGTCTGGAAGATGTTCATGTAACGCTTGCCCAGAGAGAAAAGGAGGAAGTCTCTAGACACTACAAGAGATTCCCCCAGAGATCAAGACCATGGCACCAGCAGGGCAAGCAGACGTCTTCCTGCCTCTCCCTTTGTCTCTCTCTCTCCTGTGAGCCAGATTCCTCTGCCTCAGATTGATCCCGGGTGAGCCCTCAGCAGACCAGTCCCTTGTAGTTTCAGGATGTGCTATTTGTCCATTCTCTGCCGCGCCCACACACCTGCGAATTAGCTGTTCATCCTCCCCTGGCCCCTAGAAGAAAGGCAGACACTCAGGGAAGGGAGGCATCCCAATTCTTCTCATCCACACCTATTTTGATATTTGAGTTCTGCAATGTTTGTTTTAGTGATGCTGCTTCATGAAGAGAATTTAAATGTGCCATATTGGTATTCCTATTTCCCAAACATGACTCCCCAGGGAAAGGGGTCATGCTGTTTCTTAACTGCAGGCCATGACCACTCTATTTCTGTCCTTCAAGTGGTTGACCACACAGTGTTAGTCCCAAAGCCAGACTTTGTAATTAGTTTTGAGGCTTTGGGAACATTGCTTCTTTCCTCTGTGCCTCAATTACATCATCTTAACAAAAAAGGAGAGAGGTTGACTTAAAATTTTTTTTTAAATTTTTGAGACAGAGAGTGTAAGTGAGGGAGGGGCAGAGAGAGAGGGGGACAGAAGATCTAAAGTGAGCTCTGCGATGCTGACAGCAGTCAGCCTGATGTGGGGCTCAAGCTCCTGAACTGTGAGATCATGACCTGAGCCAAAGTCAGATGCTCAACTGACTGAATCACCGAGGTGCCCCTGACTTAAATGTTGTTTTAAATCCCTTTCTGCTCTAAGGGATTGAGCTTCTGTCATTCTTCATAAGCTCTCAAATGAACTGAGTTAATATTTCCTTTGTTTACATGTGTCAGCGTATATTTTACTGTGTTTTTTAAATTACTTTTTAAAATGTTTATTCATTTTCTGAGAGACAGAAGATGAGCAAGGGAGGGGTAGAGAGAGAGGGAGACACAGAACCCAAAGCAGGCTCCAGGCTCTGAGCTTTCAGCACAGAGCCTGATGCAGGGCTCGAACGCACAAACTGTGAGATCCTGACCTGAACCAAAGTCAGATGCTTAACTGACTAAGCCACCCAGTCACCCCACTTTTATTGTGTTTTTTTAAATAACTATTTCATTAACAAAGATCTTTAATAATGTCTTTGCAATGGGAATATTAATAGGTCAGATAGTGGGGGTAAGGCCACGTATAGCAGGACACTGGTTATACAATAAACAAACCAGAAGAGGGCCCTGTGGTGAGTCCAGAATGCTGGAAAACAAAGCAAGCTGGAAGGAAAACAGAACATGACATAGCACTGCAAAGGATTTATGAAGAACAACACACACACACACACACACACACACACACACACACACAAGCGTGGAGACAGCTCTTCTCCATGTATAGCCCTTTCCACGGTCGACAAAACAAGCAGTGGAAATTTCCAGCACAACAGACAAGCAGGTTCCAGTCATTAACTCTCTGCTTCCTGAACTTTTGCAAGGCTTCATGGTATTTGTAGGCTACCTCTGACCTTTGCTTTAGAAATTGTAAATTTTCCATGTCCTTTTCTCAGCTGAGTGCTCTTTCTCTTTGTTAAATGATGGAAAACTTCCTACTATTTAAGTTCAATTATTCAATTTCTTTTTGAGACTATAATGAGTTAATTGGACAGATTTTTCAAACATAACATTTTGAGAACACTAATGGACAGTACCAAATAGCAAATAAAACCATGTGCCCTGTGGCTTTCCATATGGCTGTCAGTTTAGAACTGAGAATGTTTACTTTTGAACCAATGAATAGATTCGGGTAAAACATGCACAATTATCATTCGGCCTGCTCCCCCATTGGGAAATGAAGGCTCCCTGAGGTTTCACCAGTGGCTTTTTTATTTCCCTTTTTCCAAACAAACAGCAACTTGGGAGTAGAAGTGGTCTGAGCCTTGGTTCAAAGAGCTTCTAACTTCAGCTGATGCTGTCAAAGCCTTATGAGAAGAAATAGATGATAGGGACAGTTGCCTCAATACAAACTATTAAAAATGGCAATGACTGAATGCTTCCTGTCTGCCAGGTGCTGTGCTAAGTCCTTTATAAAGTAGATACTATTATTCTCATCCTTGTTCTACATTTGAGGAAACCAGTTTAAAGAGGTCAAGTAGCTTGCTTGAGGGCTTGTGGCTAACACATGCAGAATCTGGATTGAATTCAAGTGATGCTAAAGCTAGAGTCTGAGTTCTTTTTTTTTAATTTCTTTTTTTTAAGTTTATTTATTTTTGAGAGAGAGAGAGCACATGCAAGTGGGGAAGGGGCAGAGAGAGAGGGAGAGAGAGTGCATGCATGACAATCCCAAGCAGGCTCTGTACCATCAGCATGGACCCCAACACGGGGCTTGAACCCACAAACTGTGAGATCATGACCTGAGCTGAAACCAAGAGACGAACGTCTAAGCGACTGAGCCACCCAGGTATTTGCAGACACTGAATTCTTAACCATTCTGCTATCCTATCTACTTGGAAAGCTTTCATTTTTTAAAAACTTATCTAGTAATTGATTTTGAGCACTACCCCTCTCCTCCTACTCCCCATAATACCACTCAATTGGGCTACAAATGAGCTGGTTAAACCAAACAATTCAATTCTGTTTAATAAATATTTATGGAGATCCTACAATTTTTTGGGCACCATGCTAAGCTATACCATGGCCATTACATAGATGAATAACCAAGGTCACATAATTTATAGGGAAACCGTATTCATAATTATAGCTCAAATGACAGCTCTAAGCAGAATGTGATTGTATGATAGAAACACCAATAAGGGGTCGAGGAGAGCAAGAAATACATTTAAATGAAAAGTCTATGCTGTTTTCAGGGTATTCTTGAACTGGATTTTAAAGAATGGGTGAGACTTTAAAAATTAGGATTGCGGGGCGCCTGGGTGGCTTAGTCGGTTAAGCGTCCGACTTTCGCTTAGGTCATGGTCTCGCGGTTCGTGGGTTCGGGCCCCGCGTCGGGCTCTGTGCTGACTGCCAGCTCAGAGCCTGGAGCCTGTTTCAGTCTGTGACTCCCTCTCTCTGGCCCTCCCCTGCTCACGCTGTCTCTCTCTCTCTCTCCTAGAAATAAATAAAAACATTAAAAAATTTTAAAAAAAAAATTAGGATTGCATATGGGGCACCCAGGTGGCTCAGTTGGTTAAGTGTTCAAGTTCAGCTCAGGCCATGATCTCACAGTTCATGAGCTCAAGCCCCACATTGGGTTCTGTACTGACAGTGCAGAGCCTGTTTAAGATTCTCTCTCCTTTTCTCTCTCTCTCTGCCACTCCCCCATTTGTGCCCTTTCTCTCTCTCAAAATAAATAAATAAACTTTACCAAAAGATTAGGATTGCATAGAGAGGGTATCCCAAGGACGAGAAACAGCAGGGACAAGCATGGCGAGACATAACTAGGTCCCCGAACCTACAGCTGGGCTGTCCTTGTCTAGGTTGCTCTCCTGAGTAGGAGAATGAGGCAGTAACTACCGTAACTATATGGTGGCCTGGCACAGCCCGCCCACGAGAGAAGATGCAATGATTATGCAGTAAAGTGCCAGGCTGATGGAATCAGGAGGGTCTATGAAACTCTCACATAAAGGTATCCTCAGAAAGGTGGGGCTCAGAGCAGAGTTCCCTCTTCCCATCAAGAGTCCCAGCAATGTAGGGCCACCTTGGTGGCTCAGTCAGCTAAGCGTCTGACTTTGGTTCAGGTCATTATCTCAACATTCATGAGTTCCAGTCCCATGTTGGGCTCTGCAATGACAGCTCAGAGCCTGGAGCCTGCTTCAGATTCTCTGTCTCCCTCTATCTCTGCCTGTCTCTCCTGCTTGCACTCTCTCTCAAAAATAAATAAAAACATTAAAAAAAATTTTTTTAAAGAGCCACAGCAATCTATGAATACCACACCCATGTGTTGGGGGCAAAGCCATGGAGCCCACCAAGTGGTAAATCACCTTGGTCCCCAGCGTAACACCAACCCATAGGCAAACAGGCTGCTCGTTTTCAGGACACACCTGGCCAGAATAGCAGGTACACCTGGCTCCGTTATACTGCTGGCAGCTATGTTGATTGGTCCAGCCCTGGAGATACTGATTTTTAAATACTACTAAAAAGGAGAGGTCCCTTTTAAGGGGTCACAATATCCTGAAGTAAAGGAACCTCATGAACTTAAATTTGTTTATTATTTGTGGTTTATTATTATATAATATAATATGTATATATTAATGCTGAATTTATTATTCATAAACTGCTTGTAGTTAATTCCATCATTGCATATTTTGCTTTTTGGAGAAGTTCTTCTTGTTGTCTTTATAGAGTCCCAAGTTAAAGGATTCTTTGGGAGGAAGAATAGCAATTGTATTATATGTTCCTTTAAGAGGTCTGGAATAATTCATAAGAACATTACAAGGGCAGTTAGTTTTGATGGGGCTTGGGGAAGGGACGATCTAGAGGAGGAAAATCCATGGAGATGGCAGAGAAAAGAGTTGGATGTGGGACTTATCATGGATTATTGTTTATGTTTGTTATTTTTGACCCATATGAATGTGACATCTCTAAGAAAAATAAGCAAATAAGCCGATAAAAAAAACTTCAAATAACCATGTATTTTTGAAAATGCATAGACTATCTCTGGAAAGAGGACACTGAAGAAACTGATCACAAAAGTCACTTCCAGGGAGGACAGAGTGGCCAGGGACAGGAAAAAGAAGGAGGCTTACTTTACTGCCTCACGTGCAAATACCTTGAATTCTGTGCTGTGTATAAAGATGATCTGTTCATGAATAAATAGCCCTAAACTAGAATGACCCTTCTGACGACCCATGTGAAGGATTCGGGCAGAAAGCCCAGCAAGGCATGACCTGGACCTTCGCAAAGCTGGCTCCTCAGACTGGAAAGGCCTCTTGGCCTCAGGCATCAGGGTCTCCTCTGAATGGCTTATGCCTAAACCCCAAGAATTTGAGTTTCCCTTATGTTAGAAAGGGTTTTCTCCGTTTTTCTAGGAAGGATCACAGCTTTAGGGACCATTTCCAGCCTAGCAAACATGTAAATGTCATAGTGAGAAAATGCCAGGGAAAATAGAAGTAACAACAAGAAATACCTTCACCACCCCCCATCCATTAAAAAAAATTTTAGGGAAAAGAAGAAAATAAAAGGTCTTAGGAAGGCAATACATTGTATTCAGTTTCCCAGGTTTCTCTCCCTCCTCCCGCATATACAACTCCAAGCATTCACGTGAAGTTTGTTAAAACCTTTTCAGGGTAGGTTTTAAAGCAGAAGGGAAAGAACAGAGGTCACCAGGCTCCTGGGTGGGGGAGGGGTCCTCCAGAGACACAAAGTACAAAAAGGGGAGGGGTTTACCTTGGGTCAGATGGATTGTGCTGCTCAGAGAACACTGTAATTGGAGAACACCTGCACTCCCTTAGTTGGGCCAGGAATACAGGAGAAGCCTGTGTGTGCTGGGGTCGGGGGAGGGCACCAGGGTGCAGGGGGTGCTGTGCTCACTGACAGGTGGAGAATCCTGCGGTAAACCAGCCCCTGGCCGGGGAGGAAAGAAGTGGCTGTCAGGGAATTAGTAATAATCCAAGTTGCCCGGGAACATCCTTGTGCTTGAGATGAAGTTGACATTGCCTTGAATATCTAAGAACATACGTTCTTCTCAAATACTCGATGGTCTCATTCTTTAGTCCAGGAACAAAAGAATTTAGCTAGAAAGAGTGAATTCTTCTAAAGGCTTTAGACTTCCTAGCAGGCAGAGGAGTGCATGCCTTCAACAAAATATGCTGGGTTTCTCTATAAGTGACTTAATTTTACACAAGGGAATGATAAAAAGGAAATGTAAAAAACATTCCTAGGTTGAGTGATCTGACATGTTTTTTTTTTCTTCCTGGATGGCAAAGTTTAATAGCTCTAAAAACAGTTTTAACTTCTGTTTGGGGCATATGCTTGGTTTTGTGATTTCTGTCTCTATGGCTGAAGCAATCAGCAATATGAAAGTGTGACTTTCATCTGGTCACTCATCCTGATTAGGAAGCTCTAAAGGTTCTCCTTCCTACCTAAGTCAAATTTACTGCCCTTCCTTGCTGGCAGTGTCTTCTGCAATACGGTCCTGAATTACTCAGCCTCATTTCCGTGACTCCACCGCAAGCCACTCCTGCTTTATTTGGTCTGGGTCTCCTCACAGTCTCCAGAAAACATACTTTCTCCCATCTCCTCTTTCCTTCTGACCTGTTCAGTTCCTTCCTTTAAGACTCTAATTTCCGTGAAGACTTCCTTAAGTGGCAAAACGTTTACTGATCTCTCCTCTGAATAGCACATGGTTTATGTGGCTCTTATGGGACTAAGTCATGTCTACTTCTGGGATTCTGACACATCTGTGTAGACAAGGGAATAGATCTATTTGCATAGATGTGAATAGATCTATTTGCATGAACTGAAAAGATGTTGCCCAAGACAATAGGGCTGGGGCCTCCTGGTAAAGACACATCTGAGTTATAGTCCACATGGGCAGACAAGGTTGGCTAAACCTTTGGCTTCAGAGGGAGAAAGCAATGCTAGGTACATCATAGTGTCTGTCACTCACATTATCTTCTGCCACAGTGCCACCTTCTTTGGGATTCCATTAACAGTGTGTAAATGAAAGGTGAAGAGAAGCATTCAGACTAAGTATCTCATTTAACATTACAGTGATGTTTTGGCAATTTGAGGATTCAAGGCCATTAATTATTAATTCCTTATTAATAATTCCTTAGGGAGATAGTGGTACCTGGTGCAAGCTGTGGCAGTGCCCATAAAGAAGGGTTACCAGATAAAATGTTGGTTGCCCAGATAAGTGTAAATTTCAGATAAATAAGAAATAACTTTTAGTATATCTCCTATAACATATAGAGCATATTTATACTAAAAATTATTTGTTTATCAAATTCAGTTTTCACTGGGTGTCCTATATTATCACTTGACAAATGTAGCAGGCCTAATATGAGGGACAATGATGCCTTAAAGAGGGTAAAATGTCCATTGGGGTTCAACAGAGCCTAGAGAAGAGAGTTCAGATATGATAACTAGGAGATTGGCAGGGTTCCCTTTCTGAATAAAAAGACAAAGCATTGAGAAGACAAAGCCTTTTGAACCCTTCTATTTGCTTCACGTTTTTGAATTACTCATGATGCCTGGAGTAGCGACAGCCATCTAGAGGTCATGGGTTATAAGCAGAAGGATGAAAAGCCAAGGTACCATGCAGCCCCTCTGGAAAACAGTGTGGAGGTTCCTAAGGAAACTAACAATAGAACTCCCCTATGACCCAGCAATAGCACTGCTAGGAATTTACCCAAGGGATACAGAAATGTTGATGCATAGGAGCACATGTACCCCAATGTTCATAGCAGCACTCTCTACAATAGCTAAAACATGGAAAGAGCCTAAGTGTCCATCAACAGAAGAATGGATCAAGAAGATGTGGTTTATCTATACCATGGAATACTACATGGCAATGAAAAACAATGAAATCTGGCCATGTGTAGCAACATGGATGGACCTTGAGGGTGTTATGCTGAGCTAAATAAGTCAGGCAGAGAAGGACAAATATCATATGTGTGCACGTATAGGAGGATTAGGAGGAACTTAACAGAGGACCAAGGGGAGAAGAAGGGTGGAAATGGTGGGGGAGAGGGAGAGAGGCAAACCATGAGAGACTCTTGAATGCTGACAAAAACTGAGGACTGGTGGATGTGTGGGGGGTGGAGGGGTGGGCATGGAGGAGGACACTTGTGGGGATGAGCACTGGGTGTTATGTGGAAACTAATTTGACAATAAACTATTTGTAAAAAAAAAAGGAAAAAAAGAAAAAAAAGAAAACCCAAGGTACCATGAAGAGTGAAGTAAAAGGTTGGAAAGAGCATATGTCCTTTAAGACATTGTTGAGCTCCATCCAGGGAGGCATAACCTTCCCTGAGACAAATCTGGGTTGGGTCAGTACTTGAATAACATTCGAGTTCTGCTAGGAAGGAGGAAGGAGGAAATGGATGCTGGGTAAGCCATCAACAATGTCACTAGCACTGTATTCAGCAACTGTATGGGTAGGTAATCCATCTGTAGACATTGTTTTTTAGGCCTCCATTACTGACCACAGAACACTAGGATTTTAAATATACATACAGAAATTAGAAGTCTAGGAGGTGCCTGGGTGGCTCAGTCGGTCATGGTTTATGAGTTCGAGTCCTACATCTGGCTCTGTGCTGACAGCTCAGAGCCTGGAACTGTTTCAGATTTCACATCTCCCTTTCTCTCTGCCCCTCCCCTGCTCATGCTCTGTCTGTCTGTCTCTCTCTCTCAAAAAATAAATAAACATTAAAAAAAAAAGTTCAGGAAGAAAATGAAGATAGGAAGTATACTGCAGTAAATGTGCTGGTATTCCCCTTTCCTTGTTGTGTGTCTGTGTGTGTGTGTCTGTGACTGTGTCTGTGTTCAATAGATTACCAGTGTGGTTAAATGTCAAGCATAGCTGACATATTTTAAAAAATTAAATGGCTAACATTCCCTATGAGATCCCTACTCATATACTCTTTTTTCATTCATATGGGGCCACTTGATCTCCCACCACCATTACTCCCATACCCTCTTACATGTACCCTACCTCAGTCATTTGAAAATGTCTTTTCAGTATTCATGGAGAATTTAAGGAGCCATAACTCAAAACACAGGGAGTAAACTGTGCCATTTCTCAGTCATTCTCTGAACTCATACTAAGCTTCACATCTGACTGCCTACCTCTACATGTCTCAGAGTTGTGAAACATTGTGTTTTTGTTGCTTAAGACACTGTCAGGTATTCTGTTACCTGCAGACAGAAGCGTCCCCAGCCAACAGAGAAGCTGACATGTTCTTGTTCATGAGCCCATGTGATCATCCTTTATCAATTTCCAGAAATATTAGCGGAAGATTTCCAGGAAAGTGGAAGCCTAAATTATCAGGTAATGGACTGAGCCAACCAAACGTGGATTACATTTAGTATCTCTATTGAAAAGTTGATATTGGCTATGAGTGAGCATTAAGCCTCCATGTGGACTTCGACTCCTGAGAGCCCACAGACTTTCCTTTACATTCCTATGCCTCATCTACATAACTCAATACACATTTATTAATTGACATCAATTAATGTATTTAATTGATTTATGGAGGATTTCCAACTTAATTTAAACCTGGAAGGGAGGATCTGAAAGATGGTGTGGAGAAAGAATATTGTGGGTTAGGAGACAGAAGAACAGAGGTCCTGGAATAAGTCATTAGCATAGCATTTTTAGTGCATAAGGATTAGATCCCCCAAAAAGGACTAGTAAGAGGGTTTTTTTAAGTTTATTTATTTATTTTGAGAGAGAGAGAGAGAAAGAGAGAGAGAAAGAGAGAATCCCAAGCAGGCTCTGCATTGTCAGTGCACAGAACCCAATGCGGGGCTTGAGTTCACAAACCATGAGATCATGACCTGAGTCAAAATCAAGAGACAGACAGTTAACCAACTGAGCCACCTAGGTACCCCCAATTAATAAGATTTTTATGACTGGGAGGAACAAATGCTACATTAGATATATTGGTAGGTGTTTGGGGCTAGGGCAGTAGGTCACTAGGGACCAGGGCAGTCCTTGAACAGTGGAGAAACACAAGGAAGAAATATCACAGGGAATTTCATTAGTCTGCAGCCTGTAGGACCTCTTAAGAGAAAGATATTGGTGACATAGAAAGACAGTTAGAGAGCTCTTCAAGTAATTGAGGGATCAATTATAATGGTGATAAGGAAGCAGGTGGGGAAAAAAGTGAATCCTAGAAATAGTTTGGTTGAAGGACTTAGAGAAGGCAAGAGAAAAAAAGTGCTAACATTTGCTTGGTGCCTACTCCATGCCAAACACTTTACATACACTGTCCTATTTAGTCATTATGAGTTATATTACTGTTGCGAGTTATAATATTATACTCTCCATCCAGTGGGGAGGGACCCAACCTGTAAACATGTAATGATTTTACAGAATAACAATTGTTCTAATAGAAGTATATATAAGAAAGCTATTGGGTATCCATGAAAGAGGCATGGACCCAAGGAATGTCTTGAAAGATGCATGGAAATTTAACAGGAAAGTCCAAGGAGAACATTCCAGACAGACGGTATGTGCATAGGCATACTTTTGGCAAAATCTTTGTCTATGGTGTCTTCTGGAGAATTCATTAGTACCAAGGAGTTTCTCTGAGATGTTTGAGTGAGGTATTTTCAGGCCAAGGCAGGGGGGCTTTTGGGGGCCCTTAAATAATGCCATGTAGTTAACTACCAATTTAGCATCTTAGAAAAACTATAGCCGTAGCCAGTAGTGGAAACACCTCCAGAGATTCTGCTAGTAGTGCTCCATGATGTGGTGATGGAAGAAGGTGGAAAAGTATTGAAGTTGTTCCATGTCCTTCATCTCTCCACCGTCCTGGATTCTCCAGGGCCACCTGCCCCTTCCCCTGATCTCCACCCCTACTTGTTCTCCTGTCCATGCTGGAGACGATACATATTCTGAGCACAGAGAGCTAGACAGAATCTTCTACGTCCCTCAGCTATTTGCTCTTGGGGCTGACTTTACACCCTCCTCCTCTGCTCCCTTCTTGAGTATTGCAGACCATCCTTGTCATAACACCCTATGGCTGTGGCTTTCTGACATTTGGTCTGTAACCCCTGGGGCATGACAGCAGAGACCTCCTGCTCAAAACTTCCAGTGTTCAGGACATTATTTGCTTGCTTGTTTTTTGTTTCTGATTTTTTATTTCCTCTGCTCCCTCGAAGATAGTCAGGAGACTTCAGATAACCCTAATATCAGGAGGGATCATTGCAGTCTCAGAGAACAAATGCTCTAGTTCTGGGAGGGGGTGGGCTGGCTACAGATGCACTCCCTGTCACATCCCCTTGCTTGACCAGTTGAAACCTGGGGCATTTGGGGAAGATAAGGAGTCTTCTACAATTTGTCCAAAAAGTTAGCAAAGACTTCCATGTTTCTACTCTAATTCTGCTGCCACTTCAAACCTATATTTCAAAGCATCATGAATATTAACATTCTCTTCATATGACTCTTCCTTCAAATGATTTCCAAGGAAGGTGCCCAAATGGTACAGGCATGGGAGTCAGAAGAGCTAGCAAGCTGCAGACCTAACTTTTGGGTTGAGTTTAGCCTCTATCCATCCATTCTATACCCTTGAGCAAGACATCACTTTTTTAAGCCTCATTTTGCCCATTTGTTAAAGGGATGCAACAGAGTTTGCTCCCTCTCCGTAGCACTTCCATGAGGACTGGATCTGGCTACATACGTTACATATAGGAAGTATAAAGTATGATAGATGGACATTATCACCCAGCAGAAGGACAAAATAGCTAACAGCAGCAACTCTGGAGCCAGACTTTTTTAAAGCCAGTTTTTGCCTCTGGAAAATGAGGATAATGATGCAGCCGAAAGCTCTAAATCTCCAAAGCTCAGAAAACTAAAATTTTTTATAAGTGAGGCACTGCCACTTACTTGGTGACAAGGTTGATCTGAGGGTTTTGATAATCTTTGTCTAGCCTATTTGCTACAGAAATCTCAGTGTGCTTGTTTACTGGGTGCTGGAATCATACTATATCATCTCATAGTAGGCACTACATGCACTATACTATGTTTTCTAAACTACAGAAAATGCTGAACTGGAAATACATTTGGCTTCAAGCTTGATACCAAACTCATAGGGCTGCTGTGATGATTAAGTAAGTAGATTCAGGTAAAGTTCTAAGCATAGTGTCTGGTCCATAGTAGGTGCTCAGCAAATGTTAGCTGCCATTACTATTCCCTCTCTTACTGCAGCCCTCAACATCCTTGAACAATTTCCACCATTACTCTAGAGTATTTGTGCCTATAACTATCAATGTCTAAAATTATTTCCATTCAAACACTTAGCACTTGTCTTTCCTAAAGCTCCTGTCTTCCCAGCTCTCTGCCAAAATGCTTTCCTCATTTAGACCAGAAAGTTCTCCCTGTAACCACCTGATGTCCTCTCCCTCTGCCTTCTCGGTAATTAGTTGGATGGTCTGCTTGTAGGTGAAGGAGGCTGAGAGAGGGTTCTGGGAAGTATCCCACTGGTTCAGACTCCTAGTTTATCTTGACATACTTCCCATGGGCTGTGTGGCTGGATCCTATATGGGTGTGTGCAGCTCCTCCTCTTTTAGAAAATTTACTTCCACTTTTCTGGACTTCAGTTTCTCATGGGTAAAGCACAAAAGTCAGCCTAGATGAAAGCTACAAGCCTCTTAGCTCCCTTGAATCCTACCTCCTGTGATGTTGCCCTAGAGCTATTATCTCTGCATGTTGGAGAACCACAGTTAATGCCAAAGGGGGAATAAATGCTGCTTTTCTTCAGCTCCGAGTACATCCAACCTCAAGAAAGGCCAAATGCAAAGCATTTGCAAACTTTGTTACCAAGGAAACTAGATCCTCTGTCTCCAGCTTTCTGGGCACTTAAACTAACCTGACTGTAGGAACAGGCTCTGGCTCATCTGGACAAGGTTAGAGATGAACTGGATAGTCTCAAGTTCAAGGAGACCCAGCCTGGTAGCTAGGGGACTGCAGACAAGGTTGCCGTCCACTGACTGACATCAGAGGCCAAGCAGCACAGTGACCAGCACTGGTCAATAGACAGAAGGACGCTGCTAGAGGGGAGAGAAGCTGATGGAGAAACAGGAGAGGGATATTGGGAAGTGCTGAGGCTTCAGTTCAAGACTCTAGTGAGGCTTCAGATCAAGACTGAGGTATGAGGGAGGATGCATGATAATGGAAGCCTGGTGCTGTGGACTGGTGGCCCATGGCTGTGGACCATCTCCAATGGTGGAGATGAAACACCATAACCCTCAAATCCATGGCTCTTCCCTGGAGCACTGCAGGCTGCCATGCTGCAGCAAGGCACAATTAAATGCAGCGAGACATTATTAAATCCCCTTTATCATTACAAAGGGGACCCCAATTTGTTGCAGAAAAAAATATAGCCAACTAGAAACACTAGTATCCCAGGGTCCCAGTTGTGTTTGGTAAGATATAAGCAGAAATCCCTGGGAGGAGCAGTGGGGGAGCCTGGGTAAGGGGTCACTTCAGCTGGCCCATGGCATTTGCCCTTCACCCTTTCCCCTTTTTTCTTTCTGAAACTCGGACAGGACACTGAAAGGGAAGCAGCCATCTGGTGAACGGAAGGCACAAAGCCACAAGCTAAGCTGGGTGGGAGTGGAAGCTGCAGGAAGCCTGAGAGCCGACAGCATGGGGAGCCCCAGGAGAGCCCTGAATGGTACTGCAGCCTCTTGTCATGTGAGAAAAATCAGCTCTTGTTTGACTAAGCAGCTGTGGTTGGGCTCAGTGTTATGCCGTCAGACCCAGTCCTAACAGGCTCACATATCTGCCTTCCTGGGTGGTTGGGAGGATGAGATGAGATGCCTCAGGAGACTCTGAGGGTTGAGGTGAACCCAGCAGATAGAGCTGAGCACTCGGAATTCAGCTTTGGGACCTGGTCCTGTTAAGCTCCTGTAAGTGGTGTTCGCCTAAGCCACTGATATACTTCCTGTCCCCAACTTGATTAACTCCAGGCGTAGTCAGGCAAGGGAAATCCTGTGATCACAATGAGGATACATCGGTAAATCCAGCTGCAGGGAAGCCATTTAGAAAAACTAGGGAAGCAAGGCAAAGGATGACATGCATGGTGGTTTCCTGAAAATCCATCCGCATTTCTAGAAAGAATTTCTCTGCTTATGTGTTGTCAGTGGTGGTTCAATAGCACCTTCTCACATTCAGAGTAGCATTCATCCATTTGCCAAATTCTTCCTGGGAGCCTACATTGTGTCAGGCACTGTAGTCAGTGCTGGAGGTACAGAAGTGAGTAAAATATAATCCTCGGACTCAAACATCTCAAGCATCTTCTCTGGGTATCAATGTTTTTTTGTTTTTTTGTTTTTGAAATGGGGCCAAAAGATGAATGGTATGTTTGGGAAGAGAAAGCTCTCAATACTGAAATTGTTGTCATTTTGTATCCTCTGACTGATGCTACAAGAATAATACACAATGGGTTTTGGGAGGTGGGGGATATTTCCAATCTAGCCTGAAGTGGAAAGTTACTGGTATGCTCAGAAGTAAGCTTCCATAATTATGGGCTGAGGTCAAACAAAATATAGAGAGTCCTTAATTTCAAGCATTTCCTCAGGCTGTGAGTAAACTACCACTTGACCCAGGTAAGATATGCTACCTCCTTAAATGGAAAATACCCAGATGGTGGAAATTTTATGTTATTTACAAATGGGAAACCATTGAGTCTTCAGTGATAACCCCTGCACCACACTCTGACCAGCTGAATGGCTGTACCAGCCAACCGTTTTTCATTTTTAGCTGCTCCTAACCACAGAGATACTAAGGTATGCAGTATAAACCATGCATCAGAATGTGGGTTCTGGGGTAAGAACACCTGACTTTGAATCCTAACTGCTTCTTAGCAGCTGGTGAGTATCCAGGTCGTTACTTGACATCACTGAGTCAATAATTTCTGCCACTTAGGGTTGTCATGAAAATTAAAAATAACATACAAAGGTTGGAGAGTGCTTGGCACCGAGTCAGAGCTCAACACATGGTAACTACGGGGGAAATGAGATGGGGAAGGGGAGAGAGAATGGGAAATCTTTTCTCAGAGGGATGATCTTGGCTAGAGCCTGCTTACCCCCCATCAGACCTTGTTGTGCCGCCACCTCTGTCCAGACACAGCCCGTCCTCATCAGACCCCAGCTCCAGGTCAACCCTCTGCCGCAGGACTCTGCTCTGATCATCTTCAAGCTGCTGGGAACTGTGGGGGCTTTCCAATTCTTTAAATGAAAGCTGCATTTTGGTGGGTCTGTAAAATGAGTAGATTCTGATACTTCACTGGATGAATCTGCTTTGTGAGGCTAGTTGAGGGTTTTCATGAAAGCCTTCCCTGTGTAAAGGCATTAATTTCCTCATTTCTTCAATGGAGGTAGTTGTCCTGACCTCATGTAATGGTGGAATTAAACCAAGTGACAAGCACCTAGCATAATAACAGGGAGGAAGTAGGAGCTCCAGAAAGATCGCTCCATCCTTCCCCATGACTCCACCCTGTCATCATACTGTCCTATAAATTGAGAGTATGGCTGACAGAGAGCTGAGGACATGCGGTGGGACGAATATAGGAATCCACTCTTAGCACCTTATACTTTAGTCGCAATTAGTTTACCAGGCCAGCCAGGCCACTCCCTAGCCCAGTTCCATTCAGCCCCAGGGCACACTAGAATTGCTGGGCGGTGTTGTAAAAAGTATTGATGTTAAGCATGAGTTTCCTCCCTCAAGAGAATCTGTCTTAATTGAAAGAATGAGCACCTCTCTGGTTTCGGTTTGTTCCTCTGCAAATTGAGGGAAGAGAAGTGGAGTAACTCATTGGGTGTTGCACAGCTAGAGAGGGCCCCACGTCTGCTGGAGCCCAGCCAAGGGCAATCAGCCCAATATGTACTGTCTTCAGTTAAAATTATGATATTCTGTCCATTGTGGATTTTTTGCATTAATTTTGAGTTTTTAAATATTGTATTAAAGCATTACTCATCTTGATTACTGAGGTTTTTGTTTTGTTTTGGGGTGGGTTTTTTTGGCACCCTCTTAAATTTTGTACTCGACACCATAGCCAAATGACGACGAGTGTTTAAGAAAAAATTCCTCACGTCACTTCCCTGGGTCCAGAAATTGCATCTAGAAAGGACATGAACTGGGCGTCCTGTCCTTTTCTGTAGAAGGTCATGCTCAGCTGTGGTTTTGTGCTGTGTTTCCAGGAGTTAGGATGGCCAGTCATGAGGATAGGGATAAGCTGCTGGTCTGTGGCAGAGCTGGACAGAGGCCAGTGAATTTCTGAGGTTTCTGTACAAGAAATCGGTTGAAAGTCATTTTAAGACTGGTTAGATTTTGGGGGTGCCTGGGTGGCTCAGTCGGTTAAATGTCCAACTTCGGCTCAGGTCATGATCTCACAGGATGTGGGTTCAAGCCCAGTGTGGGACTCCGTGCTGACAACTCAGAGCCTAGATCCTGCTTTGGATTCTGTCTCCATCTCTCTGCCCCTCCCAGGCTCTCTCTCTCTCTCAAATATAAATGAGCATTAACAACAACAACAAAAGACTGGTTAGATTTTGGCTATATCTCTTTTGCAGCCTAAGCAGCACATGAAATTTCTCCAGAAAGGAGTGTTCATTATTTAATATGCCCCTAGCTTATGGTTAAGCTTTTGACTTTGGCTAGCTTGACATTTTCAGCCCATGCTAATCTGATTTAGGTAATAAATGGCTGACAAGACCTGAACTATGCCCTCAGATACCATTAGACCAAAAGATACTTGATTTGCCTGGAGGAAACTGTGCTTATCAGGTCAGAAAGCACATGAATGGTTTGCAAAGGAAACATTTAGACAACGTGGAGCCAGAGATCCAGGTGAAAAGTCTTTTCCTGGGCAACTGTGTGGCTCAGTCAGTTAAGCGTCAGGCTTTGAGTCAGGTGGTGATCTTGCAGTTTGTGAGTTCGAGCCCTGCATTGGGCTCTGTGCTGACAGCGCAGAGCCTGGAGCCTGCTTTGGAGTCTGTTGTCGCCTTCTCTCTCTGTTCCTCCCTTACTCACACTCTGTCTCTCTCTCTGTCTCTCAAAAATAAATAAACATTAAAAAAAATTTTTTTTAATGTCTTTTCCTGAGATGGTAGGCAGAGACTGCTGCTCACAGGTAGAGTCCTACCTGTGTGGCTGCATCTGCCTCAGGAAGGTCTCCAGTCATCTCAAGGGACATCACTGAAATCTCCACAGTTTCTCCAAACTTTACTCTTACATCAGTTTCCATCAGAACAGAAGCTCTGTAAAGACAAGGATTGTTGCTGGGTTTGTTCCATGCTATATCTTCAGCAATTAGAATGGTGCTTTACCTAAAATAAGTGCTGACAATCATGTCACTCTCTTGATTACAGTTCTTCAATCTCTCTGTTTCTGTTAAATAAATACCAAGGGAGCCCTTATGTGGCCTGCTTGATCTGCTCCCTGATGACCTCCTTAATTTCAGGTCAAGCCACCTTTTCTTCATTCACTGTACCTCAACCTCTACCCTGCCAGGCCTTTGCAAATGTTTTCTTCAGCATGGTGAACACACACACACACACACACACACACACACTTCACAAAACCAACTCCTTCCCAACATTCATATTATCTCAGTAGAAAGGTCCTTTCTTCAACTATTCTCAAGGTCTTTCTCTGACTGTTCTTAACCATGGAGGACCTTCTCCTCACACTCACCTCCATGTCATGTTTCCCTCATAGCGCTTTTCTCAACTTGTAATTAAACATTTTAAAAAATGTATTCTGCTGCTTATTGTCTGTTTCTATGCTAGACTTCAAAATCCAAGAGGAGTGAATATGACTGTTCCAATATATGCATATTCCTCTGCAAGACGTAGAATAGGTACTTACAAATTACTTGTTGAATGAATGAATGAATGAACGAATGAATGAATATCTTTAGTATATATGACCCTGTCCTAGGACAAAATATAAAAATGATGTCCTCCATCCCTCTTTTGTCCACTCTCTTCCCTTGCGGTACTCTCTTTGCTTGTCCCAGTGGCTAAATACAGCCCGTTAGCTGCCCAGGCTGCCTTATACACCCAAGCTCAGGTCTGACAGTCTAAACAATGCCCCACTAGGAAGTTAAAGGCTGAAATGTCATGACGTGCTGTGCATAACATTTAGCTTTTAACAGAAATGCATCCCATTCTAAATACTTTGGGAATTTAGGACATTATAGACAGCTTATGGGGAGGAAATTTATGTGACAACAGGAGGACCATTTGCTCCACAGAGGCAGCCAGCTGACCCGTTGTCTATGCAGACAGATCCTGGCATAGCTATCATAATCAGTTAAAAACAGGTTCATCTGGGATTTTCATGCTCTTCTTTTGATCACTCTAATTGTATAATGGCTACCTTACAGTATTTTCTCTCCTTACATAAAACTAAAGAGAAATCATAGAATGGGTATCATACACCACGATGTTAACAGTACTTGTACTTAGATATTACGATATGAGTGTTTTTACATATTTGTGCATTTAAAGCTTTTTTTAGGTTTATTTATTTATTTTGAGAGAGAGAGAGAGAGTACAAGTGGGGGAGGGCCAGAAAGAGAGATGGAGAGAGAGAATCCCAAGCAGGCTCTGCACCAACAGCATAAAGCCTGATGCGGGGCTTGAACTCATGAACCATGAGATCATGACCTGAGCTGAAACCAAGAGTCAGATGCTTAACGAACTGAGCCATCTAGGCTTCCCTAAAACTTTTTATTTATTACCATTTTGTTACTTTTATAATTTTAGAACAGTTATTTCATGTGCTCTCCTTTGTGTTCATTTATATAGTATGTCAATTGTATAGAGCTATGCTGTCCAATACAGTATCCATTAATGTCATGTGAATATTCAAATTTAAATTAATCAAAATTAAATTTGATTAAAAACTCAGGTCCTCACTATCCATATTTCAAGAGCTTAGCAGTTGCATGCAGCGTAGCTAGTGGCTATTGTTTTGAACAGCAGAGCACAGATATAGAACATTTCCATTAACACAAAAAGTTCATTTGGAAAATGCTGGCATAGAGTGTGTAGGTTTGAAACATTTGAATATAAAAACAGAGGATTACAGGTGCTCAAAAGTATTGCTGATGCAAACAAAAGTTTGAAAAGATCGACCTCTGTGTTCCTTGTGATCCAAATGCAGTAGTATTGATTCTTCTCTGAGAAAAGACCCTGGTTTGTTCACCTGGGTCCTTCAAATTTCATAGCTATGGAAGCCAACTGAGTTTAGCCACCTGAGAATTTTTACAAAATAATCTGAAAAGGCTGGACAAAATGCCTACCATGATGTGTCAGTCTCTGAGACTATTCCTAGAATCCACACCCCTATGGTAAATTTTCATAAGCGTACCTGAGATCAGAGTCCTTATTTCCCTAATTTCTATTCCTATTAAAAGGCCTTTAGTATCTTTTCTTGACTGACTCCTCTTTAATGAACTATAGGGTAACCTAATGCTAAGGTAAACTTATTATGCAACCAGCCTAAGAAATCATGCTTGGCAAGTGCCCAGGCTCTTCCTTGAAAGGCCAGGAACTAAGTGACCTTTGACACAGCAGTAAAAGATGTGAGCAGCCAATCTTTCTCTGTAATTATCAAAATTTGTCTGGTGTCCAGATGAATTCCCAAACTCACACTCCTGGTGGCCTAAGGAATGTGTCATGTCTTCCTCAGCCATCATTACCAAGAGGCACTTAGGTTATTAGCTGAGAGGTGTAAAGGTGTAGTTATTCATAATTTTTTTTAAACAAATCTTCAGCAAGCATCTACCATGTGCTCCTCACTGAGGCTAGAACAGTAATTAAGGCAGACCTGGATACTGCCTTACAGAGTACCACCTCAAATTATTATAACACCAACTTTTTTAAAGTCAAGGATAATTTTAAATAACCAGAAATGAGCTGACACCAAAGGATCAGGAGTGTCTCCAATGTGCAGTAAAGGTAAAACTCTAGCTACATGTCTAAATCAGGAAAGATACTGAACATATGAGTGTGTTTTATATCAGTTAGCTTCTCAAGAGACTCCTTAAGTGTCATTTAGCTGTGCAAGAGGAAGTAGACAAAATGTTACTGTAATCGGGTCCTGCAGAAGACATTAATCACCATATGAAAAAGTGCTAGACAGTAAATCGCCAAGACCTTTAATGTAGTTCACTGGCCTTTCTCTAACTACCCCAGGTTAACATGGAAAAAGGAAGATCTACCAAAATGTTGATTAAAGTCCATTAATCTTAATAAAACCTTAACAAAATTCATTTCCTTAAATAACTAAGATGTGGAGAATGTGTGGCAATGTGGAAACAGTATAGAATAAAAAGGGGAAATGTCTTCTTAAAGTATCTATTTGCAAGGGAAAAAAAAAGAAAGAAAAATCTGGATATAATCCTAAGAAAGAGATGCTCATCTGACCTCCCCGCAGAGCATAGCTAATTGCCCAGAAAGTGGAGACTAGTAAATCTTACTAGAAATCTCTCTGCTCTCATGGTGCAAACTTCTAGATCTCACACTGAGGTGTCGTAAACATATCTGATTGAAGTTTAGAGGCAGGAGAAGAAGGGAAGGGCATGCAAAGGCCTCCAGGCTCTTGAAATAAAATTATCTGAGGGAAGAAAACTTATAGAGTGCTGGTCAGAAATCAACATAAGGAATTGTGGTGGAGAGTTACCACACGACGTGTGGATGTTGCTAGATGACTTTTCAGACCAGTCCACGTTGGCACTGTGGTTGTGTTTTGGAAAATATTTGTCGAGTACAAGAGTGCATAACATTTGAACCCAAAAAGATGTAGGAATCATCAGTAGTTGTTAATTGTTAAAGAGCATGAATGAAATCACTGGACAATGTAACATGAGAAGACTGGGGACCAAGCATGAACACTTAAATGTCCCCAAAGTTTAAGGTTAGGACAGGAGATAAGGAATCTATTAAAGGTATAGAAAATCAATGGTCAAAGGGAACCAGCAGAGTATTGCCAGAGAAGTCAAGGAAGTAAAGAGTTTAGAGAAGAGATGCAGGTTTACCCACAACTGGAAATACAGCCAGCTAAGGATGGTAAACCATCCATTGATTTAGCAACATTTGCCAGCAAAGTTTCAGTGGAATGGGGTGCATATAACACAGATTGTAAGAGACTGAGAAGTGACAGGGAGGAGAAGAAATGTGGATGGGACCAGCCATTACTTTGAAGGATTCTAAGATAAAGACCTATGTAGAGATTGTTAATAAGTTTTTATTCCTGAAGAGGCTGGCTTGCTAAATTTTAGAGGTTTATCTCCAGAACTGACCTCCGAGGCTACAAGGATGGGAAATCATCATACCTGACCTTTTGATCTGAGGAAGAATCCAAATAACAGAGCATTCTAAAACTGATTCTTCCCTGATTATTATAAACATTATTTAGCCCTTAGAGAAATAATGTTTTTGAACATTTCTCCATAGCAATTTTTCTTGCCCTTCTCTGTAGTGTAGAAATTGCCTATAATATTTAAGTCTGTGGAGTTCAAGAAAAATACACTGACATCTCTTCCTTTGAAAAGTGAGCTGTGTGGGTTAGTCACACTGAGCCCTGCAAAGTACCCACCATAGAGGCAATGAAAGGATCTCTTGATGAGCTATACACACACACTAGGTCTATGTAGCCTTTGGGTAAACAGAGATGACTATGTGTGTTGTATCCATCATGTGGTCAGTAGGCTTTGCATAGAGGAACACCCTAGAAGTGTTGGAAGGCAGGCCCTGCCTCTTAACTAACAATCATAGCTTCAAAGTTGTTCATATAGATCAACCATAAAAATGCCAAGAAAAATATTTCAATGATTATTTGTTCTACTCTACAAAGCCAAGAGCCCTAGGTTATCACAACATACTAGTGTTTTCAAGCTTTAATTCAGCATCAAGTTCTTTTCATGAATGAAACTGTTCACTACATATATCAGATAAAAAAGCTAGACCACTTATGATTAAAGCTGAGTGACATAGGACAAAGTTACCTCCTTGGAATTCAAGAGACAGGTTAAAATTTTAGCCCTAGAAAAGTGGCTCATGACACTGGCTGCATATTAGAATAACCTATGGACAAATCCTAATGCATTTAGAAATCCTCATTTAATTAGTCTAGGGAGAAGGATTCTGGCATGGTATTTTTTTAAGCACCTCAGATGATTCTATTATGCAGTAAAGGCTAAGAACTGCTACCCTAAATGAAGACTATTTATGGGAGGCTCCTTTCTACTACAGAAAATAATATTTATAGTAAAACTGCTATCAAACCAACAGTTAGGGAATATTCTGAGGTTGGTTAATCAAATATCTTAGTTAATGAGTATTGACCAGTTTACTACTAGAAATCAATTTCATGTGAAATTAGAATTAAATGATGTATACACATTATAAAAATCAGACTGAATAGCTCATTTACCAACATTTAACCAGAAATCATTTCTTGAGTACCTTTTATGTGGCACATTCTATGTAAGAGGCTCAGATAGATATTCTTCTCCAGCCTTTACTCTCAAAGAACTATAAGTCTTCTGTGGAAGGTACAATGTTTCATAAGCTCTGGACTTGCTAGGTTAGGAAACTTCTAGCCTTTCCATGTATCAAAGATTTTCAAAGTTAGAAGTGGACTCAGAGTAAATCCAGAATGCTGATGGTGAAACCTGGACCCAAGTAAAGGTCAAATCAAGATTGAAGGACCTTGATTTGTGCTTGTGTGACCCTTTGTTGAGACCTCAGAAAGACGCAAGAATCTTAAGAGCATTGCTCCACACACCCTGACTTGCAGTCTACAGGAATGAGGGGCCTGTCTTGAATAATTGTATGGGCATGAATTTTATTTAATGAAGTGAATTTGTAATGTGATACATAGAAAACATAAAAAATTTAAAGGGAATTGTACTTGCAAAAGTATCACCAAATTGGACTAAAAAAGATAGGGTGGTACAAAATAAAATGAGATTCTGGACCCCCAAATTCATATAGGCAGAAACTAAGCAAAGAAAGCAACTCAGCTGGGGGCATCTGGGTGGTTGGTTAAGTATCTGACTTTGGCTCAGGTCATGATCTCACAGTTCATGGGTTTGAGCCACGTGTCAGGCTCTGTGATGCCAGCTCAGAGACTGGAGCCTGCTTCGGATTCTGTGTCTCCCTTTCTTTCTGCCCCTCCTCTGCTTGTGCTCTGTGTCTGACTCTCAAAAATAAATAAACGTTGGGAGGAGAAAATGGAACTCACTTGTGAACTTGACCCTTGTCTTACAGAAAAGAAAAGAGTTCTCAGGTGAGAGAGCCAGGGTGTAGAGGGTAGATACAAGAGCCACCAAGCTCTTGTACTGTCCCTCAGTAGGACAGTAGGCTGTAAAAAGACTCTGAAAGGACAGAATTAGACCCCAATCAAGGAACATTCCCTGCACTATTGTAAGAGACCCTGACAACTGGTGCCCAGCTGGATTTCAAAATTACTATGAATCAGGGAAGCTATGTGCTCCCATATTCTCCTTTTCTGAATGGGAGAGTCCATTATTGTTATTCTTTCCTTGTCTAACTTTTGTATGTTGGGTGTTTAGGGAGGCAGATAACTTGTCTGTTTAGTTCACAGATCTTTTCATAGATAGGAGCCATACAGATTGTCTATATTCAGGGGACTGTACCTTAGGAGGCTCATTCATATCTGGACCTCATTTAGATGACAAAATCCTGGATCTCGTGTCTGGGCTTGATGCCATAATGGAATGAGAATTTTGTAGGTTTTTGGAAGAGATGACTGTATTTTGCATATGGGAGGAATATAAATAATTCAGAGATTATTAAGGATAGCCACAGATGCTCTGCTTTCCTTCCATCAAGAGATGGAATTTATTTTCCCTCCCCTTTAATCTGGGTTGGCATTGTGAATTGCTTTGTTCGATGTAGTGTGGCAGAAGTGATGCTAGTCTAGTCTAGGCTACACTTTAAAAATAGGCATGCTTTGCTTTATTAGTGTCTTGAGGCATCATGTCAAAAAGTCCAGCTACCTTGCTGAAGAGACCCCATGGCCAGCCCCCCAGCTAGTTCAGCCATCTCAACCAAAGTGATGACATGTGATGAAGTCCTCTTGGAATGCTGCCTTAAGGCTCCCGTGCTGTGAGAAAGCTCAAGTTCCTTTATGGAGAGAGCACATGGAAGAGAATGAAGGCATGACAGTTCATAATCCCAACCTGGCTCCTGTATGAATGTAGTTATAGGACTGACTCAGCATAAGACTAGAAGAAAAACTGTTCTTTTAACCCACAAATCATGAAAAATAATAATAATTTGTTTTAAACCATTAACTTTGGGGAGGTTTGTTTTAGAGAAATAACTAATTGACACCATTGTGAGCTACAATTGAGGCATTTAGATATACCAAAGAAGTTTCAAATAGAGAATCTTAGCTAGAAGCTCAGCTAAACTTGCTATTTTGTATTAGCAATTTTTTAAAACGGCATCTTAGGATGACATCAACTAAAGCAGTCCTAGAATACTTGAATAAGTAAACCAGAGTATAACACAGTCTTGATTCCATTTGATTCCACATCTAGTTGGACAAAGTGCTGGGAAAACTCCTCAACAGATATTTATCAAGAACCTCCTATGAATGTCAGACAACCTAAGGAGAAAAATCTTATTGCCACTTTCTAAGGAAAGACAGGATATGAACACCTAAATAATCCAATTAGTAGCTAATTTCAGACCTTAATTAACTCTGAACATTAAGGAGGTATTTCTTTTTCTTCTACTATTTTTCTGGGAGAGATTATGTAGGATTGTATTGTTGTTAATTATTTATTATATATTTGGTAGAATTCTCCAGTGAAACCATCTGGACCTGGAGATTTTTTTGTTGTTGGATTTTTGAAGTCATGAATTCAATTTCCTTAATAGTTATAGGACCATTCAAATTATATCTTTCATGTTGAGTGAGTTATGGTAAGTTGTGCTTTTCACAAAATTGGTGCATTTCATCTAAGTTGTCAAATTTGTGTGTAGATTTGTTCACAGTATTCCCTTATTATCCTTTTGATGTCTGCAGGGTCTGTAGTGACAGAACCTACTGCATTTTTTTATATTAGTAATTTGTCTTTGCTTTTTCTTTGTCAGTCTTGCCAGAGTTGTTCAATTTTACTGATCTTTTCAAAGCACCAACTTTTGGATTCATTGATTTTCTTTCTGATTTCAGTTTCAATGATTTCTGCTCTTAACTTTACTAACTTAACTTTCCTTCTGATTGCTTTAAGTCATTTTGCCCTTACTTTTCTAGATTCCTGAGTCTTTTTATTCTATATGGGAAAATACTTCTTTAGTTTATCATATATGTTTCTGTTTCACTAATACAGTATATTTAAGAAATATGATTATTTAGTAACTTACTTTCATAGAGCACATATAACATGCTTCCTTTATGTTCATATGATGCCCTCAAGGTACATCAGAAAATAATAGCAAAATTCACAAAATGCATGTCAGTTAGGAAAAAAAAGGCATCAAACAATCAGTACTAGCTGATATATCCCCCAGTGTGCTTAAAGAGACCAATCAAGATAAATTATACCAGTAAAAGGGAGCAGACCATCAATGTTTTTTCCTGCTGCTCTAAAATTTTCCCTAAGCAGTAACCTAGCAGTGGAAAATCCCCAGCCTGAAAGTTAGAGGAAGTGTGGTAAACATGTGCTGGTCACTACTAGATTTATCTTTCATGGTGTTTCCAATAATAAATGGCTCTCTGAACAAGAAAGAATCTAAGTGTGAAAGGCTCAGGTTAGCATCAGAGCTAAATAAAGAACAAACTGTGGTTCAAAAGAGATAATTGGCATATTTTCTTATATTTGTATTAGTGGTCACTTGGAATTAATTAGTATATTCTTGAGAGGCAAACAATAAACCACCCAACTGAATTTTAAAATCATACAATTATTCTTAGAGATGGATGAACCCAAGGAGGAAACAGGGACCCAGACTGATTAACCGGCTTGCCCAAAATTGCTCAGTCAGTCCCAGAAGAGCCTGAGCTCAGATTGCCCACCCTGTTCCACAATTTATTTAGTCAACACATATTTATTGACTGCCTGCAATATGTCAGGAGCTGTTGCAGGTGCTTGGATGCAAAGGAGGCAAGAACCCTTGACCCTTATTGAGCTGGCGGAGGGAGAGAGATAATAAACAACTAATGAATTAACAAAGTGAATTGCGCAGTACATTATGTGGTGATAAGTGCAATATAAAAATAAAGTAGAGCAAAGGAAGCACAGTTAGGAGTGCTAGCAGAGGTGACAGCAGGGTGCAATTTTAAACAGTGTGGTCAGCACCGGCCTCCTTGAAAACACTGCAAGAAGGCAAGGACATTAGCTCTGGGGGCAATTGTCTGAGAGAGAGTATTTCAGCAGAGGGTAGAGCCTTAAGGGAAGAGAGGGCACAGAATATTTTCTAAGATGTGCCTGCCACGCTTGAGGAATTCAAGTCTTCTGTTAACCATCTGCAGCATGGTTAACCTCCTCTAAAAATCATGGAACGTTGAGAGTCAGGAGACACTGAAAAAGTGTGCAGTCTGACCTCCTCACCATGCAGAAATGTTCAGCACAGGGACCTGATCCACAGTTATCCACGCTCCAAACAAAATCTCTTCAATCTAAGATCTTACAGGGTCACAAAGCAACTTGTGCCATTTCTTTTAGCCACTTTCAATGGTTAAAGTCTTGTCTTTGTTGAGCTGAAATCCGCCTCCCTGTGGCTTTATCTTGTGATTCCACTTCTGCCCTTTGGAGCAACACAAGCTCCCTCCCCCACCTCTCAGCCATGACATATTTGTCTTCTGTCTTCTTCCCTTCAACTGTCTTCTATTCCTGGCCAGCTTTGATGTTCTCCAGACCCCTGCTTTCTAAACATTTTCATTACTCATTTTTATCAGTAAGAAAAAAAGGTGGGGGGACATTTATTTCCCATGTATATATCTATTAAGTTCTTTATTTAATTTTTTTTTTAAATTTTTTATGTCTTTATTTTATTTTTGAGAGACAGAGAGTGAGCGGGGGAGAGGCAGAGAGAGGGAGACACAGAATGTGAAGCAGGCTCCAGGCTCTGAGTTGGCTACTAGCACAGAGCCCGACACAACACGTGGCTCGAACCCACGGACTGTGAGATCATGACCTGAGCCAAAGTCGGATGCTTAACCCACTGAGCCACCCAGGCACCCCTAAGTTCTTTATTTTTTTTTTTTTTTAAATTTTTTTTTTAATAGCATTTATTCAGGTTTTTTTTTGAGAGACAGAGAATGAGTGGGGAGGGGCAGAGAGAGAGGGAGACATGGAATCCGAAACAGGCTCTGAGCCATCAGCACAGGGCCCGATGTGGGGCTCGAACCCACAAACTGTGAGATCATGACCTGAGCTGAAGTCGGATGCTTAACCAACTGAGCCACCCAGGTGCCCCCTTAAGTTCTTTATTTTAAGTCACGTATATGGACTACTATACCAACACTTCATATATATTATAAAACAGATGAAAAGAAACTGAACAATCATAAATTTAAAAATAGATAGAATTTAAAATATTTTCTCCCCACACCTCGTGGATCATCTTGCTCACTTTGGACATCTACTCTAGGAAAGTTTTAGTTTCTTTGTGTCCCCTTCCCCAAATGGTGAATGGAAAACCACGGACTTGCAAGAATATTTACATATAACATAGTGACAAAGCTCAGGCTGAGGAACAGAGAAAACACTGTTCATCTGGGCTCTATCATTGTCAGTTGCATGATTTCAGACAAGTTACTTAACCTACATATGCCTTAATTTCCTCACATCTAAAAATGTGGTGAGCTGTGTTGTTACATAGGGCTTCTAATGCTTTGCAATGTTGTGGGATACAAATAGGATAATCAACAGAAAGTACTTAATATAGCATCTAGCACAAAGTAAGCATGGAATAACAGTGAAGTAGTTATTGCTGTATGGTTTTCAGACACTACCCCAGAAATAGCCTCTAAGTCGTACATGTCAATCATTTGGTCAAAACTTCACCTCCAGTAACCCAAATTACTAAATTCTTATGTTAGTAGTAACTTGAAAGCCCTTCATGTCACAAGTGAATGGTGCTGTCCAGATGCTTTTTGCCATTTCATTCCAATCATAGTGGCTTTCTTTTAGTCCTCTGTGTACTGTGTTTCCTCACACTACCCCGGGGTGTTTGTACATGCAGTTTCTCTGCCTGGGGTGATGTTCTGAGCTATTCTTCAACCAGTGACTTCTACTTTTCCCAAGGATCCTTCCTCTATCATCCTCAACCAATTCATACTCCTTTGTTGTTTTAGATAACTTAATCAAGGTAGACTGCTTGAGTGAACAGATTTTTTCTTTCAACCAATGTGTGTTATTTCTTTGGCCAAGGACACCTCTAAGACAGTTTGGTACAGAGGAAAGAATGTGGACTCTGATGTCGGTAGGGACTGCATCCAAATCCACTTACTAGCTGTGTGGCCATGAGTAAATTACCTCATCTACTCAAGCTTTAAGGTAAAATTGGGAAAATACCTTCTCCCAGAAGACTGTTGGGGATGTAAGAGACTACATACATGTGTTCAGTAAATGGTAGTTGTTGGTATATTTTTTATCTGCAGGGTGAGTTATCTTTCATTTATACTCTATCTCCACTGCTAACAAGGCTCAGAGTATACAGCCCATAAGCAAAATTTGAATTCAAAAATTCCTTGAACTCTTTCCACCTGGGCTTTTGATGTATTTGCTGGCCTTAAGGAAAGTCATGTGCTGGAAGTAGATTATCTGTGATGAGAAGCACATAAAACCAGCCATTAGCTTGTTTTAGGAGTTCTGAAATGAGGAAGCAAAAACCAATGAAGAAGAAAAAAAGCCTCATGGAATAAAAACACTGAATAGTAAGCTGCTTTGTTACTAGTATACACTCCCATATAGTACATGGTATAGGCCCCTAGGAATTCCCTAGGGGAAATATGCAGGCAGTGCTACAGGCCATCCCCAAACACAAATAATGAGTCAGAAGTACGAGCTGTCTACCCAGATGCCCAGAGCAATCCCCTGCACACTAGAAAGTCTCCTAGCCACCCTTGCTACATAACTTCTTCCAGAAACTCAGTTATGAAATCCACTGAGGCATTTGAATAGACAATGTCTTAATAGCGATGAGGTATGAAAGATGATGCATCTGCAAATAACAAAGGTAATAACCATTTCCTGGGTAACACCTGTGTGTTGGACACTGTGTTTATAAATATTGCCTCTCATGAAAAAAATAATATGCCCAATACAGTCTTCGTCAAACTGTCCCTGTAAGAAGCAGAAGTGTTAAGACAAAATTACTGATGACCACTCCATCTTCTTCTTTTCTCCCTAAATCTCCTCCAGTCATCTCAACTCCTCTCTCCACTGGTAAGTTTATCAAAATGAGTAGAGTAAAACTGAATTCAGGCAGGATTAAATCAATGCATGTAGAACCACGTGGCATAAACAGACATGGCAAACATTGCCCATACTTAGGTATGATCTTTGAAAATTAACACTGAATTTAAGTGAATAGTCATTCTAAAATTTTCCATACAGCAGGTATGAATTGGAAAATCAGAAAACAGTGATGTGCAAATATGAATCTCATGCTATTTTTATACCTTTGACTATCCATATTCTTTTGACTAGCCCCCATGATTTCCTGGCAACAAGAGAATTAAATTCAGGACAATTTAGAGAAGTTAGACCAATCCTCTAAGTTTTTCAGCCTCTTTTAACTGAAACATAATCTCCCTTCAGGATGTATTCAGTCAAATCCAATAATTATAATCCCTATTATCACGATCCGTTTTCGTCTAGTTCAATACTCTCTCCAAGCTTCTGCTCATCCCTTCTTCCTGTCTGACTATTCCTGGCAGCGGCAGCCTCACAAAGAGAAAGAAGAGGCCTCAGGGCATCTGGCTGAGTGTTGGTGATAAAGGTTCTGCTTTTAGTTTGTGGGGACTCCTTAGCTGGCTCCAGCCACCTGTAGCCTGGTCTGCTGAGAGCCCTCAGGTGTAGTGCATTTGATGGGACCTTCTGCACAGCTCTAAGTGTGGATATTCCCATAGGGATGTGCTTTCTTCTCTAGTCTCCCATGACACTGATCTTTCATCAGGCCATACAGATCTGGGTGGCAAGCCAGCTTCTGTGCTCACCAGCTTCTAGAACTCCTGCTGAGCCCATGGAAAACACACCTTTGTCACACCACAGAATGGTGACTTGGGCTATCCCCAGACACCCTCTCCCTGTCTCTCACCTGTACTTGCTGATGTGGAGTGTCTCTGTGCATTACTGGCCCTCCAGAAGACTCCAGATGAGAAATACTCTTCAGCTTTATCTTTCAGAGTGATTCCTTTAAGAATCACTGGATGAATTCTCTGACTGCCTTCTTCCATAGCACTGGGAGGTTCCACAAACTCTCACTTCTCCAAAAAGAGCTGGTCTCACTTCTCCCAGCCCTTTTAACATATCCTAGCGGCAAAGGTCACAAATCAGGTCTGGTTTGCTCCAATCAGTTTCATCTAACACCTGGCAAATTCCTGGCTGTGTGGATAATCTACTTTCTTTGTTCTTGACGGTCATGATAGAATGGCAGGGTGGGCCTGGGGAGTGATGACAATGAAAGAAAAATAACAGAACCCACACTCTGGAGTCATTGCCACATGTGGTATGTGGTATGCTGCTCCATCTCATATACCTGCACTCTCCATTTCCACAGGACAGATGGCTACTACAGTCATTATGGTCATAGACTCACCAGGGTTACAGACAGCATTTTAAAAATATTTTAGAGATAATTTAGTCCAATTCCCTTAATTTGCAGATAAGGAGATTGAAATCTCTATGCATGCAAAGATGAAACCTACATTTGCTCCCATAGCTTGTTCCTTTGTGCCAGAAATTCTGGGAATTTTAAGTAGAAAAAAATAGGTGTCAGCTATTTCAATACAGCCTACAAATGCAAGATGATTAGAATTACAGTCTGAAATATTTTAAGCGATGCTTTTAAACTCATTATTTCCAAGTTCCTTAAAAAAAAAACTCTTAAATTCAAAGAATTTTTCCGACTGCTACATTTCCTTTTGAGGAAAATCTTAATTTGTCTGATCGATGTGGCAAAAAGTACTCAGAAAGCCAGACAGACACAGACACCTCTGTCTTCCTATAAGGGGAAGCCAGGGAAAGGGAGGTGTGGTTTATTATTAAGGAAGTGTGATGGTTAATGTTATGTGTCCACTTGGCTAGGCTGTGGTACCCAGATACTTGGGTAAAGAGCAGTGTAGATGTTGCTATGAAGATGTATTTTTAGATCTGATTAACATTTAAATCCATAGACCAAATAAAGCAAAGTAACCTTCAGAATGTGAGTGGTCCACATCAAGTCAGTTGAATATCTTAAGAAAAAGACTGAAATATCCCTACGAAGAGGGAATCCTGCCTCGGACTTGAACTGCAACATCGGTTCTCCTGGGGTCTCTAGTCTGCTGGCCTTCCCTGCAGAAATCTGACTTGCAGGCCGCCACCATTGCAAGTGCCAAATTCCATAAAATAAATCTCTCGCCCTCTCCCTTTCTTCCTCTTTCTCTACTTCTCTCTATATATTTCGTATATTATATATTTTATATTTTAATATGTCATATTTTATTTTATTTTAAAGTTTGTTTCTTTTGAGAGAGAGAGAATGAGTGAGGGAGGGGCAGAGAGAGAGGGAGAGAGAGAGAGAATCCCAAGCAGGCTCCACACTGTCAGCACAGAGCCCAACGCAGGGCTCAAACTCACAAACCATGAGGTCATGACCTGAGCTGAAACCAAGAGCCAGGTGCTTAACCAACTGAGCAACATAGGTGCCCCGAAAATATGTCATATTTTAAAATATATATTTTATATTTAACACATTACATATTTATAGATATAAAACATAAATGTGTGTATATTTATAGAGAGAGAGAAAGAGAGTGAGGAGGGAGGAAGTAAGTACACACACACACACACACACACACACACACATACACATACACACACCCTATTGGTTTTGTTTCTCTAAAGAATCCTGATCAAACAGGTGGTGTCACAGCAGCTGATCAATCTGCAGTGATTCACACCAAATCACACTGAGCCTGACAGAGGCCCAGGGAATTCAGTTGAATCCAAAGATTAAGCCCTGGCAATTATCTTCACCCAGAGAGACTTTGACCTTCTCACCAAGGCCAGCAATGAGAGATGCAAGCCTGTTGGGCACCACCTGGCCTGGATTCGCTGGGGAACCTGAACACCACGTCTTATGTGCTTTCCTTGGTTCCAATGGGACCTTCAGGGCCACGGGGGATTTTCTGACAAGCCACCAACCCTGAGGGGGGAAAGCCGAGGGAGCAATAATGATAGGCCTGGAGTTAGGGTCTTCTCTGTTCAGGGTTAATCTATCCTCTCAAAAGGAAGAAGAGGCCCATAGCCACAGCAGCAGGACAACAAATACCCTCCAAATATCCCAGTAGGTAGGTGCTTATGTCTCATTGGCCAGAACTTGGCTCTCTGGCCACCCCAGCCACAAGCGAGTCCACAAGCGAAGCTACGAGCGAGGCCGGAAAATATTTGGCTCTTTCGATCTCTGCAGTAGAGGGAAGAAGAACATCACAGTATAGCTGTGTTTGATATGAATCTGAATTCTGTGTTTTTAAAGTATATGGTGGGAAATTTTTGATACAATGTGACTCCCCCCAAGATGAATGTTACGTTGAGAGCCATGTTATAGGTCAGTGTTCTTCAAACTGTGGGTTATGGAATTTATTCAGTGGGACTCCACTAGGTGGAGGGGGAGGAAGAAGGAAAAAGGAAGGGGAGGGGAGAAAGATGAAAAATGGAAGATTATAGAATAGAAAATATTGGGGTGAAATTCTCAGATATCTTTTTCTCACTCTTGATTGCAGTCAAAAAATTTGGAAGTTACTGTCAGAGAGCATGTGATTGACACGTGCTTTCAGAGGCTTTCATGTGCGAGGCTTTGTACAACCCTGACCACAGCAGGCACACTGGCTCCTGCCCTCATTTAGCATCTTTATTCTCAGTCTTCCCTGTGCCCCCCACCCCATCCCAGCCTCCAAGTGTGTCTCTCCTGCATAATAAACTCTGCCCGTGCCTGCCCCTCCCTCTCGACTTCTCTTTCTTTGAGTCCCACCTGGACCCAAGTAGACTCCATTCACAACATCCATTTTTGCTTTCATGTCCCCTAGGAAATTTGCTTCTATTTCTGGCCTCCCATCCTCCAATATGCACTTTTAAAAGGTCAAAATTTGGGCACCTGGGTGGCTTAGTCGGTTAAGCGTCCGACTTTCGCTTAGGTCATGGGCCCCGCGTCGGGCTCTGTGCTGACTGCCAGCTCGGAGCCTGGAGCCTGTTTCAGTCTGTGACTCCCTCTCTCTCTGACCCTCCCCTGCTCACGCTGTCTCTCTCTCTCTCTCTCCTAGAAATAAATTTAAAAAAAAATTAAAAGGTCAAAATTGATATCTTTAATGTCAAATTCCGTTTTCTCTGCTGACCAGCCAAAATTCATCATCAGCCTGTGGAAGCATGTGTTTTTGCAGGTGCTCCCCCTCTCCGTCTCTGAGAGTTTATGTCTCTATAGTAGATGCAGTTAGCTTCGCCTTTATGCCAAAGGCTTGACTACAGTATTTCCAGTCCATCCCGTCACTTCTGTCCTGTACTCCACTCTTGCAAGTCTTGAACTCAGCATATCTGAAATGAGATGAAGTACATCCCCACTCAAAAGTGCCTTTTCCTCCCAATTTCTCCATCTCTGTAAATACTTCAATCTTCCAGTGACCCAGGCAGGCAATATAGAAGCCATCTTTTCTTCTTTGCCCCCTTTACCCTTCGCATCTTCCTAAGAACAATCTCATGCCCCCAGGCATGGAGTAAGTTTTACTCAGGACTTGTCCTGCCCACTGGTATGGTGCAGCCATTTGAAAGGACACTTAATTCCTGGGATTTACTTCTTCGAAGAGAATCATTATTTTTAAAATTCCAGATGTAAAATGAATTGTTTTTTTTTAATGAGGAAAGCATCCATTTGTATTTTTTAAACACTTATTTAAAAGTTGAAATCAATGCTGAGAGGTATTTAACATGTTAATTGTTACTCTCCATTTAAGCAGCTATTTGGCAAAGCATCTAAAGAGTCATGAAAACACTTGTACCATGTGACATAATCAAAATTCTAAGAAAAGGCTAGAATCCAAAGGTATTCATTATAAGTCTATGGAAAAATAGAAATAACCTAACAGTTACTTTAGGAAAATGGTTTGGTAAATTATACTTCAGAAATTATGAATTTCAGGGGGGTCTGGGTGGCGCAGTTGGTTAAACATCTGACTTCTGATCAGGTCATGATCTTGTGATTTGTGAGTTCAAGCCCTGCATCGCTCTCTGCGCTGACAGCTCAAAGCCTGGAGCCTGGTTTAGATTCTATCTCCCCCTCTTTCTACATCTCCCCCACTTGTGCTCTGTCTCTCTCTCAAGAATAAATGAACATTTAAAAATTTTTTCACAAAATAAAATTATCGATTTCATTATATGTGATGTAGCCATTAAAATGATAATTATGAAAATTAAGTAGCAACCTGGAAACACATAGGAAAAAGCAGCTATGATTACAGCCAAGTTAAAATCAGGCATGTATTTGGCAAAAACTGGAAGGAAATGTGGAAAAATAATTTAAGATGGTGGAATCTGAACCATTTTAAAAATTTTATTTTCACTTCTTCATTTATTTCCAAAGACATCATGGTATAGGTAGGTAGTGGCTTTTAAACTTTTTTGACTATAATGCATAGTGAAAACTACATTTTATATCATCAACTAATATGTGTGCCCACCCATGGACACACTTATACATTTGTGTAAAAACTATTTTATTGTATTATCATTGAAAACGATACATGAAAAACACACTGAAAGATACATTCATTTTCACATTTTAACATCTCTGAATTGAGATCTGCATTACCACCGATGATCTGGAATTTATAACTGCAACCATTTTTTTTCTTTCTTGGAGGTACACAGACTAAAGGTGCATCTCATAATTAGCATTTTCAGGTTTGATAACATATGGTAACAATTAGAAGTTTCATGATGCAACTACCACATGTGATATCTTGTGATACTTTTTCTTCTCTATTTTGTATCTTTATAATTTTTTAATGTTGGAAGCAACTCACTAAATTGAGTTGTACAGTTCTTTAGTGCAGATGCTGACAAATCGTGGTCATATATTTTTATGGCTCATGGGCTAAGAATGGTTTCTACATTTTTAAGTACTTGGACAAGAGAAAAAGAATATTTCATGATACACAACAATGAAAGGAAATTCATGTTTCAATGTCATAAATTTTTCTCAGAACCCAGCCACCCATTTGTTTGTATATTGTTTCTAACTACCTTTCAACTACAAGGGCAGACTCGAGTAGTTGTGACAGAGACTATATGGTCACAGAGCCTGAAATATTTATCCTGCAGCCCTTAACAAAAAAGTTTGCAGTCCCTGTGCTAATGGATTGCAATTCACTGTTTAAAACACTTCTCACGTCATGGCAGGAACACAGAAATGGAAGATCTGGGTCCAAATTCTGGCTCCACCATTGCTACTGCCTTTGCATTTATAAAATGGATACAATGCCTCGCTGATAGTGCTACTGGGATTTTTGTGTGATCGTTTATCTAAAATGCTTGATCCATGATAGGTGCTTGAACACATGTTAGTTTTCTTTCCACTTCTCTTTACATTTTGCTTAAGCTGTGGCCCCCACTCTTTTCCATTAAGATCACTGATGAGTTCTAACATGCTACCACCTCCTTCCCAGGGCATTCTTGAGGGTAAAGTCCAAAGTGGTCCTCCATAAGTGTGAAATGTTTGATGTTTCACATTTTATCCCAAAATTTTGGGGGTGATTTTAAAATTCTATTCCAAAGCATATCTAGATTTGTCTCAACATAAAAGTAACTTTTAGCTGGAGCAAAATGGACATTGCTGGAAGACCATCTTTGTCTGGTGGCTTTGCAGCTGTGCTTTCTCAGTTTGAGAAGCATGGGCTTATGCAATGGCGTTTGTTGTTGCTGTTGTTCCCATTGTTTTAAGAGCTTTCTTTTCCAGAACTCACCTTTGTCATTTGGTTGTAGTTATACAGGAGTGGAGAGAAGCTATTTTTAAAGGAGGACGTTTGGGTTTGGACTTAGAATGGAAAGTATGAGTATCTAGGAAGAATCATTAAAACCCAAGATCAGTCCTGAGCTTGCAGGTGCAAAGCCGATTTTTTTTCCAGAGTTCCCTGAAGTGGTTAGGATTAGCCGGACTTCCTCAGCTGATGAAGCTCATAAGAGACTCATGCCAGAGGCTAATTTAATAGTTTGCAAAGATAAATTATCAAGTGCATTGGAAGATTGTCCTCACTATTTTCCCCTACAGATAAAGTTATATAAAAAGTCAAATCATAGCCAGCAGTCTGCTTCCTGAGCATAGAATCAGAAAAGTACAGGCAAAACCCACAGATCTCATGGACTTGGTTCAGACCACCATAATAAAATGAGTATTTCAATAAATTGAGTCAAATGAATTTTTGATTTCACAGTGCATATGAAACTTATTTTACATTATACAGTGGCCTATTAAGGGTGTAACAGCATTGTGTCTAAAGAAATAATGTACATACCTTAATTAAAAAGTACTGTTTTGTTAAAAAAATGCTAACCATCATCTGACTTTTCAGTGAGTTGCAATCTTTTCGTTGATGGAAGCTCTTGACTTGATGTTGATTGGTGCTGACTGATCAGTTGGTGGTGGCTGACAGTTGAGGTGCCTGGGGCAATTTCTTAAAATAAGACAACAATGAAGTTTGCCACATTGATTGACTATTTCTTTCACGAACAATTTCACTGTAGCATGAGATGCTGTTTGATAGCATTTTATCTGCAGTAGAACTTCTTCCAAAATTGGAGTCAATCCTCTCAAACCACTTTATCAACTACGTTTACATAAATCCTTTGTTGTCATTTCAAGAATCTTCACAGCATCCCTACCAGGAGTGATTCCATCTCAAGAAACCATTTCCTTTGTTAATCTGTGAGAAGCAACTCCTCTGCCATTAAAATTTTGTCATGAGATTGCAGCAACTCAGTCCCATCTTTAGGCTCCACTTCTAAATCTAGTTCTCTTGCTATTTCCACCACATCTTCTGTTGCTTTCTCCACTGAGGTCTTGAACCTCTCAAAGTCATACATGAGGATTGCAGTCAACTTTTTCCAAACTCCTGTCCATGTTGATATTTTGAATCTTTTCCCATGTATAATCCCATGTATAAGGAATGTTCTTAATGGCATCTTGAATAGTGAATCCTTTCCAGAAGGGTTTCAATTGACTATTCCCAGATCCATCAAAGGAATCACTATCTATAGGAGGGGTAGATTTTCAAAATGTATTTCTTAAATAAGAAAATGAAAATTGAGGGCCACCTGGGTGGCTCGGTCGATTGAGTGTCCTACTTCAACTCACATCATGATCTCTCAGTTCGTGAGTTCAAGCCCCACATCTGGCTCACTACTGTCAGCCTGTCAGTGCAGAGCCCACTTTGGATCTTCTGTCCCCCTCCCTCTGCCTCTCCCCAACTATTTTATGTCCCCCCAATATTTTATGTTTTCCCCCCAAAAAAATACTTTCTTTAAAAACTTGAAAGTTGAGATTACTCCTCGATCCATGGACTAAAGAATGGATGTTGTGTTGGCAGGCATGCAAACAGCATTAATCTCATTGTATATCTCCATCAGAGCTCTTGGTTGACTAGGTGCATCACTAATGAGCAGTAATATTTTGAAAGGAATCTTTTTTTTTTCTGAATGGTAGGTCTTAACAGTAGACTTAAAATATTCAGTAAACTACGTCATTAATAGATGTGCTGTTATCTGGACTTTGTTGTTCTATTTATAAAGCACAGGCAGAGTAGATTTGACAAAATTCTTAAGGTCACTAGCATTTTTGGAATGATAAATGAACACTGGCTTCAATTTAAAGCCACCAGCTGTACTAGCCCTTAACAAGAGAGTTAGCCTGTACTTTGAAACTTTAAAGTCAGAAATTGACTTCTCTTCCCCAACCATGATAGTCCTAGACAACATCTTCTTCCAACATAAAGCTGTTCCATCTACAATGAAAATCTATTATTAGTGTGGCACCTTCATTAATGATTTTAGCTAGATCTTCTATATAGCATGCTGCAGCTTCTATATTGGCACTTGCTGCTTCATCTTGTACTTTTACGTTGTGAAGACAGGTTCTTTCCTTAAAACTCATGAACCAACTTCTGCTAGCTTCATACTGTTCCTCTGCAGCTTTGCAACCTCTTCCAGACTTCATAGAATTGAAGAGAGTCAGGGCCTTGCTCTGGACTAGGCTTTGGCTTAAGGGAATGTTGTGTCTTCTTTGATCTTCCATGCAGACCACTAAAACTGTCTCTGTATCAGCAGAAAAGCTATTTCACTTTCTTATCATGTGTTCACTGGACTAGCACTTTTAATTTCCTTCAAAAACTTTTCCTTTCATGTGCTACTTGGCTAACTGGCACAAGAGGCCAAGCTTCCAACCTACATTACCTTTCAACATGCCTTCCTCACTAGGCTTGATCATTTCTATCTTTTAATTTAAAGTGAGAGACGTGTGACTCTTCCTTTACCTTGAGCACATAGAGGACACTGTAGGGTTATTAATTAGCCTAGTTTCCATATTGTTGTTTCTCAGGGAATGAGGATGCCTAAGGAGAAGGAGAAACCAAGGAATATCTGGTTGGTATAACACAGAACACAAGAACACACACAATATTTATTAAGTTTGCCATCTTATATGGGCATGGTACATGATGTCCCAAAACAATTACAGTACCATCAAAGATCAGTGATTACAATTGTCAAATCACTATGTTACACACCTGAAACTCATATAACATTGTATGTCAAGGATACGTCAATAAAAATAAATCACTGATTACAGATCACCATAACAAATATAATAATGAAAAAATTAGAAATATTGTGAGAATTACTAAAAAGCGACACAGAGAATGAAGTGAGCAAATGCTGTTGGAAAAGTGGCACCAATAGACTTGCTCAGTGCAGGGTTGCCATAGATCCTCCATTTGTATAAAAAAAAAAAAGCAATACTTGCAAAGTGCAATAAAGCAAAGTATGCCTATATATGTATGATCTTAATGGCTATTGTATCAAACTAGAAAGGAATGGCCTCTCCACCTCTATCAGGTGTGTGCCTACCAATCAAACTGAGAGTCATCAGTCTGAGTCTCTTCTACCCAGTGTTAAATGTAGCTGGCACATTCTTAAACTTAGGGATTTTCCCTTTTCTTGATTTCGTGTCAACCTCTTTCTTCCTTCTCCACATATTTGTATTTACTCATTCTTTCTTCAGATGTTAAAGCCATTCATTAGCCTTTTTGTCAAAGTATATCCTATAAAATAACAAGTTTGCTTGGAAATTGGATTAAGTGAAGTTAGGCTGTTTATCCCTGTAGGACTTCTCAGGGGCTTTATGTATTGGTGTGAAACATGAACCTCCAAGAAGGGAATCTACTATGTGGCATATCTCAGACTTATTTGAGCACTCTATTTCTCAGAACATCTCTCAGGACTAATAGAAGTGGAGAATGCAGGGCTCCAGTTCTTTTGCCTTCACATTTATTCAAATCTTAATAACATCATAGGTCCTATTTCTACATTAAGCCTAGGAAATGCTGCCTTGTTACAGTGACTTCTGCATAAAGATAGTCTTATCTGTTTCCTTTGCTTGAATTTCCCAATTGTGATAGGGTGTGATAGGCTCACCTAGTATATCCATGTACCAACTATATATTATATATCATTTTATCTTATTTTTATCTTATATATAAAAAATGCTTTTTTTTACTAAAAAGGTAATAATCACTTTTGAAAAGTAAATGAACTAAAGAAAGGATTGCCCCTATCCCCACCATCCTAATTCAACCATGTACAAAATATCTATGGACATATTTTGTATGCTCTTGTAGTTCTCCTAAAGAAATCATTAAAAAAAGAAATCTTACCTCAATTATTCACTTAAAAAAATAATTAAAATCAGAGGTACTTAATTAATTATTGTTTTGATATTCAATTTGCAACTGAACCAAAGTGAGTTTGCTCCTTGGTGAGTCAGAAACTGTACCAGGTTGAGCTGTCACACAAAGAAAACTTTATTTGCAGCAAATAAGGAGATCATGAGGAATGGCTTCCAGAGTGAACAGGTTCCTTTCATTTAGGGGTGGGATAAATATTTAGATAGGGAAGCCTTGTCATTTTATGTAGCGGTGGGCATAAGGTCCTGTATGCACATTAAGGAAATATGTCTATACATATGTTGTATGTTATGTAAATGAGCTTGGGTCTCCTCCTTGAGTGGAGGCTTTAGTACTACAATGAAGTAAATATGATTGTACAGCATTCCAGAAGTCACTCCATGGTCCCTTTGCATAGGCATGAGTCAGGTTTAGCACAAACAGTCTGGATGGCCTGGGCTTCCTGGAGGTGTCAGGGCAGTCGCCATCACCTGAAGGGGTGGTTTCAGGTTTCATTGGCTGAGTTAAGAGGAAAGCCTGAAAGAAGAGCTTAAGGAAAAATGTAAGACAAAGGTTAGTGAGTACAAGCAGATAGGCCATAAAGGCTAGGTCTTGGGATCTAGCCGGTGACAATGTCTTGCTTTAAAATCATTCATTTAAGTCTAGTGAAGAAATGGGCAGAAGACATGAATAGACTTTTCCAAAGACATCCAGATGGCCAACAGACACATGAAAAGGTGCTAAATACTGCTTATCATCAGGGAAATACAAATCAAATCCATATCAAGACACCACCTCACACTGGACAGAGTGACTAAAATGAACATCTCAGGAAACAACAGATGTTGGTGAGGATGTAGAGAAATGGAAAGGAGGGGGAAATGGGTGATGGACACTGAAGAGGGCACTTGTTGGGATGAGAAGTGGATGTTGTATGTAAGCGATGAATCATAGGAATCTACTCCAGAAGCCAAGAGCACACTGTATACACTATATGTTAGCTAACTTGACAATAAATTATATTTTAAAAATCATCCATTCAGAAATTCCAAGAGGTTTTCTAGTCTTTTCCCATACCTGCAGAAAGTATAATGATCAATCTATCTGAAATATGATCACCTGCTACTATATTCAAAGACATTTACATGAAAGAGAAAGACACAATTTATTGCCATCAGTTATACTTTCTTGTTTCTGCCTATCTCCTCTGCCACAATGGTTATCTTCCTTCCTGTAGTATTTTGGGGGCAAGGGGAGTATGTCTCAAGTCTACATCTAAGTAAGTCAGTACAGCTTCTCTATAGTTCTTGGGCTCCCACTCACAGCTCCTACGGTGAATATGGGCCTCCATTCATTTCACTATTAGTCACCACCTAGAATTCTGGTATGCAGTATCAGCTGATTTTACCAGGAGGTCAGGTGGAGGAGGCTACAATTCCCTTACTGTTATGCCATAAAATTTTACTAAATGTTTGTAGGTTCAAAAAGAGAGGGAAAAAAAGACAGATTTTGGTTCCACATAAAACAGGAAACAATTTGAAATTTACAATTTTATTAGACATTACTCTTCTTATATAAACAATCATGGAATTTCTCAAGCCAGGCCTGCTGCTATGGTGCTGGGAGCTGCCTTTCCTTTTTCCCTTTCCCTAGATGTCAACAACATCTCCAAACTTCTGTTAATTTCTGGTGCAGAGCAGTGGTTCTCAACTGAGGTCAATTTTGCCTTCCTTCCCCCAGGGGACGTTTGTCAATGTCTACAGACATTTTTGATTATCCTAACTAGGCAGGGAGGTACTGCTAAATGTCCTACAATGTACAGAACAGCTTCTCATAACAGAGAATTATCCAGCCTAAAATGTCAGTAGCAGAGATGTTGAGAAACAGAGAAACTCTGATCAACTCCACCCATCCAACCAAACCAGAATAAAGGCATACGTCTGCAAGTCCAGATACTGACTAAGGTATTCTGCTGAACGGTGGGCCATTTACTCCAAGACTTCACTCCCAGCAGTACAAAGAATCAACAAACCTTACAAAACTACAGTGCTTTCTTGAGCATATCTTTGAGTTTTGAGCAGAATTCTATCCTTACTAACATTTTAGAAATAGGAGCAGTAAAAACACTTATGCTTCCACTGTTAGGAAAAGTCCCTTAAGGTTTGGGATATTTTATCCCAGTTACAATTACGTCTAAACCGCTTTTCTTCTGTATAAGTGTGAATATTCCTTTTTATGAAGCCTTACTCATAGAGAGACTGGTTGAGCAGTCTGCTGGTGACAGAAAAACCACAGACCATGCCCATGACCGTGGGGCTCTACATCTGCAGAAGGCAGGAGATTAGTCTTGTGGTTAGGAAATGGCTTGCTTCTGTAGTTTATTTCGCTTGGGTATTGTGCATATTTCACCATGATGCTTGCCTTGTACTAGAACTTCCTAATTACCTATAGGACTCCAAAACTGCCCCCCAACACCTCTCTTAATTTATGAGATCCTTAAAGTCATCTCCTATCTCAGATCAGTGACTGGCCCATAGAAGACTCTGGACAGTTGCTTGTTAAATAAATACATGAATATTTGCTCAGTAGAATCAGGTAGAAATGAAATAACATAGTCTAGATTAAGGCTGAGGTATAAAGAAGGGCAAGATATGCAAATGTGGACAAGATACTTCATTAAAGTTCCTGTCACATGAACACAAAGTTTCAAAATACTAATTCCTTTAGGAGCTACTGGGTGGCTCAATCAGTTAAGCAAACGACTTCAGCGGAGACCGTAATCATATGGTTTGTGGGTTGGAGCCCCACATCGGGCACTGTGCTGACAGCTTGGAGCCTGGAGTCTGCTTTGGATTCTTTGTCTCCCTCTCTCTCTGCCCCTCCCTCACTCTCTCTCTGTCTCTCTCTCTCTCAAAAATAAGTAAACATTAAAAAGTATTTTCAAAATACTAATTCCTTTAGGGAGTAATTTTTTTAAAGAGATTTCCTTTTAACTAGTTTCTCTAGTTCCATTTACTCAGAGAAACAAAAGAATAATTCTTTTAAAAATGTGTGTATACATGTACATACATACATACAAATGTATTTTAACTGGATTTGAGGCCTATAAGAATCTCAAACTTTAGTGTGTATCAGAACCGCCAGGGGAGCAATCAAATTACAGAGTTCCAGGCCCCAGCAATAATAGCAATGCACATTCCTAGACTTCAACCTAGTCTATTCTCATTCAATACTAAAAACATGACTTTTAGGAGGGCTGTGGCTAGAATTTCTTAAATCTTGTCCAGCCATGGTCTGAATTGGTAACATTCTAGACCGGACAGGGGATAAGTGCATCCACAGGTTAATTTAAGTGACCTAGCTTAGGGCCAAGGGGCAGCAATAGAGGTACAGAGAAGCAGAATTAAATAAAATAGGAAGAAAAGGCAGATGGGGGCTTCCTAAAGGAGGATTCTAAGTGTCTGCAAGGGCTTTGTAGAAAGGTTGCTAACAACTGTGTATTAATTTTAGCTCATTTTATTTCAAAGCATAAGGCTTTACTCAGACTTAATAAGATGTTTTATTCATGTTATTCTTACATACAAAAGTCATCAATAGGCTTATTTTTTTTTTGTTTATTTATTTATTTTGAGAGAGAGCAAGAGCACAAGTGGGGAAGGGCGGGAGGTGGGGTTGCGGGGAGGGGCGGCGAATCCCAAGCAGGCTCTGCATCCCCAGTGCAGAGCCCGATGCAGGGTTCAGGCTCACAAACTACAAGATCATAACCTGAGCCGAAGTTGGACCCTTAACCAACTGACCCACCCAGGCACACACAATAGGTTTATTGAGATGAAATGAAGAGGGAAGTGAAGAATAGAAGAGAAAGGAGACAAGTTTTTGTCCAGGAACAAGGCAGGGGCTGGTAGATGGAAAGGGAGGTGAGACATGATGAAAGAGAGTCTGCCTGGAGCAAGAGAGCAGGAGCCCAGACCCAGATCCATGTTGTGGCTCCTACCCCACCAAGTGAAACAGCATCAGAGAAAGTGAGACACCACCCAGGTCCAACTCAGTTTATCTGCCAGCCTCCCTGGGTCTCGTCCTTTACAAGGCTCTCCAAGATAGGAGGGGAGTGTCTGAGTACCTTTCCTAGCCTACTGCCCATTATTTATTCTTTCACTTCATGCTCCTCACCTGGCATAAGCTCCGAGGAGCAGTGCTGTTCTACTCACTGCTATCTCCTTCTTCTTCTTCTTCTTCTTTTTTTTTTTTAATGCTCAAAGACATAGTTCTTGATGTTTGGAATAAAGGAACATATAAACAAACACCAAATCCAACATCTCAGGATCTCACAGGCAGGAAGAAAAATGTTGTTCCAAGCTCCAGGCAGTAAATTCTAAGAGGAGCAGCTGGAAAAATAGTAAAAAGACCATGGTCTTCTGGTAAGCTTTATTTTTCTTATTTCTGGAATAAGCACACTGATTTCGGTAAAAACTGAATCCTGGTACGTGTAGGTAAATAATATGAATGCACGTACAAGTTAAGGGGACAAAAGTTGGGGTGCCTGGGTGTCTCAGTCAGTTGAGTGACAGACTCTTGATTTCAGCTCAGATCATGATCTCAAGGTTGTAAGTTCAAGCCCTGCATCGGGCTTTGTGCCGAAAACATGAAACCTGCTTGGGATTCCCTCTCTCTTCCTTTCTCTCTGCCCCTTACCTGCTCTCTCTCTCACAATAAATAAATAAACATTAAAAAAAATAAAAGTTGTAACATATGTTTACATAATATGTAACATACGTATGTAATATATGTTAAGGTAAAGGCAAAGGAGAATAGCAAATCCCTTCATTAGAATGTCTTCATGTCTTTGAATTTGGAAAAGCTGAAAATAAAAATAATAATACTTGAAAAGTGAACTTCATAAAACAAAAGACAGAAAACAATGACTCATTCAAATACCTCATCCCCAGAGACTATTTATAATTCAGGATATTGACATTACCCCTCCTAGAATGGGTTTGTAAGCCATTTTGAGAAGGTGTGTGGGAAAACTTTCCCAATGAAATGAGAATTTTTTCTCATTTCTCGTCAAAAATATTTGAGTAGCCCCTTTCCTTCAGCACTAGAAAGCCATTAATTTTTAAAAAGTTGCTCATGTACCTCTCTATTTTTTGGTTCTGTTTAGGAGCCAGGGAAAGATGGCAAAGAAGAGTCAGTCCCATCTGAAGCAGAAGATGATGGGTGTTTCAAACTGTAAAATTGGATGCTTTGTCCAGCAGTATTTCTTAATTAATTATTTAGAATTCATTTCACTGCATCTTGCCGATAACACGGCAAAACTGCAATATTATGCAGGCTTGCACTAAATCTTATTAAAATAAGACAAAGGCAAATACGCTTATTTTTCAAAGACAAGAAAATATCTGGAATAAGTATACTTAAAGATGTTAAAGATGTGATGAAAAAGCCTTAACTGGAACTGGGAATCAAAATGTAGCAGGTAACATGAAGGCATGAAACATATATTTAGTATTTTTTTAAAGGTGAAAAGAACTTAACATTCTGAAACGTATTCTTTCCAGCAGAATCTATGATGTCACATGAGGGTTCCTTCATAGATTGGTTATTGTTTTATCATACAAAGTAGCCAAAATTTAAGTGTTGTCTTAGACTTTCCTTCTGGAACTCTGTACATTTCTATTTCTTCTTTTGGAAGAATTTGACCCTGGTTCAATGAGAAATGCTTCAAACCTGAGTCCAATAGATTTGCTACACCCAGGGAGCTCCTGCAGATACTCACAAGCATGATTGTGTGTGAATCCCCTGAAGCTTCATCAATAAACCATTTGATGGAGGCTTAAAAACTTCTTGTGTCATTTAAGAGCGTAGGAGAAACAAGACCCCCCTGGACCACTTAAATCTGTTAGCTGGAAACGACAACTCATCACAGGTATGCTAAGCAGTCAGAAGTTCTGGCTAGAAGATTAAATTTGGCTTCTTAGTTCATAGCTTATGATTGCCTTAAGGTTTGGATTGTTTGGACTGCCTTAGGGTTTTTATTCTTAGTATATGTGATCACTATAAAGTAATAAGGAACTGCAAAGAATGGATGGCTAGGTCAAAAATATTCTCAGTATAGATTTACCCTTGAAGGTATTGATATTAGCTTTTCCATCATATTTTACTGCCTTGAGAATTTATTAGCTATGTTGAGTCCATCCTCTCACTCCCTCCCATCAAGAAAGCATAAGAGACAAAGGGTGAGAGAGACAACACTAGTCCAACAAGGATTTTGAAGTCCATTTCTGGACTCAGGAGTCATTTTGGAAAACTGAATTTAGGTATCAAAAGGTACAATTTTAAGAAATTTCTCATTGGCTTAAGAAGGGCGGGGTCAAAGTATTTTTAGTTTGGATTTTCTGGTAATTTCTTAATGTATTTTGCATGACATACTATGCATATGATGACTCCAGCCTTCTCTATATTCTCCAACATCTCTGTGGATGACTGACATCCCTTCTCTCCAACTCCCAGAAAATGATCTTGATGCTTTCATGAGTAGGTTATAAAAGTATTGTGCACGTGCTGTCCATCTGCCTAACTCTACTACTAAAATTTTTTTTACCTCAAGTTATTAAGTAGTCAAAAGAATGTAAGACATTGTTGAATATATCTTAATATTCAACTCACTCTATAAATATTCCGCATATCTCTTTGCACCTATCCAGAGTATAAGTTTTATTTTACTGAGTATCTACATATTTCTTTATTTAGTTTTAATTCCAATTCTAGTTGTTATATATTTCTATCTTCTGTAGCCACAGTGTTTAAAGTTAAGGAATTTATTGGACAAAAATTCTAGTTCCAAATTATGTCTTTTCCTAATGACTTATTTTAAAAAAACTTATTTTGCAAAAGTAATCCTAAAACAACACAAATTGAGCTGTTTACTTGTTAGCAAACTTTGAGAGTTCTTTGTTATATCCTACATACAAGTCCTTTATCAGGTATTCTCTTCCAGTATGTAGTTTATCTTTTTATTTTCTTTACAGTGACTTTTGAGGAGCAGACGTTTTTAATTTTGACAGAGTTCATTATATCACATTTTTCTTTTATGACTCATGTCTATGAATATATCATATATTACTTATTTATGGCTCATGCCTATGAACCACTCATATCCTATCTATGAAAGCTTTACCTAATCCAGGGTCACAAAGATTTTTCCCTATATTTTCCTCTGTACATTTTACAGTTTTGAGTTTTATATGTAGATCTATGATCCATTTTGAGTTCATGTTTGTGTATGATGGAAGGTATAGATCCAAAGTTCAGTTTTTTCACCCATGGATATTCCAATGTCCCAGTACCATTTGTTAATGAAAAGATTATCCTTTCCCCCACTAAATTGCCTTTGTACATTTGTCAAAAATAAGTTGTATATATGTGTGTTCACCTATTTTGGGGCTCTATTTTTTTCCATTGATCTATTTGTCCATTTTTTAAAATTTTTGTTTTTAATGTCTTATTTCTGAGAGCAAGAGTGACAGTGTGAACAGGGGAAGATCAGAGAGAGAGGGAGACACAGGATCTGAAGACAGGCTCCAGGCTCTGAGCTGTCAGCACAGAACCTGATGCAGGGTTTGAACCCATGAACCGTGAGATCATGACCTGAGCAGAAGTCAGAGGCTTAACCGACTGAGCCACCCAGGCGCCCCTATTTGTCCATCTTGATGCCAATATCTCAGTGTCTTAATTACTATAGTTTTATAATAAGTCTTGATCCAAGTAGTGTTAGTCCTCTAATTGTGTTCTTCATTGTCGAAGTTATTTGGGCTAATCTAGATCCTATACATTTCCACGCAAATATTAGAATCAGTTGATCAATTTTTATTTAAAACCTGCTAAAATTTTGATTGGGATTGCGTTGAATCTATAGATCAATTTGGAAAGAACTGAGATCTTAACAAGTCTTCTAACCCATGAACCCAGTAATATTATCTCTATTAATTTAGGCCTTCAATTTTCTAAGCAAATGTTTTTTTTAGTTTTCAGAATTTAAATTTTTCACAGATTTTATCCAGTTGATCCCTGAGTATTTCATATTTCTTGATGCTATTATAAATGGTTTTGTTGTCTTCTTTTTGATTGTTCTTTGCTACTATATAGGAATACAATTTAATTTGTTTATCAATTTTATATTCTGCCACCTTGCTAAACTCACTTATTCGTTCAGTTTATTTTGTAAATTCCATCAAGATTTTCGTTTAGATGATGACGTCATCTGAGAAAAAAAATAGTTCTATCTTTTCAGTCTGGATGGATTTTATTCATTTTGCTTGCCTTATTGCACTGCTTAGAAAATCCAACCCGATATTGAACAGAACTGGAAAGAGTAGGTATCCTTTTCTTGTTCCTGATCTTAGAGAGATTCATTGATTTTTCACCAGTAAGTATGACGTTAGTTGTAGGTTTTTTTTTTTATTGATGCTCTTTATAGGGTTGAGGAAGTTCTTTTTATTTCTAATTTACTAAGAAGTTTTTAATCAATATAAATGAAAGTTGGATTTTCTCAAATGCTTTTTTTTTAATTATATATATATATATATTTTATTTATTTCTGAAAGAGAGAGAGCGTATGAGCAAGCAGGGGAGGGTCAGAGAGAGAGGGAGACAGAGAATCTGAAACAGCCTCCAGGCTCTGAGCTAGCTGTCAGCACACAGCTGGACGCGGGGCTCGAACCCACAAACTGTGAGATCATGACCTGAGCCGAAGTCGGACGCCCATCCGACTGAGCCACCCAGGTGCCCCTCAAATGCTTTTTGTGTGTATGTTGGTATGCTCATATAGTTTTTCTTCTTTGTTTAATATAGTGAATTACATTAATTGCTTTTCAAATAATAAAACAACTTTGTTTCTCTGGGACAAATCCGACTAAATCATGATATATTATCCTTCTTATGTATTTTTAGATTTGACCTATAATTTTTTATTTAGGATTTTGGCATTTATTTTCATGAGAAATATTAATCAGTCATTTTCTTTTCTTGTAACATCTTTGTTTTTGGAATCAAGGTACTTCTGGCTTCATAGAATTAGTTGAAATAATCCTTCCTCTGAAAATTTCTGGAAAGGTTTTTATCTAATTGCTATTATTTCTTCCTTGAATGTTTGGTAAAATTTACCAACAAAGCCTTATAACTTTTTTTTTAATGTGTGGAACGTGTTTAACTTCAATTTAAATTTACTTAATGGATATAGGACTATTCAAGTTATTTATTTCTTCTTAAATGAGCTTAATGGTTTGTGTTTTCCAGGGAATTTGCCAATAACCTATAAATTGTTAAAGGTTTTGGCATAAAGTTGTCCATAGTATTTTCTTATTATCCTTTCAATATCTATATATCTGTAGTGATGTTGTCTTTCTCATTACTGATATTGGTAATTTATATTTTCTTTCTTTCCTGATCAGTGTGCCAAAGGGTAATAAACCTTATTAATTTTCTCAAAAAAACAGCTTTTCATTTCAATGATTTTCTTCTTTTGTTTTCTATTTTTTTAATTTCTTTTCTGATCTTTATTATTTCTTTCTTTCTATTTACTTAGGGTTTCACTCCCTATTTAAAAATAATAACTTCAGGTGGACTTAGAGGTCATTCATTTGAGACTTTCTTCCTTTCTAATACAGACATTTGCTGCTATAAATTTCCCCCAACATATTGATTTAATGGCACTCTACAATTTTTAAAGTGTTGTGGTTTCATTTGCATTTAGTTCAAAATACATTCTAATTTCCTTTTGGTTTCTCTAGGGCCATAGGTTATGTACAAGTTTGTTTTTTGGCTTCCAAATATTTGAGGATTTTTCATATATCTTTATGTTATTGATTTCTAATTTATTTCCCTTGTGGTTACAGAAATACTTTGTATAAGCTGAATCATTTTAAATGTATGCACTTTTTTTGATACTCAGAATTTGAGCTTTCTTGATAAATGTTCTATGTTCTCTTGAAATGAATATATGTTCTGGGTTGTTGGATGAAGTTCTGTAAGTGAATCAGGTCAAATTGTGTGATAGTGTTGTTTAAGTCCTCTATACCCTTAATGATTTCTGTTTATTTATTTTATTAACTATTGAGAGAGAGGTATTGAACTCTTTGACTATAATTGTCTATTCATCCTTAAAATTTTATCAGTTTTTGCTTCATATATTTTGAAGATCTATAATTTAATGTGCATAAACATTTAGGATTGTTATGTTGTCTTTGTGAACTGACCCCTTCAACATTATGGAAGGCTCTTCTTTATTCCTGGTAATAGTCACTGATCTGAAATGTCATTTGATAGTAATATAACCACTGAAGTTTGCTTGCTTGCTTGCTTTCAGTTTATTTTGAGAGAGAGTGTGTAAGCACAGGTAGGGGAGGGTCAGAGAGAGAAGGAGAGAGAATCCCAAGCAGGCTCCACACTGTCAGGGAAGCTCCTGACACAAGGTTCAATCTCAGGAACCATGAGATCATGGCCTGGACTTAAATCAAGAGTTGGAAGCTTACCCACTGAGCCCCTCAGCACCCCTCAAGCTTTCTTTTGATGAGTGTTAGCTTGGTATATCTGTTACATTGTTTTACTTTTAATCTGTTTGTGTCTTTACATTTAAAGTGGGTTAATTGGAAGCAGCAGAGAGTTAGTATTACTTTTTAATTTAATCTACAATCTCTGACAAGGTATTAGACCATTTATATTTAGTGTGATCATTGATATGATTAGGTTCAAATCTATCATCTTGCTAGTTTTTCATCTAAGTCTCATCTGGTCTTTGTTCTTCTTCATCTTTTTCTGCCTTCTTTTGCACTAAGCATTGTTTTTTACTGTTTATTTTATTTTTAAATAGACTATATATTTTAGAGAAGTTTTAGATTCACACCAAAACTGAGTGGAAGGTAAAGAAATATCTTATATACTCCTGGTCCCACACATGAATAGCCTCCCTAACTATCAACATCCTGCACCAGGGTGATATATTTTTTTAAAGTTGATGAACATATATGGACACATCATTATCACCCAAGATCAATAGTTTACATTAGGTTTTACTCTTGTAAATTCTATGGGTTTTGACAAGTATATAATGATAGGTATCCACCATTATAGTATTATACAGAATAGTTTCACTATCGTAAAAATCCTTTGTGCTCCACCTATTCATCCCTTTTTCCCCTTTAACTCATATGGCAACAAGTGATTCTTTTACTGCCTCCAGAGTTTTGCCTTTTCCAGAATGTCATCAGAGTATGTAGCCTTTTCAAATTGGCTTTTTTCACTTAGTAATATGCATTTAAGTCTCCTCCATGTCATGGCTTGATAGCTCATTTTAAAAACACTAAATAACCATAGGGGAGGGGAAAGGGGAAAAAATACTTAAGGAGAGAGACAGAGGTAAACCATAAGAAACTCTTAATACTGAGAAAAAACTGAGGGTTGATGGGAGTGGGGGAGAGGGGAGAATGGGTGATGGGCATGGAGGAGGGCACTTGTTGGGATGAGCACTGGGTGTTATATGGAAGCCAATTTGACAATAAACTATAATAAAAAAATAAAAATTTTAAAAATAAATAAATAAAACACTAAATAATATTCCATTGGTTAGATGTACCATGGTTTATTTATCCATTCACCTACTGGAAAACCATCTCAGTTGCTTCCAAGTGTTGGAAATTATGAATAAACCTTCTATAAACACCTGTGTGTAGGTTCTTGTGTGGACATAATTTTCAACTCCTTTGGGTAAATACCTTGAAGTGAAATTACTGGAACATATGGTAAAAATATGTTTAGTTTTTGTAATAAACTGCCAAACCGTCTTCCAAATTGACTGTACCACTTTGCATTTCCACCAGCAGTGAATGAAATTTACTGGTACTCCACATCTTCATCAGCATTTTGTTTTATGTTTTAGTTTGGCCATTCAATAGGTATGTAGTGGTATCTCATTATTCTAATTCACACTTCTGTAAGACTTTTGATGTTCAACATCCTTCCATACATTTGCTTGTCATTTATATATTTTCTTTGATGAGGTGTCTGTTCAAGTCTTTTGTCAATTTTCAAATCACATTGGTCATTTTCTTATTGTTGAGTTTTCAAAAGTTCTTTGTATATTCTGGATAACAATCATCTTTTATCAGATATGTTTTAGGAAAATATTTTCTCCTAGTCTTCAACTTGTTTCTTCATTCTCTTAAGGTATTTTGTAAAAATTATAATCCTTTGTTGGCTTATTAGCTATAACTTTTTGTTTTGTTCTTTCAGGGGTTTGTAAATTACAACTTTCACTTATCACAGCTTACCTTTAAGTACATTGTAGCACTTTACTTATAGTATAAGAACCTTACAATAGCATACCTTTATTTCTTCCTTTTTGATCTTTGTGTTATTGTTATAACAGATTTTATTTCTGCAAATGTTGTAAACCTCACATAACATTGTTAATATTTTTGTTTAAATAGCTGTCCTTTAAATGTATTTAAAAAGAAAACATTTTATATACTTACCCATATAGTTACCATTTCCAGTGATATTCATTCCTTTGTATGGATCAACATTTCCGACCGATATAATTTTCCTTTAACCTTAAGGACATCCTTAAGCATTTCTTATAGTGAGGGTATGTTGATGATCAGTGTTTTTACAGATTTTTGTGTGTAAAAAATTATTTATTTTGCCTTCATATTTGGAAGATATTTTTGCTTGGAGTATAAGTCTGTGTTGGGACTATTGTTCTTTCTATACTTTTGAAGACGTTGGTCCACTGTCCTCCCTCTCATTGCTTCTAATCTAGAATCTGCTCTTATCCTTACTTTGCTTGTGCCGTATATCACATATGTTATACACATGTTTTTGCTGACTGCTTTCAAAGTTTTTTATCATTGGCTTTGAACAAATTGATGTGCCTTGGCGTAGTTTTCTTTATCTTTCTTGTGCTTGAATTTATGGGTTTATAATTTTCATCAAACTTGGAAAAATTTTGGCTATAATTTAAACAAAAATTTTTTCCTGCCTTCCTGACTCTGTTATCTCTTTTGGTGACTCAAATTACACATATATTAGTTTCCATGAGATTGCCTAACTGCTCACTGATACTCTGTTCATTTTTTTAAAATCTCATTTCTCTATATATTACATTTTTATTTATTTAATTGTTTTCCATTTTATTTATTTTAGAGAGAGAGAGAGAGAGTGAAAAAATAAAAAAATTTAAAAAAGAGAGAGAGAGCAAGCATGAGTTGGGGAGGAGACACAGGGAGAAAGAGAGAGAATCTTAAGCAGGCTCCACCCTCAGCATGGAGTCTGTTGCAGGACTCAATCCCACAACCCTGGGATCATGACCTGAGCTGAAAATGAGTCTATTTTTTATATCTTTCATGTCTCTATTTAACTTTTTGAACACATGGAATATAGTTTTAATCACAGTTTAAATATTTTTTGTCTGCTAATTCTAAGACTTATTTTGTTCTGAGTTTATTTTGGTTATTTCCCTTACTATGGGTTGTATTTTCACTCATCCTTAGTAATGACTTGCATACCTGGTAATTTTTTTAAGTTAATATACTTATTGAGACAGAGAGAGAACAAGTGTGATTGGGGAGGAGCAGAGAGAGAGGGAGAGAGAGAATCCCAAGCAGGCTTCTCACTGTCAGTGCAGAGCCCAATGCAGGGTTCTATCCCACAAACTGTGAGATCATTACCTGGGCTGACTGACTGAGCCACCCAAGCACCCCCCCCCCTAGTAATTTTTTATTAGATGCCAGTCATTGTGAGTTTTATCTTGATATGTGCTTTACATTTCTATACTCTTGCACTTTGTTTCAGGACACGGTTATGTTTTATGGAAACAGTTTGATTTTTGGGGTTCTTGCTTTTATGATTTATTAAGTGAGATCAGAACAGTCCTCAGTAAAGGGCTGATTATTCCCCACTACCAAGATAACACCTTTCTAAGTACTCTACCTAATGCTGTGTGAGTCATGAGGTTTCCAGTGTGATTTCTGGGTGCAAACACTACTCTGACTCTGTATGAGTGCTAGGTACTCTTCCACTACCTTTCCAGAAGACTCTGTCCCTGACCTAAGGCAGTTTCATCACATGAATTTGCTAGCCAGTCTTCAGGTGACAATTCAAGGGAAACTCTGCAGATCATCAAGTATCTCTGTCTATAAAGCTCTTTTTCTCCCCCAGTAATTCTTCTAGTGCCCCCTAGCCATCTTGTTTACCTCACACTTTCAGCTCCATCTCAAATTCTCAAGTCTGACTTGAGCCTGGAATCACCCAGGCTCCACCTGTGTTCGCTTTTCTTGCACTACAGACTGGAATCCCTTGTAAGACAGCAAGCTGGGATAATCATGGGACTCACCTCATTTGTCTCCTTTCTTTCAGAAGTTGATATTCTTCATTGTATGATATCCAGTGTCTTGAAAACCATTGTCTCATATATTTTCTTCACTTATTGATTGTTTAAAGTAGAAATGTAAATCTGGTCCTGTGACTCCACCTAGGCCAGAAGTGTGATTCAGTTTCCAGGATATTTATTTGGAGAATATGCTTCCTCATGGGTACTCGTTATTAGAAAAGAAAGTTGGGGGGAGAAAGAAAGAAAGGAAGGAAGGAAGGAAGGGAAGGAGAAAGAAAAGAGAAAAGACAAGACAAGACAAGACAAGAAAAAGAGTGAAAGAAAGAAAGAAATTTGGTTTTAAGTAAATCTTAAAGAAAGAGATTGGTGGGGAGGTGCCTCAGTCAATTAAGCCTCAGACTTCAGCTCAGGTCATGATCTCACGGATCATGGATTTGAGTCCCACATCCAGCTCTGTGCTGACAGCTCAGAGTCTGGAGCCGGCTTCCCATTCTGTGTCTCCCTCTCTCTCTGCCCCTCCCCATTCATGCTCTGTCTCTGTCTCAAAAATCAATAAACATTAAAAAAAAGAAGAAGAAAGAGATTGTTGGGAGGTAGCAAAAAGAGAGAAAAGAGAATAATGTAGAGTTCTTCATGAAACTAATTGTTTTTCATTTAAATGTCAGTTCCTTATGTTGAGATATATATTTGCTATTTTTTGTATTAAAAAGACTTTCATCTGATTTTGTTTGTTACCTTGTAAAATTAAAATGTTCTAGTCTTCCAACTAAAAAAAATACTGGCTTATCAAATTCTAAAGTCTGGGAAAGAGTGGTAAATTTTGGGACTAAAAACAGCTGAACTTCAGATGGCTGGAATATAATTGTTTTTTTAGAAAATGTTTATTTATTTATTTTGCATACACACAAGCAGGGGAGGGGCAGAGAGCAAGGGAGAGAGAGAATCCTAAGCAGGCTCAATGCTATCACGCTGTTAGATCAAAGCCCAATGTGGGCTCGATCTCAAGAACCATGAGATCACAACCTAAGTGGAAATCAAGAGTCAGATGCTTAACCGACTGAGCCACCCAGGTGCCCCTTGATTTCTAAGGTGACAAATAAAAAAGTTGTGAGCTATATGAATGTTGAGATTATATCTTCATTAAACATTTTGTTTTCAGTGTCCAGCACATAGTTGGTTGTCAGTATATGCTTGTTGAATGAATGAATGAATGAATGAATGAATGAATGAATGAATGAGTGAATTTGATGTCTAACCACATAATACCTAAAGACTGCTAGTCTGGCTGGCCCAGGAATTTTCCAGTGTAGCCCTCTTCTTAAATTATCTGGTTCATTAAAGTGGAAACAGTGAGACTAATTGGCTTTGACACAGGCTAATTTCCCCAAGTCAGTGATGTGGCTGTCACACACACTGTAAATAAGCTGATACGCAAGGCACCTGAGGCACAGGACCTCATCACTTGGCAGGATCTTGGACCCATGACCACATAGAGAGGGAGAGAAGAAACAGTACAGAGTTAATCTGCCAGGATTTGGGAACAAAGACACAGAGAACTGACTGGGAAGATACCTGCCCTGTGAGATATAACTAACTCTGGCTGCTCTTTAGAGTCACTTGAGTTGGGTTTCTTTTTTTCTTTTTAATATTTATTTATTTATTGGGAGAGTGAAAGCAGGGGGAGAACAGAGAGAGGAGGACAGAAGATCTGACACAGGCTCTCTGCTGACAGGCTGACAGCAGCGAGGCCAATGCGGGGCTAGAACTCATGAACCTCGAGATCATGACCTGAGCTGAAGTCGGACACTCAACCCACTAGGCCATCCAGGTGCCCCCTTGAGTTGTTTTTATAATATATAGATACTAAACCCTATACCCAGAAATTCAGTCGCAATTACTCTGAGGTGGGGAAGAAAATTTGAATATTTTTAAGGAAATTTTCAGGAATTTCATCATATAGCTAAAGTTACAAATTTCTTTGTCAAGTCAAGAAATTAATAATTCCCATCTTTTTACCTTTGTTAGTCTCTCCCATTCAAAAGGTGTCTTATTCTCCAGTGAGATGCTACCAGTAAGAGTTATGCATTAGAAAAATGCCAAGTCGGATGTTGGCAGATATGAAACTCCCTTTATTTTGGTATCGGTGCCCATTTTCCTTTTCCAAGCCCCTATTTCTGTTCTGCAGCAGAATACAATTCAGTGTAATTAGGTAAGCATCTGTCTAATTTAGTATATCTGTAATCAAATGCAGGTAAAACCATTTCAATCACCATCCCGTTCAAAATCCTTTCTCCAAACTGCCTTTAATCCCTCTTCTTACTGAATTTCCGGGGAAGAAATCTCATGCTTGACTTTTGTGAAAGCAGCAGAGAGATGAAGTCAGGAAGAGTGAGCTGACTGATAACAGGCCAGTGGGGCAGGAAACTGAAGAGCTGGTTACAGTCACTTCTCTGCTGATTCCAGCTGCCAGTGTCATCACCCAGTCTGGTTGTGGGTATCTTCCTGTTGGCTCAGCCATCCATGAATATTCCTAGCATTCTGTGATTCACTTCTGCTTGATCCCCAGCGGGGTGGTCTACCCTGAATCTCTGCTTATGAGGTTCCCTCATGACCACCCAACTTTTATAAGGCTTAAGACAAATGGAGGTCCACATATCTTGTCTATATATTTAAAAGTTATAAATCAGATCAATAAATTGCTAAATGAACTATATCTTCCTAACTTGAAATATATGCTTTGTAAGGACGCATCAGAAAAACATATATAAAGCTGAGAGTTAGCAAAATACCACTTGACTACAACTGAGTTTAATTTGTTTTACACGTGCCAGAGCATTCTCTTGATGGGATGCATGAGTAATAGTTCAGAAATTAGTATATATTTGTTTCCTGGAATCCAAATTTTGGCCATCATTTCAAGTAAAGTCACTAATTATGGTGACATAATCAAAACTTTTGCATAAAGCTTGTATTCTTGTGTTCACTAATGAACACATGGATTAAAAAGTAAAATGTAATTATATTCAAACTGTACAAAATTTGGATAAGTTTTTAAGAAGATTTAAAGTAAGTATCAACAAACAGAATTGTTTTTCCTACATTGTTAAATAAGTAAGATTTCTTTTAAAATATTTAAAATTTTGGGGACATATGAGTGGCTCAGTCAGTTAAGCATCTGACTCTTGACTTTGGCTCAGGTCATGATCTCATGGTTTGTGAGTTGGAGCCCCACATTAGGCTCCATGCTGACAGTGCAGAGCCTGCTTGGGATTCCTTCTCTCCCTCTCTCTCTCTCTCTGTCCCTCCCCTGCTCACTCTCTCTGTCTCTCTCTCAAAAATAAACAAATAAACATAAAAAATTGGTTTAATATTTAAAATTATTTAAGATTAAAAAGTAAACACACATTACAATGAATATCAATTCATTTTTCACAAAATTTTAAGTCAAAGTGACTCCATTAAAACTGAAAATTTCAAAACTTTTAATTCTTAGTAAATATTTTTATAAAAACAGAACTATTTGTAACTCTAGAATTGAATGTCCACAAAATTGCCAATATAAAGGAAAGCGATGGTGCTTCATGCCTATTACACTGGACCTACGCTATATATGCATGTAAGGGTAATATGAATAATACCCCAGCTATTTCTCAGATACCAGGTTAACTGCTGAAAATAGCAGGCAAATGCATGAGCACCTCTGCAAGTACAAACAAAAAATAAAGAGAACAAAGAAAACGGACAGTTGGCACCATGACGGACTTGATATATCATTATAAAAGACACTTCTGCATTCACACTATTTGAGAGGAAGGATTTACAAGTTAATTAATTTGTTTTTTTCTCCCCAAAGTGTTACAAATGCACGACCGAAATCCTCCCCGTGCTCCCAAGCAGCCTCTGCACAAGCACAGTCCACACACCTTTGGGCTTTGGGCACAATTGCCTTTTGTTTAGAGGATCTAAGGGTGTGGAGAAGCTTTTCCTGGGGCCTGAATAGTGTCCATTGGAGAGCAAATGTTTAGGCTTTTACCTTGGTCTGTGCTGCCTCTGACGTCAGATCCTGAGTGGCACCGGCACTGTGTATTCTTCAGCAAATGCATTTTTTTGTGGCTGGCAGAGCCCTTTAAAGATGGGGTCCAGGACAGGGGTCCCTCTTGCTGAGACCAAGGGTGGTCCTAGAACCTTTGCTTCTTGTGTGTCTGGGCAACAACGGTTTGCTGAGCAAGCTGACCTGTGCTTTCAACCATTTTACTGGCCTTCTGGGGCTCTAGGAAGCTTGGACTCCCTATTAGAACTACCTCAGCTCCATGGAACACTGGCGGGTAATTTGTGCCCATTCCTGGCTTGTTCTGCCCTCTTTATGATCCCACTGCCTGTGTTCAAAGCCCTCTGGTGCCTTTGGCCTGTGCCCTGGCAGCTCTGGACATGCCCATGGGTTCTGCCACTCGGCACATTCCAGATGAGAGGCTGGTGCCAGTCTCTATGTTCAGATGTATCCCTGACCTTTACAGGCTATTCTCTGGGGATCGTTTTTATGGGAAGCCACAGCAAGTGCTCCCCTTTCTCAAGAGTGTGACGATGTGGAGAGAACAAGACTTCCAATTCTAACACTCCAAGATCTCTTCAAGAAGTCTCCCATCTTTCTCTTGAATCACTCTGTAGACCACCCTCTAGCGGTGGAGTGAGGCATCTAGTTCACTTCTGATTCACCCCATTGTTTCTGCCTCACACCTGACTGGTCTTCACTGAGCCTACACATCTGTACTTACGTCTGTTCTCTGACCCAGGAAGGAGTTCATAGCAAGGGGAAGAAAGTAAGACTTGCAGATTGCCATTCTGAAATCATCCAAGGACTGTTCACCAGCTGGCTGTGGTGAACCAGGCTTTATACCTCCTTGCAGGTTGGAGGACATCCCATTTTTTCATGACTTCTTTTTGCCTTTGAGTATAACACCAGGTTGACTCCACAGTCTGTGAACCAGTTTCCCAAACCACACAAAGACTTTCAGAAATCTCTGCCATGTTCTAGACAATTCAGGTATCATAATTTTCTTATGTGTCTTTAACTTTCTCTTAGTGTCTTTAAACTACAAAATGCTTCCCTACTTTTAAATTCAAAACAAAGTTTATAAAGTTTGTTTCAAATGAGCTTCAAAGAGGGAAAACCAAGTATTTTTACATAATAATTTTTAGGCAGCTCCCGCTTACATACTTAACTCTATTTCATAACACCAGTTCCCTTAAATGAAATATTATTTTTATACCAAACATGGCTGGCCCTCTGAAATGCATTGTACATAATTCCACTTGGTATCTGATATGTTTGTAACTTACTGGGTCTGCCAAATGCTGACAAAACAAATGTTAGTTGATTCCCAGTGGAGTGCTCCCCTTCAGTTCAGACTAGACAGCTATCTCCATCTTTCCATCATATCTAGTTAACATCTTCTGTGCTTTGTGCATTTGTAAACAGTATTTTATTTAGAACTTTATAAATCATAAAAGGTATAATTTTAAGCATGCAGTTCACAACCCATAATAAGAGAGTCGGGAAAAGAGAAAGCAAAAATATCTGGTTTTGTTTGTTCATTGCTTATTGGTTTGTTTTTTTTTTTTAAGGGCAAAAGTGGAGATGGTTTCTAAGGAGGCTCTCTCATGCACCTGGAAAATTCTTACAGCTGAAGGGCTGGCTGTCTCTCAGCCATGGAGCTCAAAAAGCTTTCCTTGAGCTGAGAGACAATGGCACTCTGAGGAAAGTCAAGGAAGAATGAGCCCTGACTTCTTTTCTGCTTGATATTATACAGGTTGTTAAAGCATGTTATCAAAGAAAAATCCTGCCATGAGTTCTAGGCTCTTATGTTGATGTAAATTTTAGTAGTATGGCCCAGATGAGACCTTGAGTGTGATTTTATAAATTCATTCTTCTAACGAAACTCATTGCCATCGGAGGTGTGCCAGTCTCTGTGCTGCATGCTTGGGACCCAAAGTTGAATTAGACATGGTTTCTAGCCACAGAAAATCTTGAAATCCTCTTGCTGAGGCCCTGCAATCCACAGGTGTCAAATTAGGTAACTCAAATTTATCAATTTGTCCAAGAATGGTCATTCTATAGAGAGTTGACTTATCCTAAACAAACCAGAAGTGTCTGTGTGTGTGTGTGTGTGTGTGTGTGTGTGTATTAGTGGTAAGAAATACAAATATTCTAAGTCAGTACTTGCCATGGATGGAAAGATGCTGACATCTAAATATCTAAATGGCTTGTGCCAGCATTGAGCTAGGTACAGTTATCTCATTTAATGCAGACTGCATATTAATTGTATAAGATAGGTATTATTGTACTCATTTTGTGTGATCCAGAACTGGAAGCTGGGAGATGGGAAGTTGCTCACAGTCATAGGGTTAGCACAGGGTGAAGCCCACATTCCAGCAGGTCTGCCTGATTTCAGAACCCTTCCAATTTAATGATCTTGATCTCATTCAATGGTATTAAAGTCTGTCTTTGGTTCTTGGGTCAGAAGCACTTTATTCTTTCTATTTATTAAGGGTGTCAATCACTTAATGAATCTATGTTTCCCAAAGAAAATTTGTTTAAAAATTGGCTACAATGTTATCCATTTTGTTTCTTAACCATGGATGGAGCAGAAATTTTCCCAGTTTAGGGAACAATCTGCTAGGATCTAAATGTGCCATGGGTTGGTTATTTCATCATGGTCTCGTGGAGAAAAGAGAAAGAAACCATAACATTTTTCTTTCTTCCTTTCCACCATCCTTCCCTCTCTTTTTTCTTATCATCTCCTTTCCTTTCCATCCTTTGTTCCTATTTAAAAGTACCATATATTAAGCCTAATGTACTCATGTCTTAGTGGGAAGAAAAATATGTGTATGGATAATTAGGAGGAAATATGCAGATAAAATAAAATAAATATAACCAAAATATAGTTTGAGACCAGAAGATAGTATGGTTAACTCTATCCTGAAGAAGGCAGGGCCAGGGAATCTTTCACCCAGAAGATGCTTGATGTTGATGCTTGAAAAATGAAGAGGCAAGAGAAACAGTAGCCTAGGGAAAGAGCACAGAGTATGAAAAGCCCTGGTGTGTCTTTGTTGGCTGCAGATTCCTGTACCAGTGATGGTTCAATGCAGTATTAAGAAGAAGACAGGAGATGCGGAAAGGTCAGAGCCGAACATGTATGGTATTGATATTGGCAAAGAGTGTTTTCCAAAGACAAGTATCCCACTGCTCCCAGCATTGTTAGAGTGGAAGGTGAGACAGCTGCAGGGATGGCATCAAGCCAGGCAGTGTTGATGGAATGACTTCTCTCTCTCCCGGAAATTATGATACTAAATATTTTTTAGTGTTCATTTATTTTTGATAGAAAGTGTGCATGTGCACAGTTGGGGGAGTGGCAGAGAGAGAGGGAGACAGAGGACCCAAAGGGGGCTCTACATTGACAGCAGAGAGCCCAATGTGGGGGCTCCAACCCATAAACTGCAAGATCATGACCTGAGCTGAAACTGAAGCTGAACCAACTGAGCCACTCGGGCAGTTTTTATCAGGACTTTTTCTGTTTGTTATAAAAGCCATTTGACATAATACAAATTATATTTTCAGAAATCTTTAATGCAGGGAGAGTGGGGTCTACGTGATGATTTAGACCAATCCAGGATGACAGGGATGAGGCCCACCTCTCCTGAAGCTCATGGCTGTGCAATATCAATCAGAGTTCTGTCAACACCACGGAGCGAGGAAATGGCTGCTGGGCAGGCATTCAAAGATGTCTGCTACAGAGTGAATAATAAAATTAAGGGACAAGGTGATTGACTTTACAGTTAAGTACAGATACTTAATTAGTACTTCTGTACTAATGAAGAAGGAACATTGCATATTTTCTCTATTTTTAGTACCATCCACATCATTATAGGTCATGTATAATGGTCTAAAGATAATTTTTGTTAGTTTTTGTCATTTCTTTATCATTTTCAGTGCAGTGCTTTATAAAAGTGCTTTGAAATATCTATTCATCATCTGCAAGGTGTAGGAGATTTACATTGACCTTGATTCATTCAATATCTGAATACATACAGAAGGGAAGGGATTTGTTTTCTGGTGAAAGGAGTCTTTTCTAAAATCAAAGATGGTAAAGAAAAATGTTTCTTCTGGAATAACAAAATAGAAGCCACCAGAGATCCTGGATGACCTCAGGGAAAGCCACCTTCCTAGTCTGGACCTCTTGATCATCATTGGACTATTATAAAAGAAGGAAATTTCTATCTCATTTGAGGCACTGTATTTTAGAGTCTATTTATTATTATTTTAAACATTTTTTAATGTTTTTTTTTTTCTTTGAGAGACAGAGAAACAGAGCACAAGTGAAGAAGGGAAAGAGCAAGAGGAAGACACTGAATCCGAAGCAGGCTCCAGGCTCTGAGCTGTCAGCACAGAGTATGATGTGGGGCTCTAACTCACAAACAGTCAGATCATGACCTGATCCAAAGTCAGACACTTAACTGACTGAGCCACTCTAGGTGCCCCTAGTGTCTATTTATTACAACAGTCTATCCTAACTAACACACTTGTTACCTTTTTTGAAGAGGAACCAAATCTTCCAATTTTGTCACAAGAACCTGAAATACAGAAATTTTTATAAAATCTACAGGTCTCTTCTTTTTTTTTTTTTTTAAAGGTTGATTGTTAATTCAATGTTATTTGAAGCTCTGTTTAGGGAAAAACCACATGTCTATACATTACCACTGCCTCTTTGGGATGGCTTTTGCCTCCAACACTTCTTGGCTTTATGACTGGCTGCTTGTATGTTCTATCTCTACCACAGATGCAACAATATTTGCAGGAGGCAGAAAGGGGATCCTTGGCCAACATTTGAAATGTTGAGAGAATGAAAGGTAGATTGTGAACTCTCTATGTCCTTTACTTGGGACTTTATTTAAAAAATTAATTTATCAGGTGGCAGTACTACAGAGCATCCAGCTCCTCAAATCAAGGATGTAATAGATCATGGCAAATGGAAGGATGTCCTACAGAGGACTGCCAAGGGGATTAGATGGGTTAACATGTGTAAGGACTTAAAACAGTGCTAGCAAACAGTAAACACACACTTAAGGCTGGATGTTAGTGTGCTACAACTTGCCCAAGGTCACCGCTAGTCAGTTGAGGAATACATGGATCTCCTAGATGGACTTTCCACTTTTCAACTTGTTCGCAATTTTTGTCCCTCTTGTTCGCTCTGTATTCCTGAAATTTCCTTTACTTTATCTTGTATATGATGAATTCTATCTTTAATCATGTTCATGATTTAGTTCACTTTTTAAATGAGATACAGGGTTTTGGGGCAATCATATTTTTAATTACCAAGAATTTTCTAGTGCCCTGGCAGCTCAGTTCTTGATGGCAACCTGTTCATATATCACGGACGTAATATCCTTTCTGTTCTAAGGACACTAATTTAAATTATGTTTTTAAGTTCCCTCTCATTTCCTGTATTATTTCTATTTTTTTTCCCAGGGTCATCTATTGTGTTTGCTCATCTGGTCCTTTTCCTTTCTTTTATTGGTTTTCCTCAAATATCTAATGATCTTACATTGGCCATTCACATTTATGAGTGAAAGTTTAGGTCGGTTTATATGGAGAGTTAGCATGATTTTCCTCTGCAGGTGTGGATCTTTTTTCCCCAGCAGGCTTCTCCTAGGGGCTGACTGCATGCTTTGTACATGTACACTGGTTATATTGACAGACTTTTGGGTTTATGGCTTTAAAGCAGACAGGCAGCCTGAAGACATCCTCCAAACACCACAAAGGAGGACTTTGGCTATGGAAGCCGTCAGCACATTTCTTTCCAGTCTCTTTCCAGGTAGAAGGGGGAAAAGGGGTGGTCTTAGGTCACGTTCAGCTCTACTTCTCTTTCTGGTCCCTGTTTAGAAGACTTTTCCAAGCAGATAACCTACATTCTTGAATTATCAGGATTTTTTCAAGTTTTAGCCCTATTTCAAAAACAGGAAATGACTTTGTTTTCTCCAGGCAGCTCTCCCCTACAACCACTAGTTAAAATATGGTAGAATTTGTGGCAAGTCTTATTTCATCTCTATCCTCCATATCTCCCTCACTCAAATTATTTTGAAGCAGATTCCAGACATCATTATGGAGTATAATATGTTATACTCCATTTAATTAACATAAAAGAAAATGAATGAATGAAAAAATAGAGAAAGAAAAGGAAAAAGAAGAATGGAAAGAAGGAATCAACAAACTAATGAAGGAAGGAGATATGAAGGAGGTAGGGAGGGAGAAGCATAGTTTGGTGATTATTTTATTCTCGTGAAAGTAAATTCATATCAAGTAACAAAAGTCTGGTCTGGCGCAAGTTAATTTGCTTTATTTTGGAAATGATCCCAGCTAATGACTGTTTACCTTCAAAGAGTTCAGTTCTGCTGCGAACCCATTGACCCCATGCCCATGTACTTCAAACACTTTTAGGTGGAATTCAGATTGTGCAGGATCATCTGATCCTACCCAGATGGTGGACACTATGGAATGAGAACCACCATACCCCAGGTTCTTTGCCACTTAAAACAAACAAAATAAAACTGCATTTTCCTGCCCTTTGGTTTTATTCTGTCCTGTTTTCACTTTGTCTATAAAGACAGAAAAAAAAACATACAGCTACAGAGATTAAATACCAGCACAGGTAACTTTCCTACAACTTCAGACACAGATAAGTATTTCCTGAGCTCACTATTACAAGACCCCATTCTGAAGACATGGGTTTATTTTGTGCAGAGGCCAAGGCTCTTTTACTAACTGACCTTGGACTCTACTGACCTCCAGAGGGAGCCCTGTTGCAGCCAGATCTGAGGCTCATCTGTCAAAGGGCCAAAATTAATTTTGTTGCAAATGCCAAGGCAATGTTTATAGAGTGATGCAATATTTCTGATAACCTAGACCCAAATGTTGATGTTCAATGGATTAAAGATCAATGGTAGTGATTTTAGAATGTGAGCACCTTGAATAGGTAAGCAGTTTGGTGCAATGCCAGTATAGCCTCCTGAATTCATAGAGAGGAAAAAGCATTCAAGCAGAGCAACCTCTAATACCACTATTTGCATCTCCTATGTTTTAACAAATAGCAACTATGGGAATCCAGCCAACTGTGCTACCTGAGAAATTCCTTGAGCTAAAAACATACAGAGACTTAGAGTAACACAACTCTAGATAGCCACAAAAGCCTACCTTGATGGTGCTTTATGATAAGCATGTTGCATAAGCCATTGTGAGATCCTGAAGCTCTACACTCTTGTCCACAATGTCTTTGTGGAAGGAAAAGTGATTTTTTTAAAAAAATCTACCATGGAATGACCAAGAGGAGCAGAGGATCTGTTATTTAAAATCAATAGAAAATCTGAAGTCTTAACATTAGTTCATCAGTCTTGAACTAAAATGGCCATGTAATAATCCCTGCAGTGCTTTGGGGGTCATAGTGAGGCTCTGGCCAGGGCTTTGTGGTTTTTCAAGTTTTCCTGTTAGGGGTCTTTTATCCTATTCTTTGAGGATAAGAGTAGTAAATGCAATACTATTGCTTTTTATTTATATTACACTTGTCATTCAAAGCACTCTGAACACTTTCAAGGAGTAGATATACTTGTACACGAAATATCATAAACACTTTTGAAACAAGGCAGGTTATTAATTAAATAAATAGTAAATAATTCACTTGCATACTTGTGTACAATGCATATGTTTCTGCTTTTTAAACATGGCTCAACTGAAAAAACAAAAATCTCCTATAAACTAAGGACCATTTATATTATTTAACCAAGCACTATGCTCTCTGAGATATAAGTTCTAATTATAAAATATCAATTTTTCCAGTGTCCATCCCAAATGCAGTGGTTAAGAAGATCAATTATTTAGCTGTAACATGCCATTCCACTCTACCCTTCTAGGAGTAGAAGTGTCAAAGACACAGGTCAAGCAAAGAGAATATGGGAGAGAAAGAAGAATCCAGATCAAGAAAAACAGTGACATCTTTTTTTTTTTAATGTTTTACTTATTTCTAGGAGAGAGAGAGAGACAGCATGAGCAGGGGAGGGTCAGAGAGAGAGGGAGTCACGGACTCTGAAACAGGCTCCAGGCTCTGAGCTGGCAGTCAGCACAGAGCCCGACGCGGGGCTCGAACCCACGAACCGCAAGATCATTACCTAAGCGAAAGTTGGACGCTTAACCGACTAAGCTACCCAGGCGCCCCAAACAGTGGCATCTTTTTGACATCACAGAGAGTTGGTAAGGGAAGAAGCTTGAATTTCATAGAAATTCTAATTCATGTTTAATCGAATTGCAAGTAAAAAATGCCAAATATTATTCACCTGTTGTTGTTGTTTTTTGACCCAAACAGACTTTACTTTCTACAGTCTGACTCCTTGCTTTTATTTACAAGCAAGAAGTAAAGTATAATATGCCCATTATGAGCTACTAACTTAGTAGTGTTTCTGAAAAATAAGGGTCTGGCTTACTATAACTTATTCTAACTATGGCTGATAGAGCTGATATTATTTTATATATTTCTATTACACATTACTTTTAGCTATACTGGATTTTTTCCAGTGGAAATTGGTGAGTCAAAATAGAGACTCCTCTCAGAGCAGAAATGTGACTCAGTATGCTGTGAAAGAACCCAGGATTCTCCATAACTCAAGTAATCAATCACAGGGTCACTGCCCAGGGCTGACTCGATGATGCACAACCATGAGACATAAAGGAACCAGGCAGCAAGTCTCCCCCTAGATTGTCTCTATTCCCTAATGGTGTGGCACTGGAAATTAGATTTAAGGAGTTCTTATTTGGTTTCATCAGCCCTCAGGAAAGGTATAATGAATGAAATAATGGAGTAAAGCTGACTATTTAAGCAGATTATGCATGTTTACCTGTATAAGAGGAATTTACAAACATTCCATCCAAAAAAAAAAAAAAAAAACAAAGAGAAATAGAGAATAGAGTGGTGGTTACCGGATTGGGGGGGGGGGGAATGGGGAGTATATTGATCAAAAAGTAAAAATTTACATTTATGAGATTAACAAGTTTGGGGATCTAATGTACATGATTGTGATTATAGCTAATACTACTGTATCATATATTTTACTATTACTTAGAGAGTGGATCTTGAACATTCCCACCACAAAAAACAAATGGTTATTATGTGACAGGTTGGAGGTGGTAACCAATGTTATAGTGATAACCATCTTTCAAGATATAAATGTATCATATCATCATGTTGTATAACTTAAACTTACACAATGTTATATGTCCATTATATATCAATGAAGTAGAGGGGGAGAGTAAATTAAATAAGAATATATATATAATATTTATATAAAATGTAAACCATGTTTAAATATAAATATGTATGCATATATATATATATATATATATATATATATATATATATATATATATATATATTTCAGACACCATCCATATCTTCAACACTGCATCTGGGACTCAGGAATCTCTATGACATTCCCAGAGTAATTACACTGCTCAGCTAGGTTGGAAAACCAAGGGCCTAGATTTTCAAATACATTCCCAAATCCTACTCATTTTTGTTTTAAATCTATTTCCTTTGGGGCGCCTGGGTGGCTCAGTTGGTTAAGCGTCTGACTTTGGCTCAGGTCATGATCTCACAGTTCGTGGGTTCCAGCCCCACGTCGGGCTCTGTGCTGACTGCCAGCTCAGAGCCTGGAGCCTGTTTCAGATTCTGTGTCTCCTTCTCTCTCTGACCCTCACTTGCTCATGCTGTGTCTCTCTCTCTCTCAGAAATAAATAAAACATTTTTTAAAAAATCTATTTCCTTCTCCTCAGGCTATAGGCAAAGACAAAACAAGATACTTCTTTTTTCAGGTCTTTATATTCAGAGAATAAGTATTGGATAGTTTCTTGCCTTATTTACCAAACATTTGTTTCACTTGACAAATGAAGACAGAAACTCAGAGATGTGAAGTACCTGGTTCAAGTTTACACAGTACACTAATGGAGCATCAGGACTAGAAAACTGGCTGTTTTAGCCTCTGTGTTCAGTTGACCGTTCCTTTTCCCCCTTTTCCCAAGCTTTACATCCATATGCAATAAAAATGGAGGCATGTAGGGTCTTTCTTGAAAAATCAGACATAAATCAGGGTAAATGTAAGATATTAATCCCCAAGCAACATTTTCTCTCAGAGAGAATCCTACAGAATGAAAAAGACTTATAAGACATATAAAACCAAAGACAATATGTGGACCTTTGGGTCCAATTTGAACAAAATGTAAAAATGTTTTGAAATTATTGATAACGATTGAACCCACTGATGGACACATAGGGCTTATTATGCTATTCTTTCTACCTATTGAAATATATATATATATTTTTTTTAAACTTCTGACTATAAAACCTTTTTTAAGAATCCATTTCTCTCAAGGGCTGGCTTAGAGTTTTGGGAGTTATTTGACTTACCTATATAATAATGTGCTTATTAGTGAGGTCCACAACTTGACAGAATACTGATAGCTTTTTGTCACTCGGGAAGAAAATACTTCAACCTTCCACCATGACTGTTGTGAAGCAGGAGATAAATGCCAACCATTAAAACAGAAACTATAGTTCTCTAATAATTTGAATCTCTTTCAAAGTAGCTAAGTACTTCTATAACCTGTTGTACTGTGAGAGGCCTAAAACTGCAATTCATAGACTATTAAATAATAAAAGTGATTTAATAAATCATAGTAATTATAAAAGAGCCATCACACATAAGAGTTTTTATAACTCAGAGTATGTTTGGAGAGTTAATTGCCTCAAAGTAGAAGGAGGACACCCATCCAGATGGATTTCAAGTTTAGCACCAATTTCCAAATGTGCCCAGGAAACTGTAGCACCCAGATTCGGAGGCTAAGCACTCTGCCTTTCTCCTTCAACCTAGTCCACCTCTTCTATTCCAAATCTACAGAGAACTATGAATCTTGAAGGGCAGAATCTACTAGCATTCATTAAAACTTCAGAGGTAACAGTCTTCTAAGTTAAATGAAAAGTGTTGGAGTTTGTTTTTTAAACAGTTATTAAATATGCTATAATTTCAATAAAATATTCAACACAAGAAAACACCAGAAATCTCTTTGGTTTATGACCTAGAAGTAGAAATAGAGAGTCTGAGGGGGATCAGAGGTAGGTCTCTGGAAAGACAATACTTTATATGTTTATTTGTCTTCTAGAACTCCAAATAGCTGCGTTGGCAGGCAGGCTGCTCTATAACTGCCCCCTTCTGAAGACTCAGAGGTGTTTACAGAAACTGAAAGTCCCAGCAGTATATTTCCATGAGCTCATTACCAGTTCCGGTTATACCCTTCAGATGTTGCATGTGCAAATGAACATCCATGCAGCATAAACCCCTGCTTCGAGCTTTTGTTTTAATCACAAAGTAGCACAAATCAGAAACGTGATTACTGTAACATCTGGGCATCTTTTTAGAATCCCTGCTTTGGCCACTATTATTCAAAGCAACTCCAATGCCATTTCTTGCCTGCCTCTTTATGCTAATCAGCCTAGCTCACTCAGCCCCTCCTCCTTCAGCTTCCCTTAAGAACTGTTCACTTTCAGCTGTCACAGAGGGTAACTCAGACCAGGCTTGGAAACCACTTGCTTTAACTCAGCAGCACTTTTAAATTTTGTATATATTATTCTAGCAGTCCTCTCTAAATACTAGAGGCATTAGATTCCATGTCAGCAGGTGGGTCAAAAAATTGCCAAACCTGTAATTGGTCAGAAATAGTTACTCTGTAGAATTTTACACTGTAAAGGGGAAAACTTCAAAGTGCTTTGAAATGAAAGAAGAATTAAGCCGTGTTTTTATCCAAATGAATTGGCATCTTCATATGTAGGGGAAGTTATATTGGTAAATATTTATTTCAAGAATCATGACTAGGAAGCACTTGGAAGTTTATTAGAGAAGTAAATGTTTTACACTCAAGGACAGGATCTGCATGTACCTCTGCAGCTCTGGTTGTCTGGTGAAGAACATTTTAGGTGACTGACCAAGGGAAGGAAATGTCCTAGTGATACTGGAACCATAGAGTATTGCCAGAACCATGTCTACTACACAGAGAAAAGATAGCAGCCGCCGGTTTAACAGTTTTTACACCTGTAAACTGAAGCTTCCAGAAGACGAGCGACAGCAAGGTGAGTCAGCCAGGTTAATGGGCTACGTGTTCTGTGACCTGGCCATTTGCATTCCAGGAGGAATGGTAGGCTGGGGAAGTACCTAGGGAATCTCTGGTTGGGAAATGCTTTACAATCTTTGATTTTTTTTTTTTTATTCTGAGAATAGACATAGTAGTGATGCACAAGGGTGAGTTAACTTGGATTCACTATTGGTTTTTAAAGGACTATGGGAGACTATCAAGAATGCATATCCTTGGACTTGTCCTTCTGAAGCTAATGTGCTTAGACTTCTAGCCACTATCATTTTTCTAGAATATGCTAGATTTATGTAATTCAAAACACTCATCCAGGCAAGGCTGAATGAGCTACAAGGGAATTTGCTGAGATTAGCTTTAAGTTAGACTGGAACTATCTTCCCTGTCCTGCCACTAATGGCACGCTTTTGGGTTTAAAGTTTAAGCCTGATTTTTGCCTGGATCTCTGACTCATTCATTTGTGGGAAAAATAAATATATTCGTGACTCTTTCCCTGTTATGATGTAGGAACAGCTGGAGACAGATAGGGGAAAGTGTCACATTTCACATGACGGGCACTCATTCAGACTAAACTATCTACCTGGCAGCATTTCCACCATCAGTCTTTAAAATTTCAAATCCACTACCCAGCCAGCTGCATCAATTAGTGGCAGATGGCTGACATGAATAGACAAGATGATCCCACCAATCCATTCTGGCACAGACAGCAAAGGACACTTGAAAAAAAGGCAGGGCGCTGTCATGAATGACATCATCACTCCCCAGTGGTTAAGGATCGGCCCCGAGCATTTCTAACTTGCCCTTAATAACTGCTGATGGATCTGTCTATGTAGGGATCTAGGCTACAAGCTCTTTATTTACTTTTCCATAGACACAGATTTAGATTTTAGTGGCATGGACAGTGTTAGCTAATGGACTAAAACCTCCCATTCCCAAGGTGACATCTGTGTGCTAACATTTGCATGAAGGTGTCAGGCCACTTCCCTGCTTTAATTCCTGGACTTCATGCTGTACACGGCTTACCATAGTGGGGGTAGAAAATACTTTATAATAAATGGAAACAGCAAAAACTTTTAAGACCATTCAGTATCATCAAGGCTTAAGTAAGTCATTTTAAACTAACTGCCTTAGCATGTAAAGTCCTGGAATGTGCCGAAGTTTAATCATAGCTCTGTAAAATTCTTGCTCTTCTGTTAGTAAACACTAATTAATCATAGCTTTTTGTTGGCTGTTCATTTTGTTTGAAATGCTTAAACCTAACTCCCCCCTCCAATAGCTAATGTAATATTTATTATATAAAATTTGTCAGGGGGAACATAGAGGAGATGAATAAAAATCACCATCCAGAGATAGTTGCTATTAATATTTTAGTGTATAGTCTTCCAGCCTTTTCTTCTATGCATGTGTACAGCTTATCCTTTTGCTTGATTTTTAAACAAAGAGTTATTTTATATATAACATTTTATGAACTGCTTTTTAATTTAATAATTGATTATGAACAAATTTCCATGTCATTATTCATGCCTATATATTCTTCTACAACCTTATTTATTTATTTTATTATTTTAAATTTGTTTTTAAGAGAGAGAGAGAAGATGCATAAGCAGAGAAGGGGCAGAGAGAGAGGGAGAGAGAGAATCTTAAGAAGGCTCCACACTCAGCGTGGAGACCGACACTGGGCTTGATTCCATGACCCTGAAATCATGACCTGAGCCCAAATCAAGAGTCCAATGCTCAACCGAGTCACCCAAGAACCCCTCTGCAACCTTTTCTTTTTTTTTTTTTTAACAGTTGTATACTATTCCTTAAAAGAATGTAGCAAAATTCCTTTAGGCAATTCTCCATGATTAGATATGTATTTTAATTCTAGTTTTTCAGTATTATAAACAACACTGTGTTTAGCCTAAGAAAATGGAGAAGTCATTGCAGAGGTAAGATTATTTTCTTGGGATACATTCTTAGTGGTGGAATTGCTAGGTCAAAGGATACATATATTTTTTTAAGATTTTTGTTGTTGTGTTTTGGGGTTTTGTTTTGTTTTGTTTTTTGTTTTTTTGCCAGTTGACCCTGCAATCAGCAGTACAAGGGGTATATTCTCAGTAATACTGGGTATTATTTTTTATTTTCCCTCAATTTTATAAGTGGAAAATACTATCCTGCTGTTGTCTTAATTTAAGGCAGGCTGTCTTAATGTTCTCTTCCTTTATTGGCCATACCCAGAGGAGACTGGAAAAATCATTATGATGACATACTTCCCAAAATAGTAAGAAGACTAGAAGTCTAGTCTTTTTTTTCTCAGACTGAAGCTTTTGCCTAGAATATTTTGAAAGCAACCATATTCTTCCACAACTGAGTCTCAAAATATCAGTCCACAGAAACCACAATCCATAAAGTTGTAAAGCACGTGAATGCAACTGAGACCAGCCATTGGCTGCAACAAGCTGTCATCTAGAGATCTGAATTGACAGGTGATACTGGGCAGTGTTTGCTATGCGGCCAAATAGCATCCCAGTTACTGTTCTGGAGTTTAAAAGTATCCATTGAGTATAGCGACCTTGATTTTTTCCTCCAAGCTATATTTGCACCTTGCTATTATGCAAAGTTCATCAGAGGTCCAAGAAAGCAAAGCCATTGGTTTCCAAGAGTGAGGTCTGGCTGTGGATTTGTTCATGGAGGCAACAGAGTTTATAGCTTTGGCCTATCCCCAGCCACACCAAAATTCCATCTTTTTAATTTACCATACAGACCATGATTAACTGACATTTAACTCTTCAGACGGCATAACCAGATTCAACACATACGTGCCTTCTAGCCCTCCATGCTATATGCTGAAGTGCTTTATGTTATAAAATTGTGCTTTTTGGGTGATCACTTAGATAAAAGTCACTTATTTTTAGCAACTAATTGAACAAGGACTACACAAAGCACCGTGTCAGACACGGTACTTCAGTTGAACCAAGCTAACTAAACTAAGATTTCCAGTCCACATGGTGTTTACATTCTGCAACAACAGATGCTAAACAGTCCAGAAAAGGAATCCAATGGGCCCCTCTCCCTTCTTGTTACTGTCTTTATAGATTCTTCTAGGATAGTTCAGATCCATTTATAACATTGATCTAAGACCACATTTGTAAACATTAACTTATATGTCTACAAAGCCTCAACAAAGTTCAGTTCACATTACATGTACTAGGTAGACTTAACCGCATTTATGTTTTATAAACTATATTTACGTTTATATGCTTTAAAGTTTACAAGGTAAATTTTTAGAATGCTTTAAAACTTACAAAATTTTCAATACATTATCTTATTTAATTCTTACAATAGTCAGGTGAGGTAGTATATTAGTCAAGGTTCTCCAGAGAAACAAAATCTATAGGGTGTGTGTGTGTGTGTGTGTGTGTGTGTGTGTGGAGAGAGAGAGAGCAAAATTTATTTCAAGAGATTGCCTCACACAATTATGGAAGATGACTTTGATTGTTCCTTCTGACTTTGATTGTTCTGACACCAATTGGGTATACTACAATTGAATTAAGTTCTGTCATTATCCACAGTTAGTGAAGACTTCAAAAATTAAGGGCTCAGTCTCAAGAAATCAATCCATTTCAAATGCTAGCTACAAATTTCAGGTGTCTCCAAGCCACTTCCATTTCTGCCTGGATGACTACAAATTCAAGGCTTCTCACAACTCTCCCAGGTTTGAAAATTTGCTAGAATGACTCACAGAACTCAAGAAAGCCCTATATTTATGATTACCATTGTATTATAAAGGATACAGATGAACAGCCAGCTGAGCAGATCCATAAGGCAGAATGTGGGAGGGTTCTGAGCACATGGAGTCAGGGTATCCCTCTTGTCAGGACATCAGTAAGATCATCAACCAGGAAGCTCCAGTAAGCACAGGGTCCAGAGTTTTCACATGGGGTCTCATTACGTACGCATGATTGGTTAAATCATTGACTATGATTGACCTCAGCCTTCAGTGTCTCTTCCCTCTCTAGAAGTTGGAAACAGAAAGTAGGGCTAGAAGTCCCAACCCTATACAAGCTTGTTCTTTTTGGTGTGGCCAGCCCATCCCTTGAGTTTCCTCATTAGCATAACAAAAACAAATGACCATCAGTTAGGAAATTCAGAGGGTTTTCCAAGCTCTGTGTAAGGAATGGAGAACAAAAACCACATCTATTCTTTATTACATCACATTTTGGCTGTCATTTTCAGGATGAATTCTTTTCTTAATGTCAAGACAGTTTCCTGAAAGTCAAGAAACACAGATTAATGCCCTCAACCACTTATTTATTAAATACAGTTTTATGAGCACTGGGTGTTATATGGAAACCAACTTGACAATAAACTATTTGTAAAAAATAAAAAATAAATTTAAAATAATAAAATAAATACAGTTTTTACCAAGAGCTGGGAGATATATTAGGCACCAGAAATGCAAGTTTATCTGCCCAAGTTTATTTTCTATTGTGTGTTTTTTTGAGGAATTCAGTAATAACAACTCAGCTAATGATACTTTTTCAACTTTTTGGGTGAAAGAAAAAGTGATTTGACTCCTTAATGTTCTAACCCTGCTGCATTCATCCTTCTTCTTTGTATTTTAGCCACACTCCTCTTGAGGGTTTCAGAAGGCACTTAATCTAGCTTTGAACTTAATAAATATAAATATGAAGGTTAAGTGGGACCTGTTTACTGTGAGACCAAATTTGCCCTAAGTCTAAACCATAAAACACAAATTATATTTAGTTGCTGCAAATGCACTATTTCCCTTAAATATGCTCTGTGAACATTCATGAATGTACTTAAGTTAGAACACCCAAAAAATTTAAGTGCTAAGGAATGAAGATACAACCATGAGAAAGGAAACCCAATAGTGGCAAACAATGAAATAATGCCTTTTATATGAAAAGATAATATGAGATACACACATTTAAGCTTCTCAAAATAGATTTGTATTAGCTTTCCTTCTTTGTGATTCTAAAACAGTGATACAGCATAGACGACATGACATCTTTTGGGTCATACGTGGCTAAATAAAAGAGGATCAAAAGAAGGAACCCTGCAGATATTTGTTTTTCTTCCACCAAGAAGGAGCCTCAACATGGCTCAAATGAGTTTTGTTCTGTCTACAAAACCATTACTCACATTTAAAGGCACAAATTGGTGGAAACAAATATAGACCATTTAAAAATAATTAGAAAGGAGAGAACTCATATTCTATTAGACTTGATCATATTCAAGCTCCCACCCAGTGCAGGAATTCTTTCCATTATAAGCTTCCTTAATAGATGGCACATATATGAGGATCTGAAAAATATACGTAATGGCATAAACTTCATTTTCCCACCTCACACTCATTAGGAGAGCTACTATCAAAAAAAAAACAAAAAACAAAAAACAAAAAACCCAGAAAATAACAAATGTTGGCAAGAATGTGGAGAAATTAAAACTCTTATACACTGCTGATGGGAATGTAAAATAGTGCATCTGCTGGAAAATAGTATGGCAATTCCTCAAAAACTAAAAATAGAATTACCATGTGATCCAGCAATTCTACTTCCAGGTATATCCCCAAAAAAAGTGACAGCAGGGACTCAAACAGGTACTTGCACACCAATGCTCATAGCAGCATTATTCACAATAGCCAAAAGGTGAAAGTGCCACATCTTTCCATTGACAAATGAATAAACAAAATGTGGTATATGTATACAACAAAATATTATTCAGCCTGAAAAAGAAAGTAAATTTTGATACAATGCTACAACATGGATGAACCTTGAGGACATAAAGCTAAATGAAACAAGCAAGCCACAAAGAGTGAATACTATACGATTCCACTAATATGAGATTGCTAGAGTAGTCATTTTCAGAGACAGAGACCAGAATGGGGGTTGCCAGGGGCTGGGAGGGGAAATAGGGAGTTATTATTTAGTAGTATAGAATTTCAGTTTTGCAGGATGAATAGGTTCTAGAGGTTGCACTATTAAACTATATACTTAAAAATGATTAAGATGGTAAATTTTATGGTATGTGTATTTTACCAAAAAATTTTAAAGCCATAACTGTCCAAAGCCATCCATAACTATGTTTCTGAATTTGGACTGTAAAAAAACAAAAACAAAACAAACCTTCATTTTTCCTATTTTTAAAACCAAAACTAGAAGAAAATATCCTGCTCATCTCGGATTCCCAAAAGATATTTCTATGAAAACATTGATAAATTTAATAAGCTCCTAATTGTCATAAAAAAGAAATATAACATTACCAATATCGGGAATGACATAAAGTGTCATTTTAGATCCTACAGCTATTAGAATGATAATAAAGGAGTATTATGAATAACACTGTGCTAGAAAAACACCAAACAAAAAAAATTTAAACAGCCACTCATGTAAGAACTCCAAAAGGATTTAGAATAGAAAGGAACTTCCTCAACCTGATAACATTTTCAAAAAACTGATAGCTAATATAATGCTTTCACTGTCCATGAAAGACTTAATACTTTCCTACTAAGATTGGGAAGCAAGCAAGGATGTCCACTATAGTCACTTCTATTCAACATTATGGAATGGGACTGAAGGTCCGAGCCAATGTACTAGGTTGATAAAAAGAAAGAAAAGTTTTGTATTTTGGAAGTAAGGAGGTACAACTATAGTCACAAATGAATGATAGTCAGTATAGGAAAAGTTTAGTAATCAACTAAAAGAAAAGAAGATACTAGAACTAACAAGTGAGTTACCAAGGTCACAGATAACAGTGCACAAAGTGAATATACTAAAAACAATTCTATTTCTATATATTAGCAAAGTAGAATTGGGAATTGAAATTTTTAAGTATTCTTTTAGTAGTGCCTTTTTATTAAAAAAAAAAAAGTAACAGATTAATTTAACAAAATATGTGCAAGTCCTGTACCCTTAAAACAAACATTATAGAAAAAAGCTAAGTACAATTGAACTAAATACATAAATTGGAAAGTTCAATTTATTAAGATATCATCCCTCCCCAAATTGATCTAAAGTTAAGGCCATCTCAATAAAAATTCAAGTAGACTCTTTTTTCATTGACAAGCTAATCTTTAATTTATAAAGAAATATAAATGACCTGGGGCACCTTGGTGGCTCAGTCAGTAGAGCATCCGACTTCCGCTCAGGTCATGATCTCACGGTTTGTGGGTTCCAGCCCTGCGCCGGGCTCTGTGCTGACAGCTCAGAGCCTGGAGCCTGTTTCAGATTCTGTGTCTCCCTCTCTCTCTGACCCTCCCCTGCTCATGCTCTCTCTCAGAAATAAATAAAACATTAAATATATATATATATAATATATATATATATATATATATAGGACCTAAAATAGCTAAATCAATCTTGAAAAAGAAGAATAAAGTTGACAACTTATGCTTTGGATTTCAAGTTATAATAATCAAGATGGTATAATATTGGTATAAGCATTGAAGATTTATTATTGAAACAGAAGAGGGAGTCCAGAAATGGACTCAATTTATTTTTGACCAATTAATTTTTGACAAAGATATCAAGATAATTCAAAAAAGGAAAAGAGGGGCGCCTGGGTGGCTTAGTCGGTTAAGCGTTTGACTTTAGCTTAGGTCATGATCTCACAGTTCATGGGTTTGAGCCCCGCGTCGGGCTCTGTGCTGACTGCCAGCTCAGAGCCTGGAGACTGTTTCAGAGTCTGTGACTCCCTCTCTCTCTGACCCTCCCCTGCTCACGCTGTCTCTCTCTCTCCTAGAAATAAATAAAACATTAAAAAAAAAAAAAAGGAAAAGATACTATTTTTTGTAATAGCCCTGGAACAAATAGTCCTTATTACCCCCCTCACACAAAAATTAATTTGAGATGAAATATGAAAACATAAAAGCTAAATCTGTAAAACTTCTGGAAGAAAACATGGGAAAATATTTTCATAAATTGGAACAGGTAATTTTTACAGACACAAAAAGTACCACCCATAAAAATAGATAGACTAGAATATCAACATTAAAAATATTTGTCATTTACAAGATTGCATTAACACAAGAAAAAAGAAACTGGGAGAGGGATGCGGGGGTGGCTTAGTCAGTTGAGCCTCTGACTTCAGCTCAGGTCATGATCTCACAGCTCGTGAGTTCAAGCCCCTCGTCAGGCTCTGTGCTGACAGCTCAGAGCTTGCAGCCTACTTTGGGTTCTGTGTCTCCTCTCTCCCTGCCCCTCCCCCTGCTTATGCTCTGTCTCTCTGTCTCTCTCTCTCTCTCTCTCTCTCTCTCTCTCTCTCTGTGTGTGTGTCTCTCTCTCTGTGTCTCTCTCTCTGTCTTAAAATAATAAACATTTAAAATTAAAAAAAAAGAGAGAAACTGGAAGAAAACATTTGTGATACATAGATCTGAAAAAAAAAACTTGAAATCAGAACACATAAAGAACTCAATATAAACAATTTAATTAAAAATAAGCAAATCTGTCAGATGCTTTAGAAAAAGGATACATAACTGTCTAAGAATCACATCAAGCAATGTTCAACATAATTACTCATTAGTGAACTGTAAATTAAAATCTCTGTGAGCTATTGCTTCCCATTCACTAGAATGGCTAAAATTAAAAATTCCAATGATACTGTGTGGCAGAGAATGTAACTCAACCAGAACTCCCATTTATTGCTGTGAAGTGGTGTAACTGCTTTGGAAAATAGTCTAACAATTTCTTTTATAGCTAAATCTATGCCTATCCTAAGATACCCAATCACATTCTCAGGTATTTTACCAAGAGGGATGAAATTGATATGTCCACAAAAAGCTTGCAGAAGAATGTTCATGGCATATTTTATACCTACAAGCTCCAACATGTGAACAACCCAAATGTACATAAGCCTGTAAATGGATAGGCAAACTGTGGTATGTCCATAGATTGGAATACTACCCAGTAGTAGAAAGGAATAGTTATTGATACACATAACCACATAGACGAATCTGAAGTTGTATGACATTGGGGGATGAAGATAAGTGGCTGGCTCTATGGGATGGAGGACCAAGAGTTTGGCACACATGTAGCTCATACAGCAGTATGCTGCTGCACATGGGCTAGAAAGCTCTGGCAATAGCATACATTCTGACCTTTATGCTTTGTGATGGAAGGCCCTCTACTGAGGATGCTGTAGACACCTCAGATGGTAAATTCTGCTAGGCAACTATAAGATCTCCTTCCAAACCAAGATTCTGTGATTTGCCCCTAATTCTTTCATTCATTTTAATGTTGTCTCCTCAACTATGTTGTACAAGTTCTTTGGGAGTAGTAAACTGGATTTACGCCAGGAACCACACGCAATGCAACATGTCACCTATAAACAAATCGTATTTTGTCATATGTCATCCTAGCCCAAAAACTCCAGAGCCTGTGCTATACCCCATGTTTCCTTTGTCTCATGGGGCCTCGTCTAAGTACCTGCAAAGGATCTGAGTGATGGCAGGCCCTTGAAGTCAGTGGTTCAGTTTTAAATGTGTTGTTATTGAGGTCACCAGCTAATTTGTATGGAAACTGCTCACCACATCCAAATGTCTCCACAAAGGGGTATTTGACTCTAAAACAACAGGTAAGAAAAATCAACAGTAGGGATGCCTGGGTTGCTCACTTGGAAGTCAGAGCATCTGACTTCGGTTCAGGTCCTAATCTCACAGCTTGTGGATTTGGGCCCCATGTCAGGCTCTGTGATGACAACTCAGAGCCTGGAGCTGCTTTGGATTCTGTGTCTCCCTCTCTCTCTGCCCCTCCCCTGCTCTTGCATGTGTGTGTGTGTGTGTGTGTGTGTGTGTGTGTGTGTGTGTGTGCACGCACAGGCACGCATGCGCTCCCTCTCTCAAAAATAAACATTAAAATTAAAAAAAGAAAGTAAGTAAGGTAGTATCAGTGCAAACACATCAGCCTAGAGCAGGTGGCCTGCTTACTGGGCTAGCAATTTTCACTTAAATTTAAATAATTGCATGGTCTATGTTTCTTAAACTGCACAAAGTGTGAAAGATTGCAATATAGCACTTTCGGAACTGAGCCAATATGGCCTCGGAGAGATGATTTAGATTTTCACAAAATAAATAAGAAGTATCAAAAACTCCAAATTAAATAGAGGCTAAAGAATGGTTATTATTATAATTCACTTTTTTGTTTAAACTGAGGACTCTATTCAAAGTGCTGGCACAAGTATTATATTATATCATTAACATGACTTGAAATTTTAACATTTAGGCCAGGTGAGTTTCACACCTGAGTTGCTTTTTAATGAAATCTATTGGTAAAGCTAGCATAATATCCAAAAAGCAGGATTCAAAATGCAGTAAATACTCATATTCAGTAAGAAGCTGCATTCCTTCTACCCAATGATCAGATATCTCACCCTGTATGGATGGCCAATAACTAAGCCATAGGAGGTCCTAGGAATGAGATCTAGACTACTGACAAGAGATGGTAGTAGGAAGATATCTTTTGATACTAAAGCAACATTGAAGAGCATGAAACATGCATTTGAGAATTGAGTCAGAAGGAGGCAGAGGCTAACCTGTAACTGATGAAACGGAAACTGACCTATATACTCGAACAGGAGAGAGAAAAGATTTTTGTAAGTGGCCTGTATCACTGCAGAATGGGCTGCAGGTCCTAAAAGAACCCAAGGCTAACAGGACACAAATTCCTTTCCCCCAGGAGATGCAGAGAAACTACCAGGCCTCCAGACACTATAGCTTAGTAACTGGATTGTCCCTCTCAAGAAGCAATCTGTAATGACTGTTTTCAATAATTGGCTCCAAATCCTTCCTTGTTCTGGTAAAAGGAAGTAATTCATAACCAGGAGGTATGTTACCATCTGGAGAGAAAAGAGTAAAGCAGGGAGACTTGATGGAAATGGACCATTTTGGTCTAGGGCTGTCAGTGTTAAACTTTAGTTGTCTTGCAGAGAAATGAAGTTACAGATAAGGATTTGTGTGTATGTGTGTTTTTATAAATTGAGTGTGGGTAGGACATATTCCAGAGCTACGATTACAAGGGTCTGTTTGTTCAACAAGACTAACTTTGTCATAAGGAACTTCATGTATGAAGTATGGATCCAAGTATGGATTAGTTTTGGTATTATTTTCCATTATTCTTTCTGAAAATTGAATAAGCTAAAATTAAGTAGTAGAGGTGATTGTTTCATAGCAGGATAAAGCAAGGTAGATTCTGAGGAACTTGTAAAAAATCTCTAGCTACAAATGTAAAGATAAAAAACCATAAAAATTTAGAAAACAAATCTTCAAAATACACCATAACAGATGTGCCAGATATTTTTCTAACTTTGTAAACACTTCTCACATTTTAAGGTTTAAATTCACAATATTGTTATTGTCTTTTACCTTGCTTATAGCAGGCAATTAATGTTTATTTAGTAAATCATACTTTTTTCCCCAAAAGTTCATTCAAGTGATTAATATTCCTAAATCACTGAGTGTTAGAGCTTTAAATTCCCCGTAGTGCAATGGATCTTCACATACGAGAAAACTGAAAACAGAGGAGAGAAGTGACTTGCTCAAAGTTAATAGTGCAAAGAGCTAGTACTATACTTCTACATCTGTTTGAGAATTTTATGATGTAATGGCCAGCAGAATAAAAAGTATCTAAAATGCATTAAAAAATTAAGAGGAAATAAACTTGAGTTGTACCTTATTTACAAATACCCATAGAAAGGGTATTTACTTGTGTAATAATCTTAGTATTAAGCATGTAGAGAAAATGAGGAGTATATGAAGGAGGGGAGGGAGAAACAGGAAGAGGGAGGAAGGGAAACGCGTGGAGAGGCAAGGAACCAGGCACTAGAGAGAAATACGCAGCCAGCTGAGAGCAAAGAATGGAGAAGAAAGCAAATGAAAAAAGCTGATTAAAAAAAATAGGTCCGAAATGTACTACATACAAATGCCAGCCTATTATTCAGCCTTCTAAAGGAATGAGATCCATGCTGTAGCATGTATGAACCTTGAAGATATTATGCTAAGTGAAGTAAATCAGATACAAAAAGACACAGGTTCCAGGATTCTGCTTCTCCAAGGTTTCCTAGGGCAGGTGGATCCACAGTCAGAAAGTAGAGTGTGGTGACAGGGGCTCTGGGGAGAGTGACATGGGGAGTTAGTGCTTTGTGGATACAGAGTTTCAGTTTGGGACAATGAAAAGGTTCTCAAGTTGGACGGTGGTGATAGTTACACGTCAGTGTGAATATAGTAATGTCAACATTTTCAATGGTTAAAATGGTAACATGTTATATACATTTTTCCAGAATAAAAAAAACACTTAAAAGAAATCACTTGATTACAGGATCTCCTCTAACCCTTTCATCTTGAGTGTCACGGTAATTCAATGATCAAGGAAAGATAATGAATAGATTGAAGGGCTTGTTCTCAGTTTTCTTGAGAATTCTTCAAGTCATATACATTTGAAAAGTGAAAGTTTCTCTTATAGTTTTTTTGTTTTTGTTTTTTTTTTTTTAGTATAATGAACAAAATGTTTCTGGTTAAGGCTAACAAATTGCTACCTGGCCTTAACTTCTACCAAACTAGCTCTAAATCAATGCACTAAGGTATCTGCAGCCAGCATTGCTGTATTCCTGCTCATTGCTGTGCCCAAGGGCCAGCAGAGCATTTCAGTGACGATGAATGGCCGCCTGCCGGCTTCTGCGAGTTCCCAAGAAGAGAATGAGGTCTGGGCCTTCTGGGCTTGTGAGCGCCTTGGGTGGGCGGTTCTGCTCCTTTCTTCTGGCCTAGGCCTACAACATCTTGTTCTCAGCAGAACAACATCCATTTAGTCCTGTGGAAACAAGAAAACAAGGAGCCTTTTTCTCCTACTGTGCAAAGGCTCAGGACAAAGAGGAATAAGTTTAAGGAAAAGAGATTGGGAATCAGAAGAAGCTGCAATCAAACTTCTCCATCCGGCCTGTGTCCTTGGAATCTATGAAGGAATTTAAAAATAGTGTGCCTCTTTGCTGAAGAGGAAGAGCTTAAATTTATCTGAATTCAAAGTATGAAGCTCTGCTTCAGCCATATTGATTTATTAATAGCCTACATGAAGAGTGACTTCTTACTAACATGGTATTTTGTGTCAAAATCACCTCTTTAATTTTAGCAGTACAGAAACATTAGAGAATTACTTAAAGAGATACCATTTTAAACCTGAGCATGTGCCTGGTCAATATTAATCCTCAGCATGTCATAAAACCTAGACTATATTTCTGTTCCCCTTCCCTCAGCAAAACAGAGAGACCCATTTCTAACATATGGAAGCAGTTTCACACTGCAAGTTATTCTGAGGGGAAAATATGTGATTCATAAATGCTGTCAAATGAAATATGTATTTCCAAATGGTACCAAGTTGACCAAGCACATCCTACGACAAATTTCACATCTTCATTACCCCATGGGCATAAATGAAGGAAGAGTTTAGAGAAGGGCAAACAGTCCCTTTTGGCATTCTCCATCCAGAAGTCCCATGTTTGTTACTGGTAAACACATTCAAGTAATCAAAGATTGTGAGTAACCTTATCACAACATAGTTTTATTTATAAACAAAATAGCACCTTCAAATTATGTAGAAGTGGGTATGCTCCGTCAAAAGTAATACATTCGTTTGAGTTACTTTGGTCAGTGGCTGACTATCTATATATTGACATGGAGATTTTCGACGGCAAGGCTCACCATGCCATTTGCTTGCCCACATTCTCGAACAAACCTCTTTAGTCAGAATACGAAGAGAAAATGGTGAGACTAAGTGGAGCATCTTACAGTGTTTACAGAAGGCAAAGCCAAAGTGCAGCTAGACTGACACGGTCTGCAATCACATCACATTGAGGCTTTTACAAACCATGGAAGCAGAAGAGCTCTCAGGGACCAGGCGTATCACAACTTCAGGAGAGGAAGCTGTCAAGTAGTCATTTAACTCACAATGGAAGCCGGGAGGGACCCTTTCTTACAGGAAAAAGCTCTCCTGTGCTTTAATGCCTAAATATTAGCTGTCTGGTCTTGGGCATATCCTGTAATTTTAGAGACTTTCTTTTCTCATGAGCACAAGGGTCTAATAACTTACATTTTGAGAATCATATAATGCAGTAAGAGCGCAGCAACTGACTCACAACTTACTTACCTTGCAACTCTGTGAAGTATGTTTTATTGTCTCCATCTTACAGACAAGGAAACCTGGGCTCAGAAGCATCAAATGGCCTGCCCTGGTTAATTGTTAGCAAATTCAGGAGATGGAATTTGAATCCAGGACTCTTTTCCACCCAAGCTTGGATTTTTTAAAACCATGCATTCCGAACCCTAGTAGCCATTCATTGAGTCACCAAAAACTAATATATTTATATCAGTTTTAGTAGGTAAAGTATTAGGTAAGTTTTCAAATTATCCCAGTGCATAAAAGAAGCATCATGGGAAATCACCAAGATCTAACTTTTTATACTACTTCTTAAGGTCATATTAAGTTAAACAAAAGGCAAAAAGATTAGTCACGACATGCATAAGCATATCATGTGGTAGTTACTGTCTTTAAGTATGAAAAAAGAAATAATTCAAAGAGTTCTGTTTTGACACTGGAATAATAATAAAATTTAATAGAATATGCTATGATATCTATTGAAAAGGTCACCGATTACCCCCAAATATAAAGCACACTACACATGATGACCATATCTTTTTGGAATCAATTACAGAACACTCTCAAAATTATAAAGCCATTTTTTCCCTCACTATTGTGTTTTGACTGACAGAGTGATTTTGCCAGATGTTCTATACCACATGATTTAATTAAAAAATTTTTTTTAATCTGTGAGCCTCTCTATTTACACAGACATTGGCAAAGTAAATGACTTTGAAAAATGAGAATTTTTCTTCCATTGAATTACTGCTGCTATAAATCTCCAGATTCTAAAATGCAAGTGAAATTAATTCACTGGCTATCGGCCACTACCACACACAACTGGATTATAAGTTAAGCGGCACAGCTTAGAGGTGAGGCTGGGTGAGTGCATTCAACATGGAATTCTCAGGGCTTGGCCCTGTCTCCAGAAGGGGAGCAAGGTCTATGTTTGACACAGCCTCTGAGCCTTTTTGCTACTTGCTCACATCAGAGACTTTTATTATCTCTATGCCTTGATTTTCCAAAATTGGTCTGTGTATAGATCTAGACCAACATACAAACCAAGGGAGGAAAGATTCTAGACTCTTTAGAACTTACAATGAACAGATGCCTTGAAGATTATCCGTATGCGAAGCAGATGAGTTTGGAAATGGATGGATTGGGCAAACTCAGGGGATGATGGTTGTGTTCAGTGGGTTGAGAGTCTTCTTATCTTCTCCGATTTCCTATTCTGAAATGATTCCCATACTGAAGATGAGTCATTTCTTTATCGGTGTGGTATTGACGAGAAGAGGAGTAGCTTTCTTTTTCTATTCTAATGCCGATTTTTTGTCTCTAGTGTGTGCTTCTCATAATGAATCAAAACTAGAAATGCTCAATTTCTTAGAGTTGGCAGTTTAATAATTTCATTTTCAACAAAAACTTAAAGCAGCTCAAACAAATTAGAAGTTAATTGAAAGAGTGTTTTCCCCTTCTACTTCATATACTATATTTATTATTTCCCTTCTACTTCGTACACTGTATTTATTATATAGTACACAGAATTGGTTATTACTTCAGCAGCCATGACCCAGGGCTGGAATCCTGCCAGCAGGATCCATTCATCTTGTGTCTCAAGTTGAGCTAGCGCTTTGTGAAGCAGCCTGGAAACTTTCTGTGTAAACTGCCTCTGTTTTCCTCTGGGGTCCTGGTTATTTTACTTCAACTCAGTACAAAGAATCTCATAAAATAGAACCAAGAGTGTTCCATCACAGTTAAAAGTGTCACTCTGTGGCCCTACCAAGCCCTCTGTAAAGACATAGTTTTTCATATGATGGTGGGTAATTTGTTGTTTATTTCATTCTTTTTGCATTTTTATTGAGCTCCTCTGTACATGGCTAGAAATAAGTACAGAATATCTCATGCTAGTGCTTCCCTCATAAATTGGTACAGATTTCTATTTCTTCCGGGCTTGCCAACTGCCCTTATTAAAATTATCTTGGGGGGCACCTGGGTGGCTCAGTTGGTTAGACCTCTAACATTGGCTCAGGTCATGATCTCACAGTTCATGTGTTCGAGCCCCGTGTCCAGCTCTGTGCTAACAGCCTGGAGCCTGCTTTGGTTTCTGTCTCCCTTTCTCTCTGCTCCTCCCGTGCTTATACTCTGTCTCCCCTTCTCTCTCTCAAAAATAAACATTTAAAAAAATAAAACTGTCTTGGAATATTTTAATATAATGTTGAGATTTTGTTTTTTCTTTTTACAAAACTCAAGATTATGATTCAGACCCTCTGTGTCTCTTCTTCTGCGGTTCTATACAGAGAGTAAGGTCATTTACTATGATTTGCCTGTTTTTAATATGGAAGATCTCATTTTTAGAGTTGAAACTTCAGAGGTTTCAAATTTTTGTTGAGGAATCTTAGCCCTATGGTGATATTTTTGATGTAGTTTATGCTTCCAGCCTAATTTTTTGCCTCACAGAAATGAACATTTTAATTAACATTTAATAATCTCAAGCAGAGACATTTTCCAAATACATTTTTTCAGGGAAAAAAAGGTCAGATTTCAGACATATCAAAACAGCAAACAAACTTTTGCATCTGAGAGGAAATCATTAATTGCTTCAAGCAAAATATCTGAATGACTGATTTCAACATCCGTGTCAATATTTTAATATCCTTACTATGGGGATTTCTTTTGAAATCTTCAGAATAGACCTTAACTTCATCTTACACTGAATCATAACAAGCATAGTATGTGGTTTGAGTAGTAATCCTTTTCTTATTAATTGTCCCATTACTCAGAACATCTGGAGGGTTAGTCACTGACTCCAGGAGTCTCCATTGCCATCTTCCTAAATTTGGTATCAGGTGACAGAAGCCTGGAGGTCTTCTAATAAGACTCCCTCTTAACTATATATGTACATCACCTGGGGATCGTGTCAACTACAAATGCTCATTCTGTAGGTATGGGGTGGGGCCTGAGAGTTTGCATTTCTAACAAGCACCCAGTAATGCTCCTGGTCTATCTGGACCATACTTTCAGCACCAACAATTTCTAAGCCTCTGTGTGGACCACAGCCTGATTTCAGAAACTTCCTGATATTAAAAGAAGAAGAAAGATAGGAGCTCAATGAGGAGAAATTAAGAAGAAACCTACGGATAAGAATAAGGTAGTGAAAGGAAAAAGAAAGACTTTTGAGGAACAGTGAGGCATTTCCCCCAGACTAACAAGAGTCACATACGACTGGAAAGGAAGGCTATTATTGAATATCTCCTGTACAACCTGTGGTCACATATATTGCTATACGTTTATGTATGTATGTACAGATAGATAATCGAAAAATAGAAACTGGCATGTACTATAAATATCTGGATATATATAGAGATGTATGCAAATAAAGAAAATAAATAGATGATAGGTGGTTCTGCTTTGTTCCCAATAGGCTTGGGGAGGAAGCTGTACAAGATGCTCCCATATGCATACATTGCTTCAATCCTCATGACAAGTTTTTAAAAACATATACACAGAGAGATAGACATAAAGCTGAGGCTTGGAGTAATTTAAAAAAATACCGCACTAGGAGTATTCGACTTCAGAGCTCCCAAATCCATGCTTTGATCAGGCAAAGAGCCAGATGCAAGTAAAAGAGAGTGGAGAGGACAGGGGCATAAAGAACAGTATTGGAGCCTGGGCTAAGACTGTGCACAAGAAGAAGAAATTAAAGAAGAGGATGTGGCGGCCATGTGGATAGGCCCAGAAAGAAAGGGAGAGGAAAATGTAGGACCTGCCAGGGCTGCAGTCCAAGTGGATAATTCCAGTCCTGGTAGCAATTAAGAGGTGACCCATTTGGCAGCGCCTGCCCCTCAGCGGGGAGGGGTTGTTGCAATTCTCTTTGCTGCCAAGTCTGTTTCCACAACCTTTCTGGCCCGGACTGGGGCAGCCTGGTTCTGTCCAGCATGGAGGACTCACTGTTCACCTCTCCTCAGTTCCCATCGTACCAAGAGGCGGTCTGTGGGACTCTGTGTGGGAGAGGCTGTGTAGCAGAAACTTGGGTCCCTAAGGGCACTGGTCACTGCCCGCCCTGGGATTCTGAGTCAGGGGTGCTCCATGCTCAGTGTCTTCTTCCTCTTCTGGATCTGCTTTTGACTCCACAGATCCTTTCAAACCTCCTTCTCTGAGATGATTCATTGAGAAAATCCTCTGGTTACTTTCCTCGATGAACCACATGGCAATAAAGGGTAGGGACAAGGCCTTATGACCCACGTAAAATTGAGGGAGGGGGAATTATGGTACATATTAGAATAGGAGAAAAAATTTATATTTACTCACCTTCAGTCTCATCTTGTACCACCGGTCCTCTCTCTCTTCTTGCCTTGCAAGGGGGTCTTGTACATGGTCAATCCTCAATACATATATTTTTTTTAAATAAATGGGTTGATTAGTGAATACATTAGAAAGAAGAAAAGCATAAACTTAAACTTATAAAAATCATAAGAACCTTGCTTTTATTTTGAAATTTTTGTACTGGGTCAAGTAAGAAAACTGTTATGGACCCAATGGCTGGATAAATGCTTTGGCTTTGGAGCCAAAAGAGCTGCTTGGAAGAGTGGGACAGAACCCAGGTGGAAGAGGAGGTATGGAGATTATCTGCTTTCTGACTAATGTGCTGGACAGTGTCAGGGAGAAAGGGTGGCTACTCGGAGGCTAATAAACCTTCAATCACGCAATGTATCCCTTCGTTTGAGCACAGCGCCTGGCATAGAAAGGATACCCACTTTTTTAACGTGAGTCTTTTTTTTTTTTTTAATGTTTTATTTTTATTTCTAGGATAGAGAGAGAGAGAGACAGCGTGAGCAGGGGAGGGTCAGAGAGAGAGGGAATCACAGACTGAAACAGGCTCCAGGCTCTGAGCTGGCAGTCAGCACAGAGCCCGATGCGGGGCTCGAACCCACGAACCGCGAGATCATGACCTAAGCGAAAGTTGGACGCTTAACCGACTAAGCCACCCAGGCGCCCCAGGATACCCACTTTTAATGAACAAAAGTGACATTCTTACTTCGTCATATGTTCTCCAAACTGCAAGTAACCCTTTGTGATGCCCTCCTTAATGCTGCATTGAAGGTTGCTCTTGCCTGTGCTTCACTGAATGTTTCGATCGAGGGAAAGTCAACATGTTATTTGTCTAGGATTAGCCCTCGGCAGGCTATTTTAGGCATAACCATCCTAAGTGTGGTTTAGAAGAGGCTGATTTATAATTCTGTTTCACAAGTATTCCCCTACACGTTCACAAAGCCTGTTTTTTTTTTTTTTCAAAGTCACTGGAGTTCTCATTTCTTTAATGTAATTGCTGAAGAGGAGCTTGTTTGAGAAGGAATAAAGAATTGAACTATAGTTTAATATGGATGGGACTGCCAGTATGTTCTTGAGTTAATTTCTGCTGGGGTTCACTTGGCTCCAAGGACACATGGTAAAAACTTGCATGAAAAAGCGAGCAGCTTATCTCAGTGGACCACAAGAAGTCCCCCCCAGGTCATGGGGCCCCAGGAGCTTGGCAAGAGCGATCTGGCAGAGTTTTCTCTTATGGGATTTGATTATGGGAAACTGGAGAGCTCCTTTCTGGCATATAACAAAATGTAATTGTCTGGCAGTTCCTTGAAACTTCTCAGTGAGAGTTTTATGTAATCAGCCCAGGGATGGCAAATTACCTTGGCTTGTATACCAGGACAATATATTGGTAATGGCTATTGGAAACCTATAATGACAAAAATTCTGAGATCATATTTGGGCTCATTAAGAAAGTGTTGTCATTTTTACTTCAATTTAAAAAAGAAAGAAAGTGTTGTCTTAAATTGGCAATGTTAGCTAAGAGTTTTGGAATGGGGATTGGTGGCATGCCACATATTTAATATCCTTTCTTTAAAGCTTTTTTTTTTGTCTTGTAAAAATCTAAGCAGTTATATCTAAAAATCCATTTCATTGTCACGTACACTCTGTGAGGTAATCTTCATTTTGTTTTCAGATGAAGAACCTAAAGGTACAAACATACTATTTCCCCAGGTATTCTACACATGCCTACCTAACTCCAGAGCCCAACCTCTTAACAAACATGTCATTTTCCCTGAGAATTCTGGAGTGCCGTTTAAAGCTGTTATTCCTCAGCCCTTGAGTAAATGAGTGTCTCTCCATTGTCTTACCTAAAATAGGAAAATATAAAAGATTAATAAGGTCAATGGGGCTGAACACAAAATACCTACTTTACAACACTGTTTAAGGCTGATTCTTAGGGGCACCTTGGGTAGCTCAGTTGGTTGAGCATATGACTCTTGATTTTACTCAGACATGATCTTGCTGTTTATGAGTTTCAGCCCCACATTGTGCTGACAGTATAGAGCCTGTTTGGGATTCTCTCTCTCTCTCCCTCTGCCCCTCTCTGGTTCTCTCTCTCTTTCTCTCTCTAAAAATATAGACACATTTTTTTTTTAAAGACTGATTCTTAGCCTAAAAATTAACGGGCATCTGGGTGGTCAGTCGGTTAAGCGTCCGACTTCAGCTCAGGTCATGATCTCAAGATTCGTGGGTTCAAGCCTCATGTCAGGCTCCGTGCTGACAGCTAGCTCAGAGCCTGGAGCCTGTTTCAGATTCTGTGTCTCCCTCTCTCTCTGATCCTCCCCTGCTCACACTGTCTCTGTCTCTCAGAAATAAATTAAAAACATTTAAAAAAAACCTTTTTAAATTAAAACATGGCATAGTATATGCTACTCTCATCAAGGAAATATGAAATATTTCTGGATCATTATAAGGATCTACCTGAGATCCAACCCAAGTAGAACTATTCTTAGATAAGATTTTTCGCCCCTTGCTGTTCTTCATTCTAAAAGTAAATATGTTAATCATTATGTCCTAATGATATTCTAAATGTAGGTAATTATACTTTGTTTTCATTAAAAGTGTGTTCTTTTAATGGGATGATATCACTACTTATGGGAACGCATTATCACTTTCCCCAAGTATTTATATCTGTAACTAACTGAAAATCATTTGCAAATATGCAAGTTTGAGGGTCCATATAAACACAGTTTGGATTTTACCCAAAGGCAGGGAAAAACAAAAAATCTTCAAATACTCTTAATTGGTGTTAGGAATTGTCAGAATATAATTTGCCTTTTTGCCTGTTCTTTTCCTTTTACAGAAAAATCTGTCATTGCTCAGCCAATATTTGTTTTCACAAAGAGAGAACAAACTTTTAAGGTAAGACCAAGCTACTTTTCTTTGTTTGATTTTTACTTTGACCAAGAAAATTATCTTCAAAGAAGCTGGCGATCCTAAATGATATCATTGCTGCCTTAGTTTATGCTCTTGTTCTTTACTGAGCAGAGTAATGCCTCCAGAATATTTATATAGGAGGTTTTTCCTGGCAGCAATTTGGCTGAAATGGGGAGGCCAAAGGCCTTGTCTTGAAGCTATGAATAACATACCATTTTTACCAAAATTATAGGGTTTTTTGGAGTGACTTAGAAAGGGTCAGGACTGAAAGAGGTCAGGAGGCCTGAGACTCCTCGTGGGTGTCCACCACTGACCTAGCTTAAAATTGGGTACCAGATAAGTTCTAAACTCTGATGCTTGATCTAAAAGGGATCTTAAGGACCCAATATATCTGCCTTTTCAGCTTCATAACTAAAAGCACCTACTTTGAAAGGCAAATGAATGATTCTTGTGTTTTCTCTTTAGCTTGATTAAGATATTCTTGTTATTCGTTCTCGCTTATGCCAAGTCACTTACCTTACTACTCACAAAACTAACTAAAGAAAAGCTCAACCCCTAAGTCCGTTTCCTGGGCCCCACCCCAGGCCAACCGCTTCAGAATTTTGAGAGTTGGTGTTTCCAAACCTTCATTTTAAACAAGTTCCCGCAAGTACTTCTGCAGTCACTGAAATATAAAACCGCTCTACTCAGCCTTTGCTTCCTCTTGAATACATGCCTAGTAAGTAAAAGTGAGTTGCTTTATCCTGGCCCACCTGGATAGACCTGGCTTTTGAGAATTCTCTTATCAAGTGACAGGGTGGAATTCTTACCTAAAAACAGCAAGTACTCACCTCTCATTGACAGCTTTGTTTCTTCCAGAGACCTGCAGAAGACACTCTGTACGAAGCAGCAGAACATGGTAATGACTTACATCCTTATTTCAAAATCAGTCTTCATACAAAGAAAATAGCAGGCACAAGCATGTTGACATGTGGCAACAACTGTGTAAAATGTAATGGGTTTTCTCGTGTTTAAACATGGAAATAAGTGGCTTTTGTTTTGACAGATGACACGTGGGTCCTGAGAACACTGACTTTAGCCACACTAAACTTCCTTGTTTCTCCATTGCCTGTGTCTCAACCTACCCAAAGCATTCTCTACGATCTCAAAATTCATATGCAGTTTCTTGCTGAAGCCACTTGTTTCTAATTGTGCTTATTAGGATGATATGCCTGTTGCTTTATAATCACCAAGCTGTTACCCTCAGTATGTAAACTTGTGCTTCAGAAGTTAACATGTTATCAGATGATGATCTGTGTAGGCAAGAGGTAATTCTATTTACCTATCCATATCTTTGCTTTAGTATAATTTGTTATTCAAACAATTTTACCCTTCTCGTTGAATTTCTTGCAGAATCTAATGGTTTTCCAAGAAAGCGTGTACGGTCTTCATCTTTTACTTTACGTACTACACATCCTCAGTCCCAAGGAGGTAGGTATAGACCTGACTATTAGCTGTTCACTATTATGTTTTCTCCGAGTGTGGAATTACTGAGAAATTTTCCAAACGGAAAATGTTTAAAAAGTCTACCCATCAGATGGTCTTTATAATAAATTGCTGTATGAAAATAGCAGTCTATAAAATGGACTATATAGTGAATCACTATTTTAAAAATTCAATTGATCACCATTGGATGAAAGATTGAAAGGACATAAGCCACAATGTCAGCAGTGGTTGTCTTAGGTGATGGGATTACAGGTGATTTGGGGTTTTCTACCCACTCTGTAAACTTTGTTGTGTTTCCAAAGTGTCTGCATTAAGTATGCATTAGCCTTGTAATTAAAGGAAATTGCCATTTCTCCCTAAGTAACCATCTACTTAAAGAAACAGATCTTTGCCTTTAAAAGAACACTGTAAGAACTTCATTGCGTACCATATTCTGAGTAAATCAGTAACTTAGATTGCTCTCTTCTCCACTCAGAGCTCTCCAGTGATCCCTTTTAAAAATGACCGCATTGCCCTCTGCTCTGTAATAGAGCTATTTGTGTGTGTGTTTGCTCCCCCACTGTGGGTTCCTAGAGGTCATCTTCATGCCTGATAGAGTGTCTTACACATGCTGAGCACTCCAATATTTATTGGTCCAAACAGAAATTAATTTATAATTCTCACCACAGTCACATTTTATTTCTATTGATAAACATACAAAATCGTTTCTAAATTAGGGATATAGAAATTTTTCTGAAATACCAAAAGTTCAAATAAAAAAAAAAAAACACAAAAACCCACCTCCTTACTGACTTCAATTTGCAATTTGCTTCTAGCATCAACCTTGTCCCAGAATCTAATGAGATCATCATCCTTCACTGACCTCCCGACCTTCCCCCCTTCTGGGCCAGGTAATAAACAGCTTCTGGAACCTCAAGCATGACACTCTGGCTTTTCAAAAATCCATTCTCTTGATGATGAACTTTCTTACTTGGCTACAGTATCTGTACAAAGTGCTGATATTTTAGTGGCAAATAAAGTAGAGGCCTTAGCCAAGTATGATTAGAAGAACACCTAATGAATTCCAACTCCACAAATCCTGTTTGTTTTTGGTAGAGAGTTTGAACTTGATGATTTTTTTTTTAGGATTTCATGTTTATGATAATATGTTCTATATAAGGAAGCCATAAAAGTAACTTGTTTTATTTCATTTATTATTGTTCATCCATATGGTTCACAATACCAATGGTACTCAAAATATACTGCTGTGCTCCAGATTCTTATTCTAAAGTCTAGGCTTTAGAGGCATATTCTAAAGCTTGGAATATGATTCCTTTTACACTTTTCACTAATGAAAACATTACTTATTTTTATTTGGAGTTTGTAGTGCCTTGCTAAGTAAATCTTGTCATTACAAGATATTTGAGATGTTGGAACATTCTCTACATTAAAATTATGATTTATACTCTTTTTGTGTTTCTTTCTACTGAACAACCAGCTGCATTTTCCAAGTTAATTTTGTCACTAAGAAATAAGAAAAATACAAACTATTCACTTCCTTTCAACTAATTTTTCTACCTGAGACCCACAGAGTTCTCAAACTAATGAATTTATATTCTTGTTAATAATTCCGAACATGGTTGAGCAACATATATCTCAGATACCTTTCAGATAGATAAGAAATACTTTCTAGCCCATTAGATTCCATTTAAACCTGACTGACAAGTTACAGACATTAAGAGAAATAGGGGTCCTATCCTAGAGAATTTGTTTTAAAAGGAATGGCTTTAAGTATCTGAATAACTGCTGTGATTCATTAGTATCTTAAGTTAGACACACACACAAAGATTAAGTAAAGGAACATCGATATCAGTAAATATCATTCCACTTTATGTTGTGCAGTATGTTGTTGGTGTTGGAATGGAGAAAAATAGTACAACCTGATATGTCCCATTTGTTACTGGTTTTCAATAATAAAGATCAGAAATCGTTTAGTTGAACTTGAATTAGAGAAGCAATTCTACCCTAACATTTATAATATGTATGATACTTAGAAGAATCAATTCTTATTCTTCTTTCATTTCCATTAATCAAATGCTCAAAGGTTGCTGTTTCTGCACTTTGCAACCAAGAAGTGATCTCTTTGAAATTCATAGTAATTCTGTATCTGCAGCCACCACCATAGTCTTACACCACCAACACACTTTATAGAAAAATCACGTAGCTGCACAGCCAAGGAAACAACCCAGAAAATTAATAGGCAACCAACGGAATGGGAAAAGATAGTTGCAAATGACATATCAGATAAAGGGTTAATATCCAGAATCTATAAGGAACTCACCAAACTACACGCCTGAAAAACAAACAACCCAGTGAAGAAATGGGCAGAAGATATGAACAGACACTTCTCCAAAGAGGACATCCAGATGGCCAACAGACACATGAAACGATGCTCAGCATTCCTCCTCATCAGGGAAATACAAATCAAAACCACACTGAGATACCACCTCACGCCAGTCAGAGTGGCTAAAATGAGCCAATCAGAGAACTCTAGATGCTGGCGAGGATGTGGAGAAACGGGCACCCTCCTACACTGTTGGTGGGAATGTAAACTGGTACAGCCCCTCTGGAAAACAGTGTGGAGGTTCCTCAGGAAACTAACAATAGAACTCCCCTATGACCCAGCAATAGCACTGCTAGGAATTTACCCAAGGGATACAGAAATGCTGAGGCATAGGAGCACATGACCCCAATGTTCATAGCAGCACTCTCCACAATAGCTAAAACCTGGAAAGAGCCTAAGTGTCCATCAACAGATGAATGGATCAAGAAGATGTGGTTTATCTATACCATGGAATACTATATGGCAATGAGAAACAATGAAATCTGGCCATGTGTAGCAACATGGATGGACCTTGAGGGTGTTATGCTGAGCGAAATAAGTCAGGCAGAGAAGGACAAATATCATATGTGTGCACGTATAGGAGGATTAGGAGGAACTTAACAGAGGACCAAGGGGGAGAAGAAGGGCGGAAATGGTGGGGGAAAAGGAGAGAGGCAAACCATGAGAGACTCTTGAATGCTGACAAAAACTGAGGACTGATGGATGTGGGGGGGAGGGGGGATGGGCATGGAGGAGGGCAGTTGTGGGGATGAGCACTGAATGTTATGTGGAAACTAATTTGACAATAAACGATTTGTAAAAAAAAAAGAAAGAAAGAAAAATCACGTAGCATAACAGTCAGCTTCTCTCTGTAGGTGTCACTAGGGTAGAGAAAGGGGCAGAATTTGCTAATAGTTTCATAATATTTTATACGAAATAAACATTAACGCACACAGAGGGACCACTAACGTCAGATTTCATAATATGTACTCATTTAGTACTCATTTTTGATTCTAGAGAAGACTGCCTATTCCACAGTTACCTAATTTTCACTTATATTTCTGAAAGTAAATAGAACTATGTGGCAAAACTCACAGCCATCACTCATTTTTTAGCCCACCTGCTTTCTCAGCACACTGCCTACAGTTATTAGTGCCAACAGCGACATCTACTGGTAAGGACTGTAAAAACCCAAATTGTGTAGAGCCTGACTCTTAGATTTATATTTTTCTAAATTGTTTATCTTACAGTGAAGAAAAACAATGTTTTTATGACATCAACTCATGTGCAAAAGAATGTTGATATGAACAGTGCAGAACAAGGTATGTAGTTTATTACAAGAACCTCTAAAATTTTACATTTTACCATTTATATTTTAATTTGTTATATGTATGTTGGGATATGAAGGTAGGAACAGTGACAAAACATGAAGAAACATATTGGGTAAGCCAGGCCCCATGGTCAAAATGATTGGTTATTGGGTAAAATCTAGGCCAAAAGTAAAGCACTAACCAATTCACTGGCTATTTTGACTTTGGTTAGTTAACATTAACCCCTCATTTAATGATGGTTTTAGAAAATAATCATTAAATTGGTCAAAAATATGGAGGAAGAAGTATTTCCCTAAAGACATATTGAGTCTTGAATTCTGTCCTTTTAAGGTCCTGTGAAACATTCTGAACATGTTCTAAGACCTGCTACTTTGCAGCCACCTCAAGCTCAAGGGTGTGACCAAGCAAGAACAACATTGGGACACGATACCTTGGAATCCTGCAAGATTAAAGACAAGACAAAAAATAAGGTAAGGAAACCTCCGATGGCAAGGCTGACATCAATTCTCCATCTTGCATCAGCAGATTGCTGTGGGCCTTACACCCAGTGTTAGGGGCTACCTGACTTTTGTTCTGCTCCCGAAGCTACTGCCAGGCTGCAGAACACCCGGACTATAGACAGCACAAAGCCCTTGGTAACCTTATTCAACTTTGTCCTACTAAATTGGAGAGCAGTTTCTAGGAACTAGTTTTGTGGTCTCCCCTAAGCTTAAAGCTGAGCCCCTCGGGGTGGAAACCTCTGGGGTCCTGTTCCAGTGCACTGATCCCACGTGAGAACAGAGGGAGCAACGAGGTGGCCAGGACCAGGAGGCAGAAGTCAAAAAAAGGAAGAGGGGTTTTCAGTATCTCCAGCTGATCGACATCCTAGTGTGACCAGGAATCCGTCCAGACCCATCTTCATGGATAACAGGAGGAGGGAATTGCCTGCACAGGGTAGGGAATTGGGAGGGCTGGGGAAGCTTCTGAAGACAGAGAAGAATTCTCTCTTCCAATTGTTGTGGGTGGTCGAATCCCTCACTGTGGGCCTTTCTAAGATTGTAATTTTGCTCAAGCCATGCAGATACAGATTTGGGAATATTCTGTGGCTGTGTCTCCCAGAAGCCAATACTTGAATGGTACCAAAATTGGTAGGTTGGAATTTGAGAGTAATGCCATCCTTCATTAGTCTCCAGCTAAAGTGTTGAGCGTTGGGGCGCCTGGGTGGCTTAGCCGGTTAAGCGTCCGACTTTCGCTTGGGTCATGATCTTGCAGTTGGTAGGTTCGAGCCCCGCATCGGGCTCTGTGCTAACTGCCAGCTCAGAGCCTGGAGCCTATTTCAGTCTGTGACTCTCTCTCTCTCTGACCCTCCCCTGCTCATACTGTCTCTCTTTCTCTCTCTCTCCTAGAAATAAATAAATAAAACATTAAAAAAAAAATAAAGTGTTGAGGGTTGGTCACTTGTTTTGTTTTGGTTTGTTTTCCATACTGAACATAAAGACAGTGACACATGGAAACTGAAAATATCAGTTATTTCATCAATGCAATGAAAAAACATCAGATGGGTAGTAATCATACCTCTGCCACTAACTATGTTTCCATTCTTGGACAAAGCACCCAATTTCTTTTTATCAGTGAAGTAAGAATAGTTGAACTTGGTCAGCATTTGACAATATTTTTATAATTCCAAATCTTTTTCTTTGTAAGATATGATTTCATGAGACATATTGTGAATTTTAAAAATCATTTCATCATTTCTGCAGGGTGTATGGTATGAGTTTTAAGTAAAACGTGTTTTAAATTTCAAACCAGGGTGCCTGAGTGGCTCAGTCAGTTAAGCCTCTGACATCAGCTCAGGTCATGATCTCACGGTTCATGAGCTCGTGTTCTGCTTTGGAAAAAACATGAGCCCCACTTGGGCGAGCTCTGCCTTTCCCTCTGTCTCTCCATCCCTCTCTCTCTGCCCCTCGTGGGATTCTCTCTCTCTGCCCCTCTCTCACTTGCACTCTCTCTCAAAAAAATTCAAATCAGTAGATTATTAAAAGTTTTCATTAAAATATAATTAAATATTTCATTAAAATATAACCTAATAATCATTACCGTATTACATACATTCTTTTATCCATTTAAGAAGTGATGCATGTTGTTTACCTTGTGTTAAAGTATGTAAAAAAAAGTATGATGTATTGACTAATTTCTAAAATGTTATATTGAGGCACCTGAGTGGCTCAGTGGATTAAGCCTCCGACTTCAGCTCAGGTCACAATCTTAAAGTTCGTGAGTTCAAGCCCTGTGTCGGGCTCTGTGCTGACAGCTGGAGCCCACTTCAGATTCTGTGTCACCCTCTCTCTCTGCTCCTCCCCCGCTCATTCTCTGTCTCTAAGAAATAAACATTTAAAAAATTAATAAAATGGTGTATTGCATATGATTTTGAAACAGTATGTACTATAAATTATAGATTAAAATTTTTGTTACATGTCATAAATCAATATTTCTTTGGCATGGCTTATTGAAATTTTGCATTATGTATTTTAAAAATAAATTTATTAGTGTTTTTCTTGCATTTTATTCCTAAATGATAAATAATAAGAGAAATTTTCAGGCTGTTGTTTGCAAGCATTTCTTCTTGAATAAATGCATTAAGCATGATGAATGGCACTTTTTCCTCATTAGTGAATAGCTTAACTGTATATGCCCATTATTGAATTTTCTCTGTTGAATGATACCTTTGAAGATTTTAAGACAATCTATATAAGATGCAATGTAAGAATTCTGACAAAATAATGTAATTTATAGATCTAGTGAAACTTATCTCTAGGTGAATTTCATAGAACTATTGTTTTCATGTTTTTATTAACTTGTATATAAAATCAGCAATTTGTATTTACTCTGTCATTAATCAATGGTCACTTATTATGTATAATTTATTTACATTTATATTTAATATAAATAATAATATATGTGCACTATACATATAGTATATGTACTATACAATAGTACACATACTCATATGTACTATTTTAAGTACATAAGAATAAAAACTACCATTTTGGCTGAGAGATAAATCATCTGAGTGACTGAGTCATGAGGCACTTACTTTGATCTTTGCTAACCAACAACACGTATTCTCTTCATACATATTTCTCAGCTCTCAAATTCTGCTATAAAGGAAAAAATGCTCAAAATTATTTTTATTTTTTAATTTTTTTAAGTCTTTTTTAAAATGTTTTTTTCTTTATTTCTGAGAGAGAGAGAGACAGCGTGAGCAGAGGAGGGTCAGAGAGAGGGAGATACAGAATCTGAAGCAGGCTCCAGGCTCCGAGCTAGCTGTCAGCACAGAGCCCGATGTGGGGCTCCAACCCAGGAACTGTGAGATCATGACCTGAGCCGAAGTCGGACGCTTAGCCAACTGAGCCACCCAGGCGCCCCTCAAAATTATTTTTATTGATTGATATGAAATTGAAGTGGAAATACACACTATCTACCTTTAAAGATATGAACTCCTTGCAACATCTTTGCAAATCTCTGTAGGGGGAAAAGGAGGTGTTTATAAAACATTGGAGACACTATATCAGATAATTTATAGGGCTCCTTCCAATTTTAAAATTGCTCATACCTGGGGGCACCTGGGTGGCTCAATCAGTTAAGCCTCCAACTTGGACTCAGGTCATGATCTCACAGTTGATGAGTTTGAGCCCCATATTGGGCTCTCTGTTCTCAGTGTAGAGCCTGCTTCCGATCCTCTGTCTCCCTTTCTCTCTGCCCCTCCCCTGCTGACATGTTTACTCTCTCTCTCTCAAAAATAAATAAACATGTAATCAAAAAATTGTTCACACCTTCATTTATACATGTCAGGTAATGCACATATGTACATACATCAAACTAGTTGATTAAATTACCAGTCAAAAATTTCTAGATGAAGAGATGAATGAGATTTCCTCTAACATTTGGTGGACATGCTGGTAAGATTTGTAGGATGTCTTTAGGATTGAATAGTCCTGAAGGATATATTTGCTAAGCTAGAAATGAGAATTAACTCCATGTGGCTAAAAAGATTAAAGTAACAAAAGGAGGTGGGATTTCTGAATATGATGGCTAAGTATACAGTCTCTGGTATCAGACAGACCCTGGTTCTAAGGTCAGCCCCATTCCTGGTTGCCCAAACCCAGCCCTGTTATTTAAACTCATTAGGTCAGTGTACTCATCTGTAAACCATAAAATGTGGATAATAGACATACAACTTATAGAGAGATGTTGTGAGGAGTAAATGAGATAATGAACATAAAATGTTTAGAGTAGTACTTGGACATAGTAAATTTTCAAAATACTTGACTGTAACTATTGTTTCCTTGTCTGATGCTCCTATTAAGGTAATTTAAAGGAACTTTCTGATGGATTGATTGTCTTTCAGATTTCTGAAGGGAGCTCCTGTTTGCTAAGCGAAAATTTACCCAGTGCCAGAATGTCAGTCTTGCTGACTACTAACCAGAATTGTTTAGGTGCTACATCAGTGGGGTAAGTTAATGCTGAGGACACAGAAAGGATATATTTTATTCTTGCTTTCTTTTATCATTATAATCATTTATGGAAAATAGCTTTCTGATACTGCATAGATAAATTGGCAAGATTCCCGTTTGAGATTTCATAAAGAACACAAATTTAAACTGCTTTTCAAGGGGCGCTTGGGTGGCTTAGTCGGTTAAGCGTCTGACTTTCGTTTGGGTCATGACCTCGCGGTTCGTGGGTTCGAGCCCCGCGTCGGGCTCTGTGCTGACTGCCAGCTCGGAGCCTGGAGCCTGTTTCAGAGTCTGTGACTCCCTCTCTCTCTGACCCTCCCCTGCTCACGCTGTCTCTCTCTCTCCCCTAGAAATAAATAAAAAATATTAAAAAAAAAAAAACAAAACAGCTTTTCAAATAAGATAAAAAGAGAGAGGGAGACATACCATAAGAGGCTCTTAAATACAAGGAAGTTAAAACTGAGGGTTGCTGGAAGGGTGTTGGGTGGGGGGATGGGTTAAATGGGGGATGGGCATTAAGGAGAACACTTGTTGGGATGAGTCCTGGATGTTATATATAAGTGATGAATCATTAAATTCTACTCAGACATCATTATTACACTGTTGTTAACTAAGTTGGATTTAAATAAAATTAAAAAATTTAAAATTTAATGCTTTCCCAATATCTCTAATATATAAAGATTATCCTATTCATATTGGATTATTTCCATTTTTTTCACTGATTTGGGTGAGAATATTTCAAAAATGTATAGCTAAATTTATATTTAGTTAGGAATCAATTATCTGGCTGCTAGGTTAGCCTTCCTTCCCTTTTCTCTGATGTTCTTTTTTTCCCTCTCTTTTTAATTTCTTTGAATATTAAATTATTCATTATTTATTGAGATACATCGGATAGACAACGAAAGCAAGCAGTATAAATGTGCGAAATGAAAGTTAGCATTTCCCGGGATCATCAACCATGAAGGCAGGTTTGATCTGAAAGAAGATGAAGATGAGCCATGGATATAAACAGACTCACATGATTAGGGCCCATGTGGGTCCCACATAGCTCACCTATGAGACTGTATGCACTACAGTGCACACTAGTGATGCAACATGGACCCCAGAGTACATCGGCCTTCAGCTAGAGAGCTGCATGTCTTTGAGTTTCTCATTGTGCAAAACACTTTTAACATTAAAAAAGAAGAAGAAGAAGTTTGAGGAGGAAAAACCCAAATTAAACAAATGCACACTCATGTATCACTGACAAGGTGGATTGGCTGTGCCTATGCTCTGGAAGTCTCTGGTGGCTAGGAGCATTGGCCCCTTGAGGAGGAGAGTAGAAATTAGAGATTTGCAGAGGCTGTGCTGGAAAAGCAAGAAGATAAGGTCTGGGGAGCCCCTGATTGCTCACACAGTCTGAACAGTGATGGGCAGAACACGTGTTTGGACTGGTTTCAACAAGTGCTCTCACAGCCGTCAGATATGTTAAATATTATCCCTGGGAGTACCTATCTCAATGTTTCCTTCATTTCTCAATATCTGCAGATGAATAAGAGTTAGCAGAGGATTTATGCTTTACAAAAATCTATTAAACACTTGATTATTTCATGTGGTAAGGTTTAACATGGCTTATCCATACATTTTAAATAGCAAATGCTTATTTCTTTTCCTTAGATGTCAACCAAATGAAGATAAATATTCTTTTAAAAGCTGCAGTTCTGATTTCGTGTTTGGAGAAAACATGGTAGAAAGAGTTTTGGTAAGAATTTGGCAAAGGTTTCTATTATATAAAAAGCTGTCACTTCAAGTTTCTGGAGGCAGATTAATTAAAACAATGTTAAATTGGAGCATACTTTAACTCCTGAGTTCAAAGGCAAATTTTCTTTCTTTAATGAAAGGTTCCCCTGGGAAGCAAGTTCTAGTTGTTAGAATAGTAGACAGGAACCCACAGAGGAAGGGGATTGTGTAATTATAATATTATTACTGATGAGAAATATTGAATAGTCCTTTCACATGTATTAAACTGAAGGTACACAAGGAAATCCCAGAATCATCTGCAATAGACAAGCTTAACTGGTAATGATATTTTAATGTAGGTTTTCGATAGCCTTTTTCATAACAAGATGCATTTAAAATCATTTACTTTTTTTTTCTTATTAACTACAATCCTCCCTTTAGAGCTTTTATAGTGAAAAACATCATTATAACTTTTTTTTTTTTTTTGCTAGCTTTAAGAGGAAAATCATAGTGCTTTAACTTGCCTAGGGAAACATCCTTGCCTTATTTAATATGGAGCATCCTGCTCCAAGAGGCCATTGCTGCCCTCCCCCCCCCCCATAGAGAATGTTTGTAAAGCAGAACATAATCTATAGCAGGGAAGGACACAGCAAAGTGAGGGCTGTGCACCTGGTCCATCATATCTTCGTACTTTTCCCCAGACCAGGGTCTTGGTTGACATAGGCCAAGGTAGCTAGCTTGTCTTGTGGCTACTAGTTCTATGGAGGAGGCTGCAAAGGTTTTAAAACCTGTGTAAAGGCTCAGAATAACAAAAGGAGCAACTCATGAGGTCAGTTTATTTTATTCTAAGTTTCTTAGGGCTTTCACAAATCAATCACTTTTAAGACCTAGTTTTGCTACACCTGCCTCAGGCTAAACCCCAATCCCAAGAGTAATATCATAGTTTTTCAGCCTAGAGGCATCCTCCTTCACTCTCAAAATGAAGGTCAACTCCACAATTCTAGAGCTATTGACCCACCTCTTTGGATATGAACCAGAAAGGACTAACTTCTAGAGGGAAGTCCCGAGCAATACATTCAAACACATTTCTTCCAATTCATTTATTCCCAAATTTGGCACTAGATTAGTCACAGCTTCTGTAAGATGTCACAGACACAAGTAAAATATTTTCCAAGCCTCATAGGATCAACTTTAATATTCAGTTCAATTTAACAAACATGTTTTATATTCTCATGATATGTAAAGCACTGGCATTGGTCTCAAGTTTGGCTGCACGAGCTTCTAAAGGATTTCTTATGTCAGGGCATCTACATAAACAGATCAGAGTCTCTGTGGGTGAGGCTAGGTATCAGGTGATTTGAATGTACAACCAGGATTGAAAAGCACCTGTGAAAGTGGTTATGCAAAGCTAAAGAAGCCACTGTGCTCTCACGGTGTTTATAATCTAAGGAGAGACAGAGAGACCCCTGAACAAATGAACTACAGTTGGGATTGTAAATTTGGTTTGGGGAGGTAATTGTGTACATTTCCTGTGGACACTTTAAATCTGGCTTGTGAAGGAAACTGTACTTCCTATCTCTTTAGGATGATAACATCTGAGGATAGCAGGAGCTATAGAGATCACTTGTATTTGTCCCCTAGTTAATCCTATAAACCTGTGGCCTTGTGATTTGGTAGTCAAATTGCCTTCCTGACTTGTTTGCTATGTGCTTTTCAAGGGAGTCATTAAACTTTCTGTGCCTTAGTGTTTATTTTCTTCAAATGGAAATAATCACATCCACGTTGGGCGCCTGGGTGGCTCAGTCCGTTAAGCGTCCAACTTTGGCTGAGGTCATGATCTCGCAGTTTGTGAGTTTGAGCCCCATGGCAGGCTTTGTGCTGACAGGTCAGAGCCTGGAGACTGCTTTGATTCTGTGTCTCCCTCTCTCTCTGCCCCTCTCCCTCTCACCCCTGTCTCTCTTTCTCTTAAAAATAAATACACATTAAAAATTCTTTTAAAAATAATCACATCCATCTCTACCGATTTTAACAGAATATCTTAATGTCCAGTTAAATAATGTGGAAGAATTTTGAGTTCATAAAGGAAAAGATATAAATCTACCTTCTAAACTACTGTTCTAATTCCGCCTGTTCTGCAGGGGGCTCTCGAATATCAGAAATGGCACGGCAATTACTCAGTCTTTTTTCATAGGCCCTGATTACAGCACGTATGCAACCTTAAAAGCTCTCGTTGGCAGAAATTATCTTGGAGAGGGGCACCTTGGTGGCTCAGTTGGTTGAGCATCCAACTTTGGCTCAGATCATGATCTCACCGTTGGGGAGTTTGAGCCCCATATTGGGCTCTCTGTTCTCAGTGCAGAGCCTGCTTCACATCCTCTGTCTTCCTCTCTCTCTGCCCCTCCGCTGCTCACATTCTCTCTCTCAAAAATAAATAAATCCTTTAAAAAAAGAATATCCTTAAAAAATTGTCTTGGGAGAAAAATTAAGATTCTTTCTATAAAGATGAGCTCTGAGACAGCGAGTGGGTTCTCGACAACATTTATTTTGTTTGTTCGTTTGAAGTGGGCATAAAGTGAAATGCTGGGAATACTACTGAAATACCTTGAAACAGAAATAAGGGACACCTGGTGGCTCAGTTGGTTAAGCGTCCAACTTTGACTCAAGTCGTGATCTCATAGTTCGTGAGTTCAAGCCCCACATCGGGCTCTCTGCTGTCAGCACAGAGCCTTCTTTCTGTCCCTCTGTCCCCCTCTCTCTCTCTCTGCCCCTCCCCTGCTCTTTTTCTCTGTCTCTCAAAAATAAATAAGTAAACATTAAAAAAAAAAAAGTGATAGTTGCATCTCCTTCCAGGCATCAGGTTAGTCTGGTGGTAGCGTGGAATAGCTGCTACCTCCTTCTGGGTGTCTAAACCCCCCTTAGTCCCTGGAACTAGACCCCACCCGAAGTAGGCTGGTGGTAACTTGATTACACTTCCTGAGGGTCAGAACCAACGTCCTCTGGTGATAGGAAGGATTTCTCTGTTCAGCACATAGGGAGTCCAAAACAAAAACATAGCAGTTGAGTTCGTTTGCTGTGTTGAAGTAGAACAAAGGTATCTTGGGGCGCCTGGGTGGCTTAGTCGGTTAAGCGTCCGACTTTCGCTTAGGTCATGATCTCGTGGTTCGTGGGTTCGAGCCCCGCGTCGGGCTCTGTGCTGACTGCCAGCTCGGAGCCTGGAGACTGTTTCGGTCTGTGACTTCCTCTCTCTCTGACCCTCCCCTGCTCGCGCTGTCTCTCTCTCTCCTAGAAATAAATAAAACATTAAAAAAAAATGTTAAAAAAAAAAGAACAAAGGTATCTTTTGGCTTACTGCAGATACATAGGGATACAATTAAGTAATGCATCTTTTTCCTTCACTTAGGATACTCAACATCTCACCGAATCTCAACCTGAAAATGATTCATATACCGAGGAACAACCATTCAAATCCGCACTAGAATTTCCTGTCAACTCTCCAAATTCAAGTAAGAATTATTTCATTTGTAAAAAGTTTGATTCAACTAGTATATTTCCTGTGTTTCCATGTCATCTGTTCAATATCTATAAAATACAAAAACAGTCATACAATGCTTTAAAACTTTTTGGCAAAGATTAAATTATACAAAATATTGTTGTATGATACATGAACTTAAAAAATTTTTTTTTACTTAAGGATATGAGGAATCATTAAAGAGATTTATCTAAACTCAAATAGTTTCATATTTTTGGAAACACTCATTGTTATAAAAAGCTAAGGAGATATGTATATTAATGGGGACAATACAGAGCTTTTTACAGTAGAGAAAATGAAGTCTTTTATGTGTCTTTCCCCCTATTTTTTCTTACAAACAGACTCTATTAAAAATATATCCCTAATTGAATCAGCTGCTGCTTTCTCTTCTAAGCCATCACCCAAATGCTTGCTGGAGAAAATTGATGTTATAACAGGGGAGGAAGCTGAACATAATGTGTTGAAGGTCTGTATATCACACATGGTCTGTATACCACACATTTCTCTTCCTGGCAGCACTTACATACATGAAACCAGTTTCTATCAGCAGGAACACCTATAAAAATAAAGGCAGAAGTATAGTTTTCATGAAGACTGAGCTGCTTAACTAAACATGCTGGACACTTCGAAAGATCAAGCCAATATTTTGTTGTATTTTTATGTTTGTATGTGTAATTTTCAGGAAAATGTGTTACAGGGTTTACAACCATTGACATTAATCTCTTAGAAAGAAGACAGCCAAAAACCCTGTCTTAATATAACTTCAGACCTAGGTTTTATACTTTACATGCCTGCTTTAATAATCAGTGCTATCATCATATGATTTAAAAGTTCTACTTACACTGGACATTTTTAAATGATGATTTAGATTAATAGATTTCAGTCCAAGAAAATTTTAAAAATTCTGGTTTTCTTTGAAAAGTTCTTTTGAGTGAGTTTTGAATTTTGTAGAAAGCAAGAATTTCACAGATGTAGTATGTAGCATCACACATAGGATTTGAATGTTGAGTGGCATAGCTATTAGTCTAGGCACATGAAATGTAATTATGACTTGGTAGTCATTTTTCAACAAGGTGTGGATTTATCTTTCTTTTTATCCATCTGCTTTTACCCCCAAATCTCTCCATATCTCTTCTCTTCTCCTATGGTTTACTGATACATTTCCTATACAAGTGTGCCTCAAAGCATAATTCTCAGATTGAGCTTAACCACAATTAATGGAAGTAACTGCTAGGGGTGAGGCCCTAGCATGCTATATTTTTAACAAATCATGTATGATTCTTTAACACAGTAATATTTAATGCTGGTAAGGATTAAGTTATAGTATGGTACTCCATGGTACCACATCCTAGTTCTGATGCTGTATTCTTTGAAAATTGTTAGGCATGCAAATAGTTGCACTATTCCTTTACTTACAAATAAGTTACTTAACGCAAATAACATTCAATTTCATTTAAAACTTGGTACATATACATATATTGTTAAGTGGAAAAGCAAGATGCAGAAAGTATGTATTATATTCTACTGTTTATAGAAAAAATAGGGGACATAGGTACTGGCATGTATATAAATACAAATATCTCTGGAATCATAAACAAAATATTATCAATAGTGATTAGCAGGGAGTAGAAATCAACAGGTGAAGAACGAAGGTTGGGAAGGACTTTTCATTTTGTATATCTTTTTGTTTTTTGATATTTAAATTATTCAAAAATTGTATGTTTTAAAAGTTGAATAAATTTTTTAAGCTAGTTTACATCATTAACCAAGGTTATTCTGGTAAAATCAGACAAATAAAAGTGTTGTAGCATAGAAAGAAATCACTTTAAAATAAATTTTTTCTATATTTGACATTTTAAAAAATTGTCCTTTAGATCAACTGCAAGCTTTTTATATTCAACAAAACAACACAATCCTGGATTGAAAGGGGCAGAGGAGCTTTGAGACTGAATGATACAGCAAGCAGTGACTGTGGAACATTCCAGTCAAGACTAAGTAAGGAATCATTTTGTAAAGCAACCCACTATTTCTCAGGGTAAAATTTCCAATAAGTACGCATCATTTTCTGGAGATGTTTATAAAATAGTCAACAAATCAGACTGTTGAAAACAATATTGTTTCCAATGTGCTAGAGGAACTTCCTGTTTAGAGCAGGCTCTGATGTCAGATTACACAGGTTCTCTTCTGCCTCTATCACCGACTAATTGGTGACCTTGGACAAGTTACTTAATCTCTCCATGCCCTAGTTACATCAGTTTAAAATGGGGATAATAGTACTCCATGACTTATTGAGCAACTGTGAGAATTCAGCAAGATAATATACCTATGACATAGCCCAGCACACACCTAAATAGTAATCTCAGTATTATTTAAAGCAATATGATGATATTTTTGAGGGCAAAATAATTTTTCCTAAAGAGGATATTTGCCGTATATTTTATTATTGGTATTCTAAACATGCTGTGTGGGTTGAGAGGAAGGTGTCAGTTTCCAAGGAAATAAAAGTGTGTGGTTATTGAATCCTGTGTGTGTTTACTGACATCCATAGTGATGGTAAGAATCTGGAGTCAGTCAAACTGAGAGGCTCTCAAAGTTTTTGGCATCTGAAAAGACACACTGGGCACTGTTCAGAGGCTCAAACTGAAAGTGAGCAGAGGCAGAGATCTGGGAGGGGTGGGTAGATTTGCTGGTCAACATTGAGCAATCAAAGATGTGGAAGGAACCACTGGAAGAAGTGGTATCCACGTATATGGATGTTTATTGAGTTTCAGATATCAAGCTCACAAAACCAGTAAGGAATAGAATTCAGACTGCAAGAATAGAAATCATGTTTTCAGTTCTATAACTAGCAAACAGGTTTCTAAATAACCCAACCAAACATTATTCCCACGGCAGGTGCTAGTTGTTTTCTACTCTTGTTCAACTCCACTCTTTCCACTGCCTGCCAAAATTTGTGATGCATGGTGTTTGCACTGCTGTGTGACCTGATTTTACTTTTTACATAGTATATACCATGCCCACCTTTCTATATCAGTAATGATCCTTCTTCAGTACTCTTAATGGATCCATAATATTATTTTGAAGAGCCATGTCATCATTTATTTAGCTAATTCCATTTTTTGAATGCTTAAAGATTTTGCTTCTGTTTTCTCCATTTTGGATATTCTTCAGACCACTAGGTTCTGACAGGAATTCTAAAATTTTAATCATTTTTTAATATTATAGTAAAAAAAATAATTCCAGCTTTTAAGCTAAAAACAGTATTCCAACATAATAGGCCAATTTCAAAACCAACTTACAATTAAGCTTCACTTTCAAATATGGCCAAGGAATCAACTATTCTGTAGTCTTATACATTCACCTTCCTATTCTAGTTATGCGGAATCAAGGCAGCCTGAGGCTGATTCTCAATAGCAAACTCTGGGCTCAAATGGAGATTCAAAGAGCGAACCACAAAAATTTACGAATAACAGCTACTGATTTAGAAGACTATAACATCAAAGTGTTTTTAATTCAGGTAAGTAACAAATTTCAGTGATAGAGGATTATCCTACTCTATTTATAGATCTCTGCAATTGCTAATTTTTTTTCACTGTATTATACTAACTTGCACCACTGGCAAAAAAAAAAAAAAATCAGCCACTTATTTTGGTTTACAGTTTAATAGGAAACCTAAATTTTAAATGAAACTTACAGATTAACACCAAAATCTATAGTAATCAATTGGCATGTATCCCAAGACATTTGTATTGATATATGCTTCAAACCTTCACATTTTTTGCCATTGAAATTATGTCAACAATCTTATAAAGTGACCAAAGGGACCATTGTCAAGATTGGCTCCTAGGAGTCCAGGGGAACACACAGCCCCGTGCTTACACTGAATGCTGAAACTGAGAAGGCTTTGAGATCACTGGAAAGGAACCTCTGAGAAATGGAAAAACACAGGGCTAGTAAGTTAAAACAACCAGTCCAACAGCAAATTCCAATTCTGGACATGAGTCAGTCACCAAGGTAACAAGATGGGAGCATAGCTTTAGCGCTTCCTGGCAGCAGGAATGCTTGACCTCAAATACAAAATCCAGGCACAAGAGAAAGAGAGAGCTGGTAGGGATCAGGCTAGAAAAAAAAAAGACTAGGTTTCCCACGTGAACTGAGACCCAGAAGACTGGAGAAGACTGTGTACTTACGTGACTCAGGCAGAAAGTAACAATGCAAATAAATAAACTTCAATATAGTAATCAAAAAATGACAAATGCCCAGTGATGAAAAACCCAAAGTTGTATTAACTACCAGTAAGTGCACTGTTATGTGTAAGTGATATTGAGTATTAAGATGTTAGAGTAAGATAATGCCCAAACCCTGTTCACCATTTAGGGAGACAATACTGGATACGCTGCCAGGCTGGATCCCTTGCTTTGAGTGAGCAGAGCAGCCTGCTGCCGCGGACACTGAGACTGAGACCATTAGTTATGATGCGATTCTGCTGCTCAATGTCTGACCTTCACTGACTCTGTAAATTGTAAGCCTACAATTTTTTTTTTACTAAATAAAATTTTACTAAATAAAAATAAAATTTTACTAAATAAAAGAAATTTAGTTTACTAAATAAGCTAAATTTTGTTTGCTAAATGCAGATAAAAATCACCCCACATTCCATTCCCAGAGATAGTCACTATTAACATTTTTGTCATGTATGTGTGCATACATACGTATATAGTGTGCCAACCGTATGATCTTCAGGCAGGTTATGTGGATTATGTAACTTGATTTTACCAATCTGCCCAGTAAAGATAATAACCATACACTTTATAAAAAGCTTGGGTAGATTAGCTAGCTAATACTTGATTATGAAATACACATATGTAACCTTTTCACTCATCAATGAAAATGAGTGTTTTCATGTCATTAAACAGTAGTCCATTCTTCAAAAACCTTTTTTAACAGGTGAAAAGAATTATATTCTGTACCATAATTTATTCCATTAATCCTGCTTTGTTACATGCTTGTGTAATTTGCTGTCTTCCACTATTATAAATTCTACAAGAAAGATGCAAGGAATTCTCTTTGTACACGTGTGTTAATTTTCTTGGAAAAAGGCTTTGACTTGTCTTGGCCAATTTCTCTTCAAAAAGACTGAACCAGTTTTCATTCTCACCAGCATTTTCTTATGGTACTTCCTGGGAATTATAATTTTTTTAAGCACTGAAAATTTGTTATTTGAAAAATATGTTATTGTGATTTTATTTTTAACTTCTGAATTTTTTGAATGAATATATCTGAATGAATTTAGCCAAAGGCAATATATTGACTAGTGAAAGGCATATTTAAATTTTATTGTTAGAAAGTCATGGTGGTAGAATAGCATTTATATTTTAAATACTTTCAATATTTATTAACATACTAAAGAAAAATGACATCTTTGCACATAATGTACAACATTAAATCAGTCAAGAGTCAATATTTATTTACTTAACACCCTCTATAGATTATTTAGCACAATATGAGAAACAAAAATATTTAATTTAGAGTTATTTTTTGCCACAAAGTAATTAAAGGAACTTAAGAATATGCAAATGAAAAAAATATAATTGAAGACCATTCTCCCAAACAGTTGGTATGTAGTTTGTTCTTGCTTTGAAAAGTTTGATAGTTTTCTGGAGGGTTAGCAAAGAGAATAATCTACTGACATCCTCCTTGATATTGTGAAAAGATACAAAAATGTAAACCACTGCCATGTTACCTTAAAAGAGCACTGACTCTGATGACAAAAATCTGGGATTCAAGCCCAGCGATTTGCTGACTTGCTATGTAAACCCAGGCAAGTCATTGTACCTTTCTGAGCCATATCTCCTCATCTGTAAAGGGACATGGGAAGTAAGCATAAGTTGAATACTTATGCTAAGTGCTTTTGCTAATATAAACAGAATAAATAACTAACTCATGGTTTTATAGTTAAGGATTGAATTAAAAAAATGTAGTAACCATAAATGTTATACAAATGTGATTGTTACCATCATTTTTAATATTAACAGCAACCACTAAAAACAGCATAGAAAAGTGCTGAAAGCAAAGACTTATGATGTGTTTATGATACAATATCATAAGGGTGGCTCAGTCGTGCAATGGACAGTGCACTGACTTCTAGATGCGGTAGTATAGACTGCTCTCATGGCTCTGCTTTTTCCACAGAGCTGCGAGGCTTATTGGGATGTCTAAACAAAGTGATGTAAAGGAAGTGGGGGTCTTTTATTCACCCAATCCTACAATCTTCTATGGTATATAATAGTGGATGAGGGATAGTCTTGAATTCAAGTAGAAATTTTAAATCATAAAATTTCATTTCTCAGTTTAAAATGCACAAATGGGGACCTGTTATAAAATTATTCACTTTCGGATTCAATTTGGTTCAAGACGAATGGCTTTTTACCCTTACTTGTCAGGGTTATTTATATCCTAGTTTCATGCCATATAATTCCTTCCTTACTAATAGTGAAAGATTAAAACATCTCTAAAACGTGACTATTATTAAATTATGTATATTCTTTTTTTAAAAAATATTTTTATTTCTTTCTAGGAGAGAGAGAGAGAGAGAGCATGAGCAGGGGAGGGTCAGAGAGAGAGAGGGAGATACAGATTCCAAAATAGGCTCCAGGCTCCGAGCTGGCAGTCAGCACAGAGCCCGACGCGGGGCTCGAACCCACGAACCGCGAGATCATGACCTAAGCGAAAGTCGGACGCTTAACCGACTAAGCCACCCAGGCGCCCCAAATTATGTATATTCTTAACAACTTAATTTTCCTCACGCAGGCCAGTGCCAAAGATACAGGATATCTGTATGCAGCAATACATCATCGGCTCGTTGCACTTCGAAGCTTTGATAAACAGGAAAATGTAAATCAAGCTGAAAGCCAATCAGAAACAATCCTCCAACAATTAAACTGTGAAAGCTGTGATGAGGATGAGGATGATTTCACCCAAGCAACTAAGAATAGATCAGGTAAATAACTTTTCTTTTGTTAGGTCAAAGGTTTAAGAAAGAAATCTTATGCACAATCCTAATATATGAAATAGTTTGGGTTTTTGTAAGTGGAACTGATGTATTCAATGTGAATGAGGGGGTGCCTGTGTGGCTCAGTCGATTGAGCATTGGCTCTCAATTTCATCTCAGGTCATGATCCCAGGGTCATGGATCAAACCCTGCGTTGGGATCTGTGCTGAGTGTACAGCCTGCTTAGGATTCTCTCTTTCTCTCTCTCTGTCTGTCTCTCTCTCTCTCTCTTTCCCCCCCTCCCTCCCTTTTTCCCTCTCTCTCTCTCACCCTCCGCCCCTCTTCCATGCTCTCTCTGTAAAATAATAAAATAAAATAAATAATTTAAAAAATTTATATAAGAAAATAAAGTGGATGGGAATTAGAGTCCTAGCTTTGGATCAGAGAAATGGGTTTGAAAGTCGCTGTCTTCTATATGTGGCCTCCATTAGGATTTTATCAAAAGTCATCCTCATTTTGATGTCTAGATGTCACTTGTGCCTAAATTTAATAAAAATACCATAAAGTATCACATTGATACGCTAACGCTAACCATTTATTCATATTTCTCTTTACCTGTTCTCATTTTCCTATTATTGGCTATAGAAGAAATTATAAATGCGTCATAAATGTGATAAACACATTACAGTGGCTCCATCAGGCAAATCTGGCTTGAAACACTGAAACTCCTGTTTATCTCCTTTTTGGAATTTGCTTTATTCTCAAGCACCTTTTTTGTGTAGGCCAAAAAGTGCAATTTTTTTCTTATTGTTTCTGTGTCAGGATTCATGAACTGAGCAAGGTTAAAGTAGAACTAGCAGTTATCAGATTTTTAGGTTTCAGTGCTTGTCCTGATGAGTAGATTTAAAACAAAAACTTCTGATTATTTTTGGAGAAAAAGATTGTCTGGGAAATAATAAGTCCAGCTTTGTTATATAAATGAAGCCAAGTATTTTCAATAATAGTTTCATTTAGGCCTGAATTCTGTTCTACAGAGAACTGAGTAACATACTTACAAAGATAGTGTGTTAGCAAGCATTTTTCCAACTTTTAATTATTTTAAAGCTTAAAGGTAGCTTAATCATACATAATAAAAGAATCTATCGAAGCACGTGTACAACACTTGATGAAATATTTTCCTTTGCCTAATACTAAAAATGTAATAAAAATGTACAAAATATACAGATCAGGGGGCACCTGGGTGGCTCAGTTGGTTAAGCATCCAACTGGCTCAGGTCATGATCTCACAGTTCATGAGTTCGAGCCCTGTGTTGGGCTCTGTGCTGACAGCTCAGAGCCCAGAGCCTGCTTCAGATTCTGAGTCCCCCTCCCTCTCTGCCTTTCCCCTGCTCATGCTCTCTCTCTCTCAATAATAAACTTTTTTTAAAAATTAGAAAAATACCTGCAGATCGGGAATATAAATTGCTTGATTCAGTGAGCCAGAGAACTAAGTGAATATGGCTTTTCTTGTCACTATTAAACAAATAGTCTCTTATTCTTCAAAATGTGTGAAATGTATAAATAAAATCATCTTTTATAATGTTTATATTGTCAATAATAAAATGGGGTCTATTGGAAAATGAATTGGTGTCTGTTAGAAATGTTAACATGAAATAAGAATTAAATGGCAAAATTCTCTCATCAACAAAAGTCACATTTATGAAATATATATTTTATTGTATTCCATTTTAGGAAAGAGTAATATACAACTATCTTCATACAAAATTAGGAACAATGGAAATAATGGAAAATAAATGTCAACCATATGAACCCCTCTTCCTTTGCCATTTTCCCCTCTTCACTTAGTACTTTCTTCAGGAGGTGATGCGTACAAAAGTTAAACTGTTATGAAAGCAATAAAAAGTCTATAATTTTTTAAACTTTGTTGCCCATGAATTAAGGGAGGGTTTAGTTATCTGAAATATCATGTTTAAAATTAGCAACATTTTGGGGCGCCTGGGTGGCTCAGCCGGTTAAGTGTCCAACTTCAGCTCAGGTCATGATCTCACAGTTTGTGTGTTCGAGCCACGCATCAGGCTCTGTGCTAACAGCCAGCTCAGAGCCTGGAGCCTGTTTTGGATTCTGTGTCTCCCTCTCTCTGACCCTCCCCTGCTCATGCTGTCTCTCTCTCTCAGAAATAAATAAAACATTAAAAAATAAATAAAAAATAAATAAATTAGCAACATTTCCAAATGTTGTGTATAAAATATAAATTGTATATTTTGCATTTCCTCACCTGTAAGCATATTCATACATATTCATGTTCAGTTGTGTTCAATATTAAATTCAATCTGAATGTAACATTTTCTAATATTTTAAATTTATACCTCAGATCCTTCTAGGTGGACCCACAGACAGTCGGTTGCCTGTTCATGAGCACTATCCACTGCAAATGTGACAACATCTACAAAAAGGATTGGTCACCTTACTTAAAATCCTAAACCATCTTAACTAAATGAGAAGATCCTATTCAGCCCTTGAAGAATTTTTATAGCAAAGTTCAAAAAATATAATTTCTTGGAATTAAAAATTTTCCCTTATGTAGTCTAATAATTGCAAGGTTTTACATTTTGATTATTGAGGAGAAAATGACTGAATTTAGGAAATGCATGGATTTAGGAAGTTCAAAATTTATCATTTTTGAAGAAGTTAATTTAGATAGAATTTGATAACTAATTTGGACTTTTCATCACATTGGTGGATATCATAGTTAAAATAAGCTGCTGGATTTGATAAATATCTAACTAAGATATTTATTTTTTCAGTCATACATTGTCTGGTCATAAAACAAACATTTTAAAGATTTCCAGTCATTTCTAACAAAATAACTGTAACGGCATGCTAACATTTGATTAAGTCATGTTTCTCGTCTGGGAAGTGTATATTTCCGTTTAGCCTTTGGATTTACTACTACTATAAGATTATATATTCCTGGTATGAATTTCTTTAAATTTAGTATTGTTCTTGGATCTGTACCATTATACCTTGTATATACTTGACTCCAGGTCAGCATCCAATAGTTGTCCAAGGGATGAACAAAATACATTACTTTTGTAACAGAACAGTAAGTATACAAAAAGTAAAATATGTTAACTTCTTCTCTGCTTTATGTAATTAAATTGTCATTAATATTTTATAGCTGTAGCTGTATGGAGACCATACATATAGCCAAATAAATCTTTTCTTTTTAAAGAAAGGTTTATTTACTGGGGCACCTGGGTGGCTCAGTGGGTTAAACATCTGACTCTTGATCCCAGCTCGTGATCTCACGGTTTGTGAGTTTGAGCCCCGTGTCGAGCTGTCTGCTGTCAGCACAGAGCCTAGTTCAGAATCTTTACCCCCACCCCCATCTCTCCCTTTCCCCCCTCAAAAAAAACCCCAAATATTTATTTAATAATACACAAAATTTGGGGGCGCCTGGGTGGATTAGTTGGTTAAGCGTCTGACTTTCACTTAGGTCATGATCTCGCGGTTCGTGGGTTCGAGCCCCGCGTCGGGCTCTGTGCTGACTGCCAGCTCAGAGCCTGGAGCCTGTTTCAGAGTCTGTGACTCCCTCTCTCTCTGACCCTCCCCTGCTCACGCTGTCTCTCTCTCTCTCTCCTAGAAATAAATAAAAATATTTAAAAAAATACACAAAATTTGTTTAAATAAATTATTAATTTAAAATAAATGCATACTTATTTTTGAAGGGGAGAGAGCATGAACAGAGGAGGGGCAGAGAGAGAGGGAAAGAGAGAATTCCAAACAGGCTCTGCACTGTGAGCATAGAGCCTGACACAGTGCTCAAGCTCATCAACTGGGAGGTCATGACCTGAGCCGAAACCAAGTGTCTGATGCTCTACTGGGGCTCAACTAGGACCACCCAGGCCCCTCCTAAATGGTACCATAATAATGGTAGACTGTAATAATTTTAACAGTCATGCAACAGATTTTTGATGCTCCTCTTTTGAGATTTGTCTCAGAGACACTTCAGTGGGTTACACACAAAAAAGTAGTCTCATTGCCTGTAGCCATACTTCATTTTTCAGTCAAGTTTGATCATCCCATGACTTCAAAATGACTTTTGATTAACGGCTCCTAAATATTCCCTTGTTAGAGGCATCTTATTCTTCTCGGGCTGCCATGACAAAATACCACAGTCTGTGTGGCAACAGAAGATATTTCTTTCTCATAGTTCTAGAGTCTGAGAAGTCGAAGATCAAAAGGTCAACAAAATAGGTTTCATTCTGAGGCCTCTGCTCTTGGTTGTAGCCCACTATCATTTGCCTGTGTGCTCACAGGATCTCTTTGTGGGACACAGGCAGAGAGAGAGCAAACTCTCAGGTGTCTCTTCCTATACACCTTCCCTCATAAACTTGTCTAACCGTAATTATCCCCCAAGGCCTCATCTCCAAATTCCATCACCCTGGGTGCCAGGGCTTCGACATAGACCTTTGAGCGAGAACATAAACATTCAGTCCATAACTAGGGGATAAGATTTACAATTCCAAAATGATTTCTAAAAGGTTTTTGAACAATGGCAACATATCTGGAATAATGCGTCTAAGTTCACTAAATGCTACTTTGAAGAATAATATTCATTTGGATGTAGACATGTGAAGACACACTTTTCAAAGTTACATTATTTTGTTACAATATCTTTTATAGTAATAAAATCAATTGTATGTAGATATATATAGATATAGTAAAACCTGAGCTAATGCCTAAAAGTTTAGTTTGGCATGTGAAAGTTGATTTAACTCTTTTACATCATAATTTGGTTAGTATATAAATTGTTCAGAGTTTTGTTCTTTCCCTATAACTGAGTATAACTTAGTGAAAAAGTCAGCTGCTAAGAGAGGCCCATTCATTTTTCTAGTAACTGGAAGAAATATAGCATCCTTTACTTCTAAATAAAGCATTGACTCAGGAAATAGAAAAGAAAAAGTTAATGTGAGAGAGGGATAGAGAAAAGGGAGAGAGAAGGAATAAAAATCAAAGAATAGCTCTAGCACAAAAGAATAAAAAGAATGGAAAAACAAATTTTAAAGTTGGTTGGGATTTTCAGTCCCAAAAAGTGCCTCTGATGCAGAACACAGCCAGTGAAAATTTTTCTTTTGAGGCTAATGTAAACAGGAAGACATCTTCAGAAGAAATTAAAGAACTGGTTCTCTTGGGGCGCCTGGGTGGCTTAGTCGGTTAAGCGTCCGACTTTCGCTTAGGTCATGATCTCGCGGTTTGTGGGTTCGAGCCCCGCGTCGGGCTCTGTGCTGACTGCCAGCTCAGAGCCTGGAGCCTGTTTCAGTCTGTGACTCCCTCTCTCTCTGACCCTCCCTGCTCACGCTGTCTCTCTCTCTCTCTCCTAGAAATAAATAAAACATTAAAAAAAAATTAAAAAAAAAAAGAAGTGGTTCTCTTTTCCTATCAGATCTTAGCTGATATGGGAACGTTGTGACTGCACTTAGCTGTTAAAGTAAAGCAGAGAAGAGAGATCTTTATCTTCCTGAGATGTTCATTCTTGCCCTCACTTTAGGGTGGAGATAGAGCAATATTTTCTTGATGCCTCAAACATTTTAATATAATTTGAATTCATTCATTTTGAATTCATTCTTTCCTTCTGTGATTTCCCTTCTTTTTCTCTGCATATACCAAGCAAAAAAAAAAAAATTACTTCAATTATTTATCTATACATTAATGCCAGTGCAACAGAATCAAAAATAGTATTAGAATATCAGGAAGGCAGAGAAAAGTGAAAATTTCTGGATTATGACATTGTTACTAACAGCAGAAACATGGTATTTATCTTATGACTTTCAAATCATTTTCTGTACACTCTACTCTTCCCTATTACAATCTTTATGCAAATGTTTGGTACTATTTTGGAGAGGATAACAGAAATAGAAACATCTTATAGTTTCTCTGTGTCCTATATCTTCTAATATCCTTTTTGGCTTTTCTACATACTTTGACCTCTCTTTAATATGAAGAGATCATCATAAAATGATAATCATTTTCATAAGTTATTAGGTAGGTGATTTTGAAGCACACATCTCAGATTTTGATAGAAGCTGCTTTTATTAAAATTTACTTAATATTTCCCAAATATACTAGATACGTATTTAATATTATATCTAACTATATATCTTACATTAAAAAAAAAATCTTGACATTCTTCTCTTTCAACAGGACTTTAGACTTTACCAAGTTATTCAGCTTAATTATGGATGTCAAAATGTTCTCTCTTTGGGGTGCCTGGGTGGCTCAGTCAGTTAGGCATCCGACTTCAGCTCAGGTCATGATCTCTCTGTTCATGGGTTCCAGCCCCATGTTGGGCTCCGTGCTGACAGCTAGCTCAGAGCCTGGAGCCTGCTTTGGATTCTGTCTCCCTCTCTCTCCTACCCTCCCCTGCTCATGCTGTCTCTGTCTCTCAGAATTTTTTTAAAAAAAGTTCTCTCTTTAAACTATTATTTTACATCCATTACTGCCAAAGCCAGGAGCCCTTTGACCCCAGGGACTAATAACCTATACAGGTCTTAGAGTATGTGGATGCCATTAAAGAAAAGGGCGGAGGTGTATATCTTTCATAGAGTCAGAATGTACATGAAGTGAGTTGGAGGGGGATTTAGAGACTGGGAAGGATGCATCTTAAGCTTTGTAAATCCTCAAATTGTGAATATCACAATGATATATATTTTTTCCTATAAAATGTTGAGAACAAGTAAGCTTCTTGACATGTGTTTACCAGGTAGTTGGGTAAGCTCACTCTAGAAAAGTACACCAGCATTGCCACAGATGGGGTTTGAGTTTGAAATTCAGTAACATTACAGCTTATTTTAGTAGTTGGAGGGTACTGAAATTCATATTAAATTCATTAATGCAAGCACTAATTTGTTTGTTTTGTAATGAATAGATCACACCCACATTACTGCATGATTTTTGACATCAGACTTGGAGTGTATAAACTGTAATACATGAACACATTTAAAGTTTCTAAAATAATATTTAGAAACTGTGGCATTGGAGAAGTTATTAAAATAATTGGGAATGTTTAACCTAATAAAGACTTGATGTAATAGCTTTCAAACAATTTAGAAGATTGGCAAAACTTCTTAATTTCTGCCAATCTAGTGGCTATGAAAGGCTATTTCAGTGAAATTACCTTAATTTGGATTTTCTAATTTCTAATAGAGTTGAGTATATTTCAGATATTTATTCTCTGCTTGTTTCTTCTGAGCAATTCTTGTTCATAAATAATATTTGCAAAGCTAAGCATGTCATTTTCCCCTTTTAGTGGCTTCTTAGCATATACAGGATAAAAGCCAAGTTCCTAAGCACTGATATAACACCTTCCATCTCTTCCCCCAATCGCCTTTTATAGTAATGTGCCTCTCTAGCCTCACCTCTCACTGTTGCTTGCCTCCCTCCAAATTCTCTGCGAATTCAGAACTGCTATTTCATTCTCCATACTTTTGCTTATGCTGTTTCCTCTCTAGAAATCCTTACTATAACAAAGTGTTGGAATAGTGGGAAAAGACCTTGAGGATGTTCAGGTTATAAATGAGTAACTCACACCCCACAGAAGTTAAGAGGTGTGTTTAAATTTTTACTACCAGTTACTACCAGCACCTGCTGTGAGGCAAGGTTCCTGGCCATAAGGGGTCAGTGACCTACTAAAAGTAGACATCTGAGGCACCTGGGTGGCTCAGTTGATTAAACATCTGACTCTTGATTTAGTCTCAGGTCATGATTTCACGGTTTGTGAGTTTGAGCCCCATGTTGGGCTCTGTGCTGACAGTGCAAAGCCTGCTTGGGATGCTCTTTCTCACTCTCTGCCTCTCCCATATGCTTTCTCTCTCAAAAAAAAAAAAAATTTAAAAAATACTTTGGGGCACCTAGGTGTCTCAGTTAAATGTCTGACTTTAGCTCAGGTCATGATTTTGTGGTTTGTGGGTTCAAGCCCCGCATTGAGCTCTGTGCTTACAGCTGAGCCTGGAGCCTGTTTCAGATTCTGTCTCTCTCTGTCTCTGATCCTCCAGTGCTCACGCACTCTCTCTCAAAAATAAATAAACATTAAAAAATACTTTAAAAGTAGACCTCTATCAGACTCTGCTGTGTATTTCCTAATAATATAGTACGTGGCACACAGTAGGGACTCCATAAATACTCAGTGAACCCATGAATAAATGGTGGTGGTGGTGGCTAGCTGAAAAGGAAGAGTCCAGATTCAGAATCAATTTGGGCTTGATGAAACCTTGGTGCCACTCTAATTCAACATCCTCATTTTATCGATGAGGAATCTGAGGCCCAGAAAGAGTTAGTAACCTTCCCAAAGTCGAGACTAGTGATTGATAGTGCTAGGACTATAAAGAAGCCAAGAGGGAGCCAAAGCAGGAGCAGAAGGGGTAAAAGTAGGGTTTGGACTGCCATTTGACTCTCCCCTCATAATGGGAGCGGTTTTCTTCCGCTTCCGTTACCACTACCTCAACCAGGGCCGTGTGTAACTCTTCCAACAGTGTCTTTTGCTTCCCAATCCACACAGCAGTCGCAAGCCAGATCAACAGTCCTCAAACATTGTTTTCAGAACTCACTTCTTTCCACTTAAAAGCTTTCAAAAGGCTAGCAACTGCCAATAGAATAAAGTCGAAAATACTAACATTCTTAAGCTTTCCCTCTTGTCCTAGCTACTTTCTCAACCTTCTCTCCCCACCCAGAAATGCTTCACTTGGCCAGATTCCTCTACCCACTATCTTCCAATTTCCTCAAATGCTACCTGTCCTCCTTTGGACAGGAGAGTTCTTTGGTTACAGCAGAGGCTGTGACTTGCGCAGTTCCACAGGAGCCAGGCTTAGATGGACCTGGCAACCAGCTTACCGCTCTCTGTCTTGAAAGTCTTAATAATTTCTGCACAAGAAGCTCTGATTTTCATTTTGCACTAGACCCACAAATTGTGCACATGGTCCTAGGTCAGTTTCCTCGGCCTCCAGCCTAGGGTTGGTCTGATCGGCCATTTGACTAGACTTGGTTGAACGAAGCAATAAAGAATGCAGTCTTATACGCCATGATGAAAGAGTAGTTTTATAGGGTCTGGTCGCGGGCAATAATGAGGCCCAGGCGAGGAGGTGCCTATAGGCACCTGCTCCCTCTGCAGGCGCTGGAAACCCCACCCGCAGTCCCCCGTGCCGCTTCAGACCGGTTCCAGCTGGATTCCTAAGGCAGCTCTACCGCCAAATAGAGTTCCAGCCCATCTTCTGGCCGCAGCCAATCCCCGCAGCGCCTCAGGCTCCGAAACCGCAGCGGGCTCTGATTGGCTCACAGAGTTGGAGGCGGGCGTGTGGGTCTGGTGCCCACCCAGGGAAGAGGGTGGAGCTGGAGGTCGGCCCCTGGGCGTCGTAGCGGCCACTGCGCAGGCGTGGGTGGAAACGGATACACACAAACAAACCCCACCGCCCTGAGGCCTCTAGCTCTTCCCCGCCCACTATTCCCTCGTTGAGGCTTTCCCTCCTCCCAGTTGCCAGGCTTTCCCCGCCCCGGTTAACGTCTGGGCACGTCCCCCTCGCGGCGCGGGCCACGCACTGTAGTGCACTTAACCTCTGCCCGCCCGGCGCGGAGTTAGAGGCCGGGGCTGCGCGGGCGGCGCGCACTGCTGGTGGCGGGAGCCCGGGCCTGCAGCCCCGGCAGGCGGAGGATGACTTGCTACCGAGGCTTCCTGCTGGGCAGCTGTCGGCGTGTGGCAGGCGGCCGGGCGGCGGTGCTGAGAGGGCCGGGCGCGGGAGGCCCCGCCGCGCGGCCGCGGCTCTGCGGTGACGGCGGCGGCCGGCGACACCTGGGGCAGGGGCAGCCGCGCGAGCTGGCGGGCTGTGGCAGCCGCCCTGAAGGCGGCTTCCGCCCCTCGCGGGTGGTGGTGGTGGCCAAAACCACCCGGTACGAGTTCGAGCAGCAGCGGTACCGTTACGCGGAGCTCTCGGAGGAGGACCTGAAGCAGCTGGTGGGTCCCAGCGGCCCCCGCCGTTGTGTGTGGGCTCGGCCCCCGCTTTGTGGTGTGGCTAGACCTCCCGGGACGACCCTTCTTCCCTGGCGCCATAGATGCCCTGCCTTCCCCGCTCGCTGCCCTCCGCTCCCTTTGGCTTCGCTTGTAGACCCCCGCCCTCTGTGTTTGTGCGTTTTGAGAGGGGGGGGGTAGGGTCACTGTAACTGCAGAGACTCCCCAGGGGTTCCCAGTGGGAAGGGTTTGGGGATTCATTTGTGCGCTCGCCAGCCCCTCCCCCCGTTCTCCCTTTGGGGAATAGCAACAACAGCCCTGAGAAAGGTGGGCCGGTGGTTGAGGTCTGGACGCTTTGGAAACCGCTCCCCAAGCCTCCCCGAGAAAAGGGGTTCGGGGGCGCCGCTGCGGGCGGTGGGAGAGAGGGCGAAGGTACCGCGGACACACCCCCTTTTACTCTGCAGGACTCCAAGGCCTGGGATACTCCAGAAAGCCGGTCTGGGTGAGCCTTTTCCGTGATGGAACGTGGTCGTCAGACAAGGTTCTAGCAGTTTGTTTTAAAAGCACATGTGTTTTGAGTTCAGAGGTTAGCAAGGGAGAAAATTTGACTTTGAACGTGTGTTATTAAGTAGAAAGGGAAAGACCGAAGGCAGGTAAACGTGGCAATTCTGAAATAAAGAGCCTACGTCTATAACCATAGCAGTATCTCCACAAGAGACTATATTTGGTACGGATACTAACATGCTTGCAGAAGTATATAAATCCATCCAAGAAAAAAGCCCTGAATGTCTTCTCTCTTCCCTCTGCTTTTGGAACTGCTGATCCCATGCTCCCTAGCCACCAACTTTAGGAAAAGGGGAGTGAAGATGCTACCATGAACAGTATGGAAATCTCTAATTGTTGAGCTGTGCACCAAAAGGCTCTGGAGTTAGATGCCTATAACCATAATCTTGTAGTATTCTGTACAAGAGTGGAGAACTTGTTTTAAACCTCTGGTATAGTTTGTAATCTTCGGATTTTTTCGTAGTATATTGCAGAGGTATCAAAATGAAATTGTAAATCATCTCTGCCTAAGTACCGAGTCTGTTTCCAGCATTAAACTTCTTGATTCCTCAGTGAGTTAATTGAGAACGGTCCCTGCTTTCCTTTGATGGAAGTTCTAGGTGCAGGTGTTTTCTCTGTTTTAGTGTTTGAAGATGTAGCAATTTATAGAAGACAGTTGTATCATTTAAAAAGAGTAAATCAATTACTTTGAGTAGGAAGTTGGAGTAGTTATGTTTTGTCAGGGAGTGAAGTTACAGATGATGCAGGGAACAATAATGTCAGAAGCAAGCCCATTGTTTCTGTTTTGGGAAAGAGGTGTGTCACTTGGATTGTACTCCCAGTTTTGCAAGATCTGCTTTTTAGAAATTTTCAAATATATGTATAAAGATGTTTCCTATACAATTTTATGAAAGCCTCTCACAGCAGTTTAAAATAGTACACTCCATTGGCATGTTTGGAGTGTGCGATTGGGGGTTAGGAGCTTGGGGTTATAGGCCCAGTTTGTATGGTTTACTTCCCAACAGTCTTGAACTTCTCTGGGCCTCATGTGTGAAAATGATACCTTTTTGTAGGACTGTCAGGTTTTCAAAGTGCTTTCACTAGATTCAGTATGTGAAACAATGGGTTGAACTAGATAGCCTCTGAAGGCTCTCTTTAGTGCTGGTATTTTGAAACTCTGGATAATTTTTCAAGGCCTCAAGAAAATGAGTGTCCTCTGAATTAATTATGGGACCTCTGAACTAGATTGCCACTAATCAAAACTTTTAAATGCTGGCAGATCAGTAAGTCTTTAGAAATTGAAGTAGCTAGTGTACCCACTCTGAGTATCTAAAGAGAAATCTCTAATAAGTAATTATTTGTCTATTGCTAGGTAATGCTGTTTGGGATAAGAAAACTTAGAGTTAAAAATTCTGTACTGTAGAACACGTGGTTTTGTGATCGCAAGGCAGTGAAATAGTCATGATTGTCATTTCAGTTACATTATATTGGATTAGTTCCTTACTGATTTGAGTTTACCATTTACATTAAAACATTACATTACATTAAAGTATTCAGAATGGAATAGCAGTAGATGGAGTTGAAGAATGTGGGGCTGTTTAAAGTTGTTCTAAAATGGGACTCTGTAGTAGGACTGATAAGCTGGCTAATATTGTTTGCTGTTTTGCTGGAGTAAAAGATACGAAGATATATGAATAATGTGAGCTGAGTACAAAAGAAAGTGGCCATGTGCTTACTTTGGTCTCTGGCACCATAACTCTGGTGTCTGCAGTGTCACAGTGACGTTAAGTTTTATACTAGAGGGTTCTCTTTTGTTGTGGGGGTGGTAGATTTATTGCAGAATAGGTCTCTGTTAGGTTGTTAAATTGCAAATAGAAGATGAAGGATGGATTGCCAGAATAATTTTATACCCCAAAGCCTCATGGTTTTCTGACTTCATAGAAACTTCAACAAGTAGAGGAAATACTTCTTAGTTGATAAAGCATGTACAAAATAGAGTTCCATCTTTCATGCTCAAAGTCTGACTTTCAATTACTCTTTCATATTGGTGGTATTGCTTTATTTTTAGTTCTTGTAATTATGTTTCCTGTGAATTTCTAGTGAAGGATTTTACTACTGGCTCATTATCTTGCAATAAATAATTAAACTATTATTACAATTTAATTATATCATAAGAGATATAGCTGTTGGCAGATGTGGAACTTTTATTGTTGGCAGATGTGGAACTTTTATTTATAGGGTCCAGGACACTTAACAAATTAGATCTTTAGATGAATCAAAGCTGATTGGAAAAGGGTTTTGACATTGTAAACATGGCTTATTGGCCAAAGAGAAGGTTTTATTGAAAACTTTTTTTTTAATGTTTTATTTATTTCTGAGAGAGAGAGTGTGTGAGTAGGGGAGGGTCAGAAAGAGAAGGAGACACAGTATCCGAAACAGGCTCCAGGCTCTGAGCTAGCTCTCAGCACAGAGCCCGACACGGGGCTCAAACCCACAAACCATGAGATCATGACCTGAGCTTAACTGACTGAGCCACCATGGCGCCCCTATTGAAAACTATTTTAATATATACCAAGTAATGAATGAAGAATTTCCACCCTTTTCTCCCTCCACCGCAGCCCCCTTTAATGGTTGCCATTTTTTATTTATTTATGTATTTATGTATTTATTTAAAGTTTGGTGCTTGTGTGGGTGCGTGTGTGTGCATGCATAAGCACAGGAGCGGCAGAGAGAGAGGGAAAGAGAGCATCTGAAGCTGGGTCTGTTCTCCAGGAACTGTGAGATCATGACTTGAGCCAAAACCAAGAGTTGGACACTTACTTACCAACTTAGCTACCCAGGTATCCCTAATTTTTTTTATTATTTTTATAATGGGATAGAATAATTTTATTTAGCAGTTCCTCAATTACTGGATTAAATTACTGGTAGTTGTTACCTTCCTAGCATATTTCGGAGATCCTAGAACCTTGGATTTTGTTTCCCTTAACAGTGTTTCCTGCAAATGATGGTGTAGCTTAGGTTGTAGTTCTTGGGCATGTAATACTTTTGCCACATGCTGTGCAATGAGTGTAGTGTATATGAATATTTATCAAATTAAATAACATCTGGAATACTTCCAGGGCCTTCTAACAGAATCACACTCCTCTCAAATCTTTCAGATACAGGCACCAGAGTGGTCTATCTAAAGTGTACATCTGGTCAATTTACTCCTCTGCTTAGAACTTCTCAAAAGCTCCCCATAACCTGTAGAGTCACCTAGGAAGTTTGTTAAAATGCAGATGCCTTAACCTTAGCACCCCAAGATTCTGATTCAGTTTGTGGAGACTCCAGACTCTGCCTTTCTAAACCATGCCCTAATGTTGCTGGCTCTGTCCAGGGGTCTTCATTTTTAGTAAGCTCTCCAGGTTTCCACATGGTCCCCAGATCACACTTTGAGAAACACTCCACTGTGGGAACCTTCATGATCCTTACTTAGTATGCCAGACAAGGCCCTTCATGAACTGGCTCCTGTATACCTTTTGAGCTACATTTCTAATCAGTTTTTGTCTTGAACTTCATTTTCCATTAATTTCAAACATTTAATTTTCCTTAGGTGCTGTGCTGATTTCATTTTATGTATTTATGTATTAGTAGTGCATTAAAATGGTTCAAAATGTAAAAGCTACAGAAGGGTATACAATGAAAAGTCTTTCCCTTATTCCTGTTACTGGGTACTCCGTTTTTGTCCCTGGAAGTAGACAGTGTCTTGTGTTTCCTTCCAGAAATAATCTATACATACAAATCAACACAATGAAATACTATTTTTCTTTGTCCTATCACTTTTTACTTAGTGATAACATACTATTTAAGCTATTCTGCACCTTGTTCTTTCTTTAAAATAGTATGTGTAGTAGTCCATTGTGTGCATATGTCTTAATAAAATACATTCTGTTAAGCTTCTGATTTCAGTTCAGGTCATGATCTCAGATTCATGAGTTCAAGCCCCACACTGGTCTCACTGCTGTCAGTGGGACCCTGCTTTGGTCTTCTGTCCCTCTCTCTCTACCCCTCCCTTGCTTACATGCATTCCAGTGATGCTCTCCCTCCCCTCCCCCCTCCAAAAATAAACATTAAAATACATTCTATAATAACATTTGTGTTAATTTATGTATGTGTGAATGAAGCTCTAAGATAAACACATAAAAGTGGAACTGCTGAGTCAAAAGGCATGTATGTTTGAAATTTTAATGGGTATTGCTAAATTTCTTCCCATTTGAGGCTGTACCAGTGTATTCCTTCACAAGCAATAGATGAAAGTTGCTGTTACTTCCACAAGAAGTTTATCACATTTTGGGTTCTTACCAAGCTGGGAGGTGAAAAAAATGGCATTTCAGGGTGGTTTGATTTGCATCTGTTAGTGTCTTTTCCTCTGCAGCCTCTTTTGCTTTGAAATTCCTCTCTTCCTCTAACCAAATTCCTTTGAGGTCAAGCTTCAGACATTTCTCTGAAAGGAAGCCTTCCTTTGTAACCTTGCAGTGCCCGTCTTTGGCCACGAAGGTTGTATTAGGTATTCATTCACTGTATCTTCCCAATACTTCCATATTAGAGCTTTCCACCCTCGAGTATAATCTGATTATTTTCTTCTCTAGATTTCAGGGCAAGGACTGCATATTATTCATCATCCTCTCCACCTTCCCGTCCCCACCAAAGAAGGTAGTAAAATGTTTGACTTTTTAAAAATTATTTTTAGTTCTCTTGGATGCTTCCAGTCCACGGCCTTATTTCCAGCTATTATTGTTCCAAAAGATGGTAGCCACTGAAATCTTAAGATAGAGGTTGCCAACATGAGGTTCCTAAAAGAGGCTTCATGTGTTAAATATGTTTGAGAAACATGAGACTAAACAAAACAGGATTTTTATTTGACCATGGGATTTTGGGAGGGGGAAAGAAAAACGTGTCAGATTTTGTGTGATACAAGGCTTACGGCATGCTCCTTTCCATAAATATTTGTCATTAAATAGGAGACCCAGAAAGATGTAAAAGGGTTGAGTATTAACAGTAGCTGAAATTGCACCATTAACATAATCATTGACCAACGTGCTTTAGAGCCCTGATTTTCAGCCTTTTCTGTATCAGGATTACTTGGGAGAGGTTTTAAAAACTACAACTATGTGGCCAGCCATGAGAGTGTAAATCACATAATTTTTTACTGTGATTACTTTTCCTGTGTTTTTTAATTATATGAATTAAGTTTTGAGTAAAAAGTGTTTATCAGTGCACATTAATATCTTCTTAGCTAGTAAAGTATGTTAACTTTATTTTTCACTATCACTAATCTTTGTAATACGTAACAGAAATCTATTTCAAAATACCACCAAATGTGCTAGTTATTTCATGCCTTAGGAAAGTTCATTATATATGATGTGGATTGTGCAGGAAATGACCAACCTCCATAAGACATTTGCATTCAAGGAGAAGATAATCAATTGGCTTTCTTCCTAACTAAAAGTTGGTAGAATTAGGATATAGGAACAGAATAGTTCCTGGCCTATGTAACTTGATCATAAAATTGAGGCTTAGTGCCCTAATGAGTATTTAGTTCTCATGGAGGGGTGAAATCTGTAGTTAATATAGAGATCTCAGAAGTTTCTAGTGGACAAGTCCTGGATTGAGAGCAAGAGATCTGAGTTTGGATACTGGCACCAATCTATTAGCTTTGTAAACTGGATCAAGTAACATAATCTCTCTCTATTTATCAGCCTCTTTGACTTTGAAATAGGTATAATAATGTTTGCTTTTCCTTGTTTACATAATTTTTAGGAAGAGCAAATTAATCTATAATTTACATAATTTAAAGCAGCATAATTATGATTTTTCAGCCACAATAATGATCGTTATTATATGATCGTAAATAGCACCATTATTTATTAAATTTCATACCTACGATGGTACTGATTTGATCACTTCAAAATAGGTTCCTTTATAAAACAGACCACTAAAATAACTGAAGATTTATTTAATTAAACTCTTGCTCGTGTAGTTTTTTTTTTTTATTACTTCTTAGAGGAAGTAATAGTTTTGAATTTTTTACTTTCTTCTAAGAAGTAGTTTTATAAGGCACTTGGGTGGCTCAGTTGAATGTTGATTTTGGCTCAGGTCTTGATCCCAGGGTTGTGGGATCGAGTCCTGTGTTGGGTTCTGTGCTGAGTATGGAACCTGCTTAAGATTCTTGCTCTCTCCCTCTGCCCCTCTCCCTGTTGCACTCTCTCTTTTAAAAAAAAAAAAAAAAAAGTATTTTTGTAATGGAGAAGCTAATTATAAAAATTATGATCTTTAAAAATACTTGCTTATAGTGTCACTGTTGCCAACATTCATGAAGTTTGTTGGTTAACTTAAATTTTTTGAAGTGTTACCCATTCGTTCAGAACTTGCTAAGTACTGGACATCCTGCTAAGTCCTGGGGAACCACAGGTGAATAAAAAAAAGCGTTCCCAAATGTATGGAAAAAATATATTGAATTGTGTTATATCTGTTTATAAGTGCTCAATGGGAATACAGAGAAGTGAGGGAGTAATTTGGGAAAGGGCAAGAATGAAAAGGAAAAAGATGACCTTTGCATTTTTTCAACTTTTAAGTAGACTTGCTAGTAATCTTAAATTTTGGCTTTCAGTTATGAAATATTTTTACCACATAGAAAACTTTCACAATAGACACCTGTATACCCAACTTAACAGATACTAATATTTTGCCACATTTGCTTGAGATACCTAACAAAAATTGTTTTTAATGTTTATTTTTGAGAGAAAGAGTGTGAGCAGGGGAGGGGCAGAGAGAGAGAGGAAGACACAGAATCCAAAATAGGCTCCAGGCACTGAGCTGTCAGGACAGAGCTCTCCTGGGGCTCAAACTCACAAACTCCCAGATTATGACTTGAGCTGAAGTCGGTCGCTTAACCAACTGAGCCATCCAGGCGCCCCAATGCTTGAGATATTTTTAAAGGAAGTGTTATAACTAAAGTCCCATCCTTCCAATTTTTCCTCTTCCTGTGTCCCTAGAGGTAACCACTAGCCTGAAGTTGTTAAACATATATGTACATATGTCTTTTTCATGCATGTTATACATTTATTAATGTGACCATGTCAGTAAAAATTAGGATATTGTTTTGTGTGTCTTAAAGTTACATCAATAGTATATTTTTTAGATTGTATACCTATTGTTTAGAAATTTGCTTTTCTTAATTCAGTTGGTTTTGAAACTTACCTGTATTGATATATGTTAATTTTTTTTAAGTGCTGTCGAGTATTACATTGTTTGGATAATGAGGTTGATTCCAGTTTTTCTACTATTAAAAAATGCAATTAGAAGTACAAATAATATTTCCATAAGCTTTGAACATCTATATCCATGATACCTCATGTTCTCATTAGCATTTGGTGGACTTTATCATTTTTGCCAATGTGATGAGAGTGAAATGAGGTCCTTTAAGTTTAGGATATTTTAATTAAATATTAAAGAATAAGGAAGAATTTATATGTGAAGGGTAGAGAACAGCACTAATGAGACAGTGGAGAAGTTAATCTTTGCCAACCAAAAGAACATAAATGTTTTTGACTGTAATCCACAGTCAGAAAAATTTTACATCATGCCTAAGTACATATACTCGTATTTGAAATAAAAGGTAACCTGAAACAATTGAGCAGTTGCATGTAGTAGAATTTATTTTTTCTTAATACCAGTGCTGGTTGTGATCAATAAATTGATGTGACAGACATTTTAAGGGCAGTTCAAAAATCTTTGTTCAAGAGTAAGTATATAGAAGCTAAACAGGTAGGCTGGACCTTATCAGGGTATTAAATGTCATGTGCAGGAGTTGGCTTTATGTCCTAGTCATTTTCAGTCTTTTTTAGCGATAGAATACAACTGTCAGTCCTTTCCTCTTTCCCCACAAGAGGAGTGGAGGGTCAGTTTTTCTGAGACTTTTCATACTGGGACCAGTATGAAAGCAGGCTTCTGGTGGCAATGGTTAGGTTGGAGGACTGGGAAATAAAGACTTTTAAAGACTAAAGCAGTTAGAAATTCTGGAGGCAGGCTATTGCGTGAGGCCAGATAAGAGCTGATGTTGTTCAGAACTCGGGCAGTGGCAGCATGACTGTGAAGGACAGATTGGAGAACAGTTTACAGGTATGATTGCTGTTCTTCACCACTGACTGACAGTGGAGATTGAGTGTGAGGGAAGAATTAGAGGGGACACCTGCATTTATTCTGTTGTTTATATAACTGTAAGTATTATTAACTGGTATATGGGACTGAGAGGAGGAAATTTGAAGGAGGAATATGTAATCAGATTTAGATGATTTTGGAGAAAGGTACCTGATCTACCAATGGGGGGCATATAAATGCAGACATTGAAATTTTGAGCCTAAAACTTAAGAGAAAGGTGTGAGCTAACCGTATATATTTCATAGTTACCAGGGTACACTTGCGACATCAAGTCCTAGAGTGGGGAGGTAACAAAAAACACGAAGTGAGAGCCGATAAGAAAGAGATGGAAGCTTGAACAATCCCAGCATATAAGGGAGTACATAGACAGAATAAAAAGAGGAAGGCAGAAGTAGGAAAAGAATGATGGGGAAAGTAAAGGTGAGTGCCTGGAGAAAGGCTAAGTGAAAATGAAATGATCCAAGATAAATGCCAGATAGAGCCGGAGAAGTATTTAGGGTTCACTGTACCAGGCCTGATCATGCGAGGTGGAATAGTTTACTTTCTCATTGTTGACTAGGTGTCTCTTATCATTTTAAGGCAGTTTTGAGTTAACTGTACCATTTAGTTCAGTGGGTATGCTTTTTAAGAGTGCTTAAACTATGCTGAGTGAGTTTATGTACCAAATAGGTCATTGTCTCCAAAAGTTTGTATATTTCTTTTGCATTAAATTTAAAGAGACATATATCCTTCCCTTACTGAATTATTATTATATAATCCTGTGAATTATTGGAGAGTACAAAGTAGTAACATTCAACGGACTAGTAAAACAAGTATTAAAAATTTGTTTTGTAATAAACTCAGTTTTGGTCAAGTAAAAAATATCTATGATACTTTATTAAAAGTGGTTGGATCATTTAGGAAATAGCCTATCACATCTAACTTTAATGTGGGCAAATTTTTGTTGGTTTAGAATCCTTTTTTCCTTTCATGCTTTGTTGTATTTTAACTTCCAGGCTACTTGGGGAGAAGTGATGTTGGCTTTTGGAAATTTTGTAGGAGAAACTCTCTTTGCTTGTACTGAAATGTGTTGGACTATAAATCCTTTTTTTTTTTTCCTGTTTGTTTGTTTATTTTGAGAGAGAGAGAGTGAGCAGGGGAGGGACAGAGAGAGAGAGAGAGAATCCCAAGCAGTCTCTGTGCTGTCAACACAGAGCCTGACACGGGGCTCAAACTCCCCAGCTGAGCCATGAGATCATGACCTGAGCTGAAATCAAGAGTTGGATGCTTAACTGACTAAGCCTAGGCACCCCTATAGATCTTTTAAATTCACACTGCTTTTTCCAAATATTCTGGTGAATAATCTTTAAAAAAAATTTTTTTAATGCAGATTAAGAACTAACAGAAGGGTTTAGGTGGGTTTTTTTTTGGGGGGGGGGGAGAAAAAATATTAAAACTTTGTTACTAATACCCGTGGTATAGCATTGCAGAATTTGAATGTGTTCTAAATTTCAGTAATTTCTCTAATTGCTTAACTATAAGACATAGACTTTGTGTTCGTGATTTTGTTTGATTAAAGTGTGTTTTTTAATCTTTGAAGGCTTGTTATATTCAGAGCGATAGCTAGAAATTCTTACTAGCCTACAAGTATAAAAGAAAACTTTAAAACTGTAAGAGGCAGTTGAGTGGTAATTTAAGACTTTTTTTAACTTTATTTTTTTAATTTTTTAAATTATTTTATTTATTTTATTGTTTTATGTTTGTTGATTTATTTTGAGAGACAGAGAGAGAGAAAGAGAGAGCAAATGGGGAAGGGGCAGAGACAGAGAGGGAGAGAGAGAATCCCAAGCCGTGAAACGGGAGACCATGACTAAAGCCAAAATTGGATGCTTAACTGACTGAGCCACTCAGGTGCCCCAAGACTTTCTAATTGATTATTTTATTCAGGCATTTTATAATGCTTCGTATCTGCTTCGTTTAGCCAGTCCATTTTAATGAACCTTACTATCCCAGCCATCTAGATCATTAAAGAAAATAATTAAGAACTTGTATTTTCTAAATAAATGTATTGAGCATGAGTTCTTAGAGAATTAGTTCACAAGAAGATATTTGAGTGGAAACAGAATTTATGAAATGACCCTTTTCTGGCTCAATATTAATTATTCTGATGCTAAATGAACTTTGTATTTAGGTTTGGAAATTTAGGAATTTTAGTGTTGCTAGCCAAATTTATTAAAGTAATGGAAAACTTGAAGTTTTTTGTTAGTGTTCCAAAATTATTTTCTCCACAAATTCAAACCCCCTTCACCATCTCAAACCAAAGTTTCCTAATACTTAAATGCTAAGTAATCTCATTTTTCTGGAGTTTTCTGAGAGCCAGGAAGTAAGCACAAAGCTGAACCACCAGACTGAAGTTTACAGTTACCATACAGTAGAATATGTCCTGTATTCCTGGGCGCATGTTCTTTATTGTCCAAACCAAAAATTGGAACATAAGATACAAATCTGGACGGGCAAGTGAGGGGCAGTTACCCTTAAGTTTCATTTATAGCAGGTTAGAAGCAGTACATATGACAAAACTGTTCTAATAGATTTACATACATTTGAATTTCCATTGTCCTTGGCAGCTTTCATTGCCCTATTAAATACATTTAATTGAGCTCAGCTAATGTTTAAATGAATTCAGTAGTAGGCACTCAAATATCTGAATTAATGAATGTAATTATTTAGAGCTTAATTTCTAGCTGTGTAGAGTGTGCACTCTTGAAATAGGGTCATGAGAGGTAATTACTATAACAAAATAACATACCATGGTAACTAGTCTGCTAGAAAAGCCAAAGGCTTGAGATGCCTGTTAGATATCCAGAGAAGGATGTCACATACACTGTTGGGTACATTTATTCAGAGCCCCGTAGAGAGGCCGGGTTAGCAATTGGGAGTCCTCTGCATACAGATCTCTCCCAGAAAGCCTTGAAACCAGAGATCCCCAGGGAGAGAGTAGAGATGAAAAGCACTGTGATCCATACTCACTGAGAGGTGGTTAGTACAGTTTTAGTTAATTTGCACTTGGGTAATGATAATAATCTGAATGTTAATACTGTGTTTATCCATATTCAGACATCCTACTCTTAAAAGTTTTTCAAACCTGTTTTATGTTGATTTTTTATTAAAGTAAATGAATGATTATTTTAATTACCTTGGTTATTGCTTTCCTTAAAAAATTTTTGATGTTGATATGCTCTGTCTAAATATGAACCTTATGTCTGGACATTAAAGTGCTGTATAGGTTATCAGATCTAGTGTATCTTTGTGAGTTAACATTATGTTCTGATTTTCAAATAGCCAGATGTGTCCTTAACTCTTCTTTTGAGGAGCATACGTTTCTCTTTAGATTATAGAGTGAGGACAAAACTATTCTGAAACTCTTACCCTGTATTCATAAACAAAAGACTGGAAAGGTAGATATCAAAATATTGACATAAACCATCCTGGGATAATAAGATTATGTGCAAATTTAATTTTATGTATCTTCCATGTTGTATTATTTTTATAACTTTTTTTAAAAAAGTAAAATATTAAGAATGCTATCTAAAATGTGGTTTTATTTTATAATTCAGTAATGATTTAAAGCAAAAGAATATATTTAAAATTGTGTTTTGGTCACACACTTGAAAAACTGATTCTGGGGGTGCCTGGGTTGCTTAGTCGCTTAGGCGTCCGACTTTAGCTTAGGTCATGATCTCGTGGTTCGTGGGTTCGGGCCCGCGTCGGGCTCTGTGCTGACTGCCAGCTCGGAGCCTGGAGTCTGTTTCAGTCTGTGACTCCCTCTCTCTCTGACCCTCCCCTGCTCATGCTGTCTCTCTCTCTCTCCTAGAAATAAATAAAACATTAAAAAAAAAAAAAAGAAATAATGACCTTCTCTTTCTAAAAAAAAAAAAAAGAAGAAAGAAAAACTGATTCTGTATCATAAAAGAGGCAAGGTGTAAAGGAAGTTAGAGAAGGAAACAATATGCTCATAAAAATTTTATTAATATTTATTTTTGAGAGATACAGAGTGTGAGTGGGGCAGGGGCAGAGAGAGAGAGGGAGACAGAATCTGAAGCAGGCTGCAGGCTCCAAGTTGTCAGCACAGAGCCTGACACAAGGCTTAAACCAGTGAACCACAAGATCATGACCTGAGCTGGTGTGATGCTTAACTGACTGAGACACTCAGGTGCCCCACAGTATACTTTTTAATTCTGGCATTCACTCTACTGGACAAATTTCCTACTTGATTAAGTGGATGTTTATTGAAGATATTTCTATACTTCTTTCTCAACATTAATACTTTACTTTTACTTTATTTAGAAGACATATATTTTAAAACGAGAATATTAGTGGTAAGGTAGTGATATTATAAAATGTCATTCCAATGGACTAGGAAAGATCTTCTTGAATGATATGTCTTTATATCTAAATGTTATCCAATTTCAGTGAGCTAACCAGCCCTTTGGATTGTGTGGGGTAAATTTCAAATAAAGTTCATAAATCTGAACAGAAGAGAGCTGCAAATCCAAGTGGAGCAAAGGTCATTTAACTTCTAAAATATTAGTTTATCTTTAGTCTTCAAATAGCCATATGCAATGTGTTAAAAATCCATTTAAAAATTAATTGTAAAATAAGCAAAAAAATTTTTAATGCTTATTTATTTTTGAGAGAGAGAGAGCTCACAAGCAGGGGTAGGAGGGATAGGGAAGGGAGAGGGAGACACAGGAACTGAAGCAGGCTCCAGGCTCTAAGCTGTAAGCACAGAGCCTGATGTGGGGCTCGAACTCACAAACAGATTGTGACCTGAGCTGAAGTCGGATGCATAACCGATGGAGCCACTCAGGCACCCCAAATAGGCAAATTTTGAGATCTTGTTAACTACATGATTCAAGAAACTTAATGCTATATTTGTTATTGAAACCAAATTATGATTTTCGGAAGTCAGACTTTCTAGTTCAGTTTAAACTTATAGTCCTACAAATGTGCCTTAAAAAAAAAATCATTGTTTTACGTAGAATCATCTCTATTGTTTAGAGAGAGATCTTATAATGTGTAATATGTGCCATGTAATAAGACACAGTTTGTTTTCTTTTGATATAGCTTGCATTGAAAGGCTCTAGCTACAGTGGACTGCTTGAACGGCATCATATTCACACTAAAAATGTAGAGCACATTCTAGATAGTTTACGGTAAGTCAGTGGGATTGGATCTTGGATGGGCCTTTGTATCCAGGACTTCTAATTTTTATTTTTACTAGCAGATGATCCTGAGATTTTAAGTAAAGATTGCCACTATAAAATAATTTTCAGAAAATTTTATCATGGTTAATGGAGTTGACATTGTAGTGTTTCTAAGGAAATTTTTAATGTGCCTTGGACATTTCATAGATTTTTAGTTAATATTTGGTCTGAGAAGTGCCTTTTCTATGGAGATAATTCTGTATACATTATACTTCAACTGTGTATGTAATGTTTTATTAAAGAGCATACTAGATGATATGGGTGTTCACTAAAATATTCTTTGAATTTCTAAATATTATAGGAACTTCAGTTAATTCAATTAATGCAGTCAGTGAATAAGTTTATATGTATATAAGAGAATCAGTGTGAGAACATGCAAAGTAGAAAGTATTTTAGTCACTGTTTCAGTGTCTGACAACTGAATGAATATTTTGGATTTAAAGTAATGACTATTTTGTTTCATAATTAAACAAAAGTCTCAAGAGGTGACTCTTCTAGGCCATTTTTATATTAATGAATTTTAGCATCAGGAATAGAGAAAATGAAATTCTCATTTATCAGTATTGCTATTTTTCAGGGACTGTAACAAGATGTTTTTAAAGCACGTAGAGATTTGGGATCATCCTTAACTTTTGGTTTACTCATGTGCTTCTTGACTTACCATAGTTAATTGGCTATTTGTAGTTAAATGAAACTGAAGCTAAACTTGCAAAGCTACACATAAATTTGCTTATAAAACTAATTTGTTTATTTTACATCATTGTAATAATCTTCCTCTTAGAAAACATCCTTTATGTTATTAGTGGAAATTTTATGTAACCTTTACTTTCTTATCTTAGGAATGAGGGAATTGAGGTCCGTCTAGTCAAGAGGAGAGAATATGATGAAGAAATTGTTCGATGGGCAGATGCTGTCATAGCTGCAGGAGGTAATAGACTTACAGAGGGAAAGATATTGGAAGAAGAAATGCTCTTCAGTATGTTTCCAGATACCCTGTGGTCTAGCTGTAATGAAGGCTTCAGAATCCTACCACAAGATGCATTTTTTGGATTTTTAGGATAAGATTTAAAAAGATCTGTATATAACAGTTTGCTTTTTTTAGTGAATGATGTTATTGTGAGGTTCTGTGTATATTGAAGGTGTGCATTTAACTTCAAATATGATTCAAAGAATGAGTTGTAACTGTATTTTGGTTTAGTTACACTAGTCTTTTTAAAATTTTCTTTAACATTTATCTATTATTGAGAGACAGAGAAAGACAGAGCATGAGTGGCAGAGGGGCAGAGTGAGAAGGAGACACAGAAACTGAAGCAGGCTACAGGCTCTGAGCTGTTAGCATAGAGCCGGATGTGGGGCTCAAACTCAAGAAGCGTGAGATCATGATCTGAGCCAAAGTTGTATGCCTACAGACTGAGCCACCCAGGTGCCCCTAGTTATACTAGTCTTAAAAAAAGAAAAAGTTGAAATTGTTTAGCAAGATTAGATACATTTCATCCCACTCTGACTCTAATATACCTACACCTTTATTTTTTTCTGAGCTGTATTAAGTTAGTGAACATTCTTTCTAAAGCTTTAAGATGATAGCATTTGTTAGAAAAACCTACACTGAACACCTAGTTGTATATATTCTCATTAAAAGAATTTATGAGTTTGGATTGATTTTGTGACAGAAGGAAAAAGAACTGACTAATAGCTGTGTTAGGATTAGAGCAGCAGTTCCCATGTGGGGGCTACTGCTGGGCATCTAGCAGGTAGAAGCCATAGATACTTCTGAACATCCGGTTATGCACAGGACAGCCCTCCACAACAAAGAATTATCTGGCCTAAATGTCAGTATTGCCACTGTTGACAAATCCTGGGTTAGGGACAGTGGATAGAAAGGAAGTGGAGTCACCTGTGGTGGTCAACAGGCTGGGGTGGGAGGGAGATTGTTAAAAGTACTTTTGTTAAGAATGATGTTAAAAGCTAGTTTTGTAACAAATCTGGTTATGCAGGTGATGGCACAATGCTTCTGGCGGCAAGTAAAGTCCTGGACAGACTTAAACCAGTTATTGGAGTAAACACTGATCCAGAACGGTAAGGAAGAACACATTCTGTTTGATTGGTGTGTGTGTGTGTGTGGGGGGGGGTTACATACAGTTATGCTTTGCTTTGCACAGTATCAATTTCTGATAAATCTTACATTTGGGAAGGTCTTTATACTTCCTCTACCATGATCACATTGCTGTGCTCTATAGCTACAGAGAGTTTACTGCGGTGCATGATGTTTAAGTGGAAGCATCGCTGCTCTTTGTTATCATGAATGTTAGAACCATATTCCAAAAACATTTTGGAGATGAAATCCAGGTATGTAGACTTTATTTCTACCTTTAGTACAATTTTCTTCTTTGTAATTGTTACCAAGAACCTAGCTCTTATTTATAGCTCAGGCATGAGAAATATGTATACATTTAACTGTCATTGGTGGTAGAAAATTATAATATGGAATGGACAAGTCCTTAAATTTGATTTCCCAGGTAGTCTGGGAGTAGGATATGTGGCAGGATAGACCTGAGCCCTTGACCTAGGTCAGTATTGGCAACCTTCAGTATTGCTGAAGAGGGATGAGTTAATGTCCTGTCTTCTACCTTTCCTTATGTCTCTCATCTACATACCTGATTATACCTCCACTGATTTTTTGTGTGACTTCATCAATTAAAGGAAAAGACCAAACCCTGCCATCACTAATTTTTTTTCTTTCCTTAGCCTAACTGACATTTAGCATCATTCTATTCCAGCCACCCACAGCCAAGACCATACCTGGACTTTATGATCATCCAGAACTGCCCCATCTTGCAAATCTTAATTCCACTCTGAACACAGTCTTCTATGTTTTGTTTTGTTTTTGTTTTTTTTTACAAATAGTTTATTGTCCACAGTCTCCTATGTTTAACAGTAGTCTTATTCCCTCAGTCCGGCTATGTCTGCCCTTTGGTTTTCAGTGCGTTGAACCCCTCTATTTTCTTCAATTAATTTTCCTTCATTTCATTCACTTTCTTTACAAATTTCTTAAATATTTTGTACATTGTCTTTCTGCTCAATCCTTCATCTGTCATCCTTTTTATTCCTCCATTAGTACTGCTGAGGCCATCTGGGGAAAAAAATAGAAACTTAAGCCTGGTGGCCTAGTTTGGGTCCATAGTTACTTCCAGTTTGTAGATTCTTTCTTTTTTTTATGTTTTTTTTAATGTTTTTTTTCTTTTTTAAATACCTGAGAGAGAGAGAGAAAGCATGAGCAGGGGAGGGTCAGAGAGAGAGGGAGATACAGAATCTGAAACAGGCCCCAAGCTCTGAGGTAGCTGTCAGCACAGAGCTCGATGTGGGGATCAAGCCCACTAATCATGAGATCATGACCTGAGCCAAAGTTGGACTGACTGAACCACCCAGGTGCCCCACAGATTTGTAGTTTCTAGCACTTAGAACTGGACCCAAAACTTTCTATGTAGCTCAGGTCCTCTCTCTTCCCCATTCTCTGTGGTGGCTTCCTCAATGCTATTTGACTTGTACATGCTCCTTGCTTTCCCTATCCTTCCTCTGTCAGTATTAGCCTCCTCCCTTACCTGATAGAGGAAATGGAAGTCACTGGATTAGTACTTCTTTACCTTTTCCCTGGCTTAAAACAAAACCTTGTTCTGTTATTCCCTTTCTTTCCCTATCTCCCTTTGCACATGGTTCCTCTTAGGCTAAAAACTTGTTCAATACTGTACTCTTTTAAGAAAATTTAATAAATCCTTTATCCTGTGTCTCTCTTATTCTTTTTCTTCCTCTTTACCCCCAAGCTTGGTACCTCCACTTACTTCAGTTATTTTTAAAAACATTTTTTTAAACATTCATTTATTATTGAGAAACAGAAAGAGACAGCATGAGCAGGGGAGGGGCAGAGAGGGAGAGACACAGAATCCGAATCAGGCTCTAGGTTCTGAGCTGTCAGCACAGAGCCCGATGCAGGGCTGAAACTCACAATGTGAGATCATGACCTGAGCTGAAGTCAGACGCTTAACTGACTGAGCCACCCAGGCACCCCTACTTCGGTTATTTTTAAACCTTTGCTATCTTTTCTGGATTTGCCCCCACCAGTTCACTGACATTCCTTTTGTCTTCCTAGTGATGTCCTGGTTACTGAGCTTACTGGACATTTTCGTCCTTGTCTTACATGATTTCTGGGAAATTTTGGGGGCTAACTTCTCCTTTGTTGCATCTGTACGTCTTTGGCTTTATGACCACTGCGCGCCCTCCCCCGCCCCCCGCCACTTCTTTCTGTCCTGATGGGTTCTTCTTCCTATCCTGATGGCTACTTCTTTGTATCTTTTGAAGGCTGTTATGTTTTAGTGACTGCTTAAATAATAGTGTTTTTAATATATTATCCTCTGGGCCATCTTTCTCTCTTTCACTCTCTATACTGTCTCCAGAATAACGGATTAATGTTTGTGATTGGTCTTAGATCCTGGACTCCAAAATATTTATATCTAACATTGATCTTACTTCTACTCTTATCCTTATTTATATTCTCTTCTCACTGCAGCCAGAGTGATCATTTTATGAAAGTTTGATAATACTATGTGACTTCTCTGCTCCAGATCATATGGTGGCTTCCCATCTGACTCAGAATAAAATCTAATTCTTTATTCTGGCTAGGGTGACAACTTATCCTGGTTTGCCAAGGACTTTTCTAGTTTTAGCACCAAAAATTCTATGTCCTGGGAAAATTGTCAGTCCCAGGCAAACTGGAACAGGTGGTCTCCTTAATACAAGACTCTACATTTTCTGGTCCCTGATTATTCTGTGTCCTTTTCTCCTGTTACTTTTCTCTCTCTTCATGCTATTCTAGCCATACTACCCTCTACTGGAATATATCCAATGGCATTAAAAATGTAACATCTGAGTGCTTGGCTGGCTCAGTCCATAGAGCATGTGACTTTTTTTTTTTTTTTAATGTTTGTTTATTTTTGAGAGAGAGACTGAAAGAGAAGGAGGGAAGAAGGGAAAGAGAGAGGGAGATAGAGAATCGTGAGCACTGATGGTGCGGAGCCTGGCCTGACATGGGGCTTGAACTCACAAACGGTGAGATCATGACCTGAGCTGAAATCAAGAGTTGGATGCTTAACTGACTGAGCCACCCAGGTGCCCCACGTGACTCTTAATCTCAGGATAGTGAGTTAAGCCCCACATTGGGCATGGCTCCTGCTTAAAAAAAAAAAAAAAGTAACATGCCTGCAGATGAACCTATCTCCTTTTTCCCTCTTCTACCATACTTGATGAATACAATCATAACTTGTGCTAAAGCTGTGACCACCTGTCCCTCCCCATCTCTCCTCGCCAACACCTTACCACATTGGTCTGTGGATCTAGTTCTGAGTTCTTGGGATCTTACCGTTGAGTCCATCTCGCCATCCTCACTGCTGCTGAACATCGCGTAGGCCTTTATAGTTTCTTGTTTAAATTACTGCAGTAGCTTCCAATCTTGCTCTTTCCAACCCATCCATGACACTTTGTCTTCATGTTCTTCCAAAGTGCAAATATTATATTCACTCCTCAATTAAAATCTTTTAGGCTTTCCTCATGACTATGGATACATTGCAAATTCCTTAGTATAATAGTATGATCTTTCATCTATTGCCTATTTTCTTAGTTTAATTTATCCTCATTTACTGTATGCTCATCAGTAAGAAACAAAAAACAAAAAAAACCTGAAGACCTCTAGGAACAGCCTATGATTCTTTCTAAGTCTGGTTCTTATTTTTTTTTTTGAATTGCATATTTTCTCCCAGTTTTGTTGAGCTATAATTCACATACAGACTGCATAAATTTAAGGTGTACTGCATAATAACTTACACATCATGTGAAATGATTACTACAGTAAACTTAGTTAACATTGATCTTCTCATATAGACCTGAAAAGTGGGGTTTTTTTGTGTGATGAGAACTCTTAGGATCTACTCTCTTAATAACTTTCAAATATACTATATAGCAGTGTTAACTATAGGCATCATGTTGTCCATTACATCCCCAGTACTTACCGCCTTACAAGTGGAAGTTTGTATCTTAACCATCCTCACCGAATTCCTCTACTGCCCACTCTGAAGACTGTTCTTAAGTGCAAATGTTCGATCTGAGCATCTGCTGACACCATGGGTAGAGGCTTTTCCTCTGTTGAGCTTTGTTGATATTTAAGACAGTAGGATTTGAAAGAAGAAGTAAAAAGTTCTTCAAAAGGCCTATATTCTTTTCATGTCTTTGTGTGTGCTTTGGCCCAGAATGCCCTTGTACCACTTCCTCAGTTGTGTAGTTATATAATTGTTTATTCAAGACTGTGGTGCATCTTGTGGGCTCTAACTATACAATTCCCTGTGGCGAGTGCTTATCCCTTCATATTGTTTTCTGCTTGGTTGTTTGTCTCTTCCATTAGACTAAATTTCTTGAGTATAGGACCTTGTATTTTAATTTCTCCATTGCTTTTAGAGTAGTATACATAGCGGATAGACAGTAAACCTTTGAAATGAATGATTACATACTTTTAGGGAATAAGGCTAGGACCCCAGGCTAGCTGAGGAAATATTTCTTGAGCATAAGTTATTGAGATCATTGGTTCAGTAATTTTTTTTTTACTGCTTTCAGTGTTGATGCATGTATATTTTAGAAATTCTTCTGGCATTTTATATCATTAAGAGATTCTTTAGTGATCACATTTCATATAGTTTGTTGAAACATATTTTCCTTTAAAAACATGGTTTAATAGTCATAAGCTTGTGGAGATTTTGAAACTGGTAAGCAGACACTACTGCTTCTCTAATTTCTACCTAGAATAATAGGCTTTAGAAGTCCTCAGGTTTCTCTTCTGGTCTCTTCCAGCCTCCCAGCTGGTTCGGTAATTCAGGTTGCCTGATTCCTTTTTCTTAAGCACTATGGTGACTCACAAGCCTTAAATAATCCCGGAAGTTAATATTCAACTTAAATTTTCTTTCCTCTATTAGTTATCAAATGCTGCATAACAAATCACACCAAACTTAAAGGCTTAAGCAGTAAAAATCATTTACTATCTCTCCTGGTTTCTGTGTATCTAGAATTCAGGACTGGCTTGGGTGAGTGGTTTGGCTTGAGATCTCTCCTCCTAAGGTTATAGTTAGATGTCAGCTGGAGTTGCAGGCACCTAGAGGCTTGACTTGGGCTGGACGTTACCCTTCTAATATGGTTCACTCACATGGACTCATCTAAATTAAGTATATAACTTGAGACAAACTGAAGTATATATGTTTGTATTCTGTACTCCATCTACTGAGCTTTTAAATAATTATGACATTTGAATGCTTAATAGTTAAAATAGAATGGAAGGCATGTAGAAGCTAGCCTACAAGGTAGCTGCCTAGCATTTACACCTTTATGTGGTTCCCTATCCCCTTCTGTATTAAATCAGGGCTGGCCTGTGGAATATGGTATGACAGTGTGTGGATTCCAAAGCCAGGTCATAAATGGTATTCCAACTTCTGCTTTGGTTTTTTGGATTCATTCTGAGGTAAGACAGCCAGCATGATGTGAAGATAGTCAAGCAGCCCTATAGAGAGGCTCACATAGAGAACAATTGAGGCATCTTTCCAGTAGCTTACACAATTTACCAGCCCTGTGGGTGAGCCACACTGAAAATGAATCCTTCTGGCCAAGTCAGACCTTCAGATGCTGACAGCCCTAGCTTCTATCAGACTATAACCTCATGAGAGATTGTTCTCTCTAGGGTGTTTTAGACCTGTAGTTGACCCTAGCAGGCATTGTTCTACCCAGTGATTGTTGATACCTTGTTATATACTTAGCACTGTGTAAAGTGTTGCAGGGAATATAAAAATTAAAAAACTTAGGCTTTGCTTAAGTTTCTTAATTTCAGTGTTGACCCTCTCACTCAGATAAAGAAAATTACTAGTCACAACTTTGTAAAAACCTTTTTCTCTGCTCTTCAGGCTTAAAAGTTAATATTATGATGAAGAGTTTGTTTTGCAAAGCCTACTTTCCATATTTCTTTCAAGATCAACGCATCATGTAGTTGATGATTGAGCTTTATGGACACCTTTTCCCATGTTAGTTGCCATATTCTCTCATCTTCCCATAGCAACTGTAGGCAATCTTAACACTTTGTGATTTGCAATTTTTTAGAAAAAAAATTGTCTTCTACATCAAACTCTTTTTTTTTAAAAATGTTTATATTTTTTAGAAGAAGAGACAGAGTGCAAATGGGAGAGGGACAAAGAGAGAGGGAGACATAGAATCTAAAGCAGGCTCTAGGCTCCGAGGTATCAGCACAGAACCTGATGTAGGGCTCCAACTCATGAACCACGAGATCATGACCTGAGCCAAAATCAGATGTTCAACCAACTGAGCCACTGAGGTGCCCCATACATCAAGCTCTTAACTCTTGACAGGAGTTCATCCTTCTATATTTTTTTGAATACATGAAGGATTGCTTTGGATTAAGCTTTATGATTTCTCTTTATGACTTGGAATATCTTAAATGATATTTAGAAGAGATTTATGGTTCACTTTCACATAAATAGTTTGATTCCTCAGAATAACCTTTTGAGATTGGTGGTTCTCACCCTTTTAGAGATGAGGAAGCTGATGCCAAAATGACGTGGCTAAAGTTAATACATACATAATTTATTTTTTTTATAGTTTATTTATTTTTGAGACAGAGAGAGACAGAGTATGAGTAGGGGAGGGGCAGAAAGAGAGGGAGACACAGAATCCAAAGCAGGCTCCAGACCCTGAGCTGTCAGCACAGAGCCCAATGTGGGGCTCAAACCTACAAACCGTGAGATCATGACCTGAGCCATAGTTGGACACTTAACCGACTGAGCCACCCAGGCACCCCAGTACTTAAATAATTTAAAAGTAGGATGCAAACACCACTATACCATCAGATCATTTTGTAGGGTAATCAATCATGGCAAATTTGCTGTTATTTTTAGTTTCACTATAATGTGGAAACTTAAGTAGATTTGTGTATCATGGCATTAAAGCTGTATGTAAAATCATTTTGGTCTTTCTGTTTGGTCTTTTTGTCTTATTAAAAATACAGAAAACTTTGTAGCAAAAAAATGAAGTGTAGAATAAAAATTTACAAAATTTTATGTCTGATTTTTGTAGTTACAAAATATGTCTATATTTTGTAGTTTTGAATGAAGTGTTTTTGTTTTTTTTTTTTTCCTTTTTTCTTCCCTTTATACCACTCCAAATCTCTTAAAGCTCTGAGGGTCATTTATGTCTTCCTGTTCGATACACACATTCCTTTCCAGAAGCCTTACAGAAGTTCTATCGTGGTGAGTTCAGGTAGGAATTTTTTACAATTGTTTTATAAATAATCTTAATAAATATGTGCCATTAGAAATGCTATTAAACCGAACAAGTTAGATAATATTTGCCTTAGCCTGTAGTTACCACAGCAGCCATACAAATTAATAAATTAGCTGAGTCACAAACACTTCTACCTTATTTTCTTCTAGTCCAGCTGGAACTGTCTAGAAACCCTGACAAATGCCCTTGGCCTATAATATAATTGCATGTGGAGGGGTTTTCTCCATCAGTGAGATAGAGACCACGTTTCTACTTTCTTAACCTTGTTCTGTGTTCTTAGCAGTTTGGTAGATAGTTAAAACTATTGGCTAAAATTAAGTGTTCAAATTCTGATTTTTTTTTTTAAATCCTTATTCCCCATCTGGAATGGCTGAGGGAGGATTTACTCCACTGTGCTGAGGTTCCTGGTGTCTTTATTTTACATATTAAGTGTATCTTAATCAGGGGGGTGTTTTCTCCTATTTCTTTCACGTACTCTATTCAGTAGCCAGGCTGTCCTGAAAAGAGAAGGGTGAGGGGACGAGCTGAAATGGGGTTGGTGATGATAGTAGAGCGAGCCAAGTTGGACTACTTTTTATTTCCTGATTTGGACTAGATTTTATTGTTGGAGAAAGCTTTTTCTCCAGTTTTTGTGAAATTGTATTAAATCTTCCTGGAATCATTAATAATGATTCCAGTTTCTGTTCATTTCTGAACTTCGGCACCTCTACAAATGACCAATTTATAGCAACCAAGTGACAGTATATTTTTATATGCTTATCTAGCAAAATCGGTCCCACTGGCTTTTTGATACATCAGTTTTTGGTTTCAAAATCAATTATACCGGATTTTTTTTCTTTTATCAAAAGTATTTAAGTTTTAGGTATAATCTTAAATGTTACAATATTTGTCATTGATTTCTTTTTTCTTATAAAATCATCATTACAGAACTTTAGGGGAGGGAGTTTTGTCTACCTGACCAACATAACCCAATATTATGTTAATTTCAGGGTACTTTCTTTTTTGCATGTTATGTTTTTGTATGAACAAAATACAACTATATCTAACTCATTATCTTAGATTTAATGGCTATATGATAAAGAATTTGACTTTAATTCAAGTTATGTGTGAAATTTGTATAAATACATTAGATATTTCTGTTATAATTGAAAAGAGAACTAAATCTCTAAATTTGTCTTTGAATAGGAAACTGTGGGTTTTAGGTGTTTCTGGTATAATTTGTTCGTGGAATAACTAGTTTTAATATTGCTTTTTAAATTTAATTTTTAATTTTTTAATTTAATTGGTGAAATTATAATGTCTAATTTTAAAAATACTGTATTCTGTGTTAACATAATTTCCTTTTCCTCACTCTTCTAAGGTGGTTATGGAGGCAGCGAATCAGGTTGTACCTTGAAGGGACAGGCATAAACCCTGTTCCCGTGGATCTTCACGAACAGCAGCTGAGTTTGAATCAACATAGCAGAGCCTTCAACATTGAAAGAGTTCATGATGAAAGTAGGTGGCTTGGGAATTAGGTGTGTTTGGAGCAATATTTAACCTAGAGTTCCTTTGATTCCTAATTTCTAGAAGTAATCATTTATAATTATTTGAGGATTTTAGTGCCACTGACCGTACTTAAGAAAATACAGTGAGCTACTATAGGTGTAAAATTTAATAACTAGGTACTGAAATAAGAAATAAGCATATTTCCAGAAGAAATGTTTTCTGGGATTGGAAACTTGTTTATGGAAGGATTACAAATGCCTAAAAGACTAGTTGATGTTTAAGGATGGATTCTTGGAAATGTCCAAAAGGAAAAGCAGTAGAAATAAAATGAGCTAATCTGTAGATTTCATAATAATTCTACACTTGTATAGTTGTATTTAAATGTATTTACCACAGTTATGGTTATTGATTAAAACCTTTTTGTTGGGAAATTTTGCATTTTAGTCTTAAGGTTTGTGTTTCAATTTCTGTAAGCTGCTAAGAGAATATTAACATAAGGTGATAATGTAGCTTTTTGTCATAAGTATTCAGGTGAATTCTCAATTGTGAGTTAATTTGTGAATTATAATTTTACCATATTTTCCAATTTTTTCTAGTAACTAAGATTTTATGATATAAGAAGATCCCAAGAGATATACTAAATATCTATGGACTCTAGGAAATTATTTTTTTTTTTTTGTGCTGTGTTTCATTTCTTGGCTAAACTTACCAGGAAAAGCTACCTTTAAATATCTGCTTTCTCTGTCTTGTCATGGTACCTGATGTTTATTTATGGTCATTGTTTTCAGAGTTTTTCATGGTGATTTATAGCTTTGGGTTTTTTTTTTTTCTTTTTCAGCTTATTTATTTTGAGAGAGGGAGAGAGAGCACAAGCAGGGGAGGGGTAAAGAGAGGGAAGACTCTCAGTCAGGCTCCCAGCTCAGCACACAGAGCCCAACATAAGACTTGAACACACAAAACCATGACATTGTGACCTGAGCCCAAATCAAGAGTGGGATATTTAACCAGTTGGGCCCCCAAGGCACACCCATGCTGATTTATAGCTTTATATGCATTAAAATGTTCTTAAACTGTGTGTTCTTGTCCTCTTTTAAAGATGCTCCCCCTCCCCAAAATCAGTATGCCTATGGATTCCTATTACTGTCTTTGAAAGACTCCAGTAAGATTTTAAATTTTTAGCTAGAAGTTTTACTTTATCCCTCACCAAAAGAGGTTATTGCTACCACCAGAGATGTTCAAGATTTGGCTCTGAAATTCACCAGCTGCATAATAGGAAAGCTATAGATTGGTATTCAGAGATTCATTGCTTGGATTCCTGTCTCAGATTTACTGTTTACTTAGTTTGTAAAACTAATTAATATGTATAGAAACAAAATCACATAGTTATTAACTAAGTAACATCCAGTATGTTCACATCTGATTAACGTATTTCCATAAAAAGAAAACATTCAAAATTAGGTAATACAAGAAAATTTCTCAAAATGTAGGAACCATTCTTTGATTGAAAGGACTCACAAGTACTTTGCATAACTAATGGTAAAAGATTTCAAACCAAGGTATGTCAGACTATTAGGGATGAAACAAAGCTCCTGAAGCTTCCAGAGAGGTGGTGGTGATTATGGCTGAAGTAGGTACCTTTCTGTATAAAGAATCTGGAATCAGAATAGTTTCATATTTCTCAATAGTAACACTGGAAATTACTGTGCTTATTGTAATAATTATTTTTATTAGAAGCAATTATATAATATTTACTGTGTCTAAGCATTATTTTAGAGGGATTTTTGTGAGTTTTTTTGATAGCTTTATTTTACGAGAAAAAATTTAGGAAGATTTCAAATTGTATCTCATCTTTTTCTATTTAAATTCTTAGCAAGTTGGTAGGGAACATTTCTGAGGAAGCTGCCATTAGGAATTTTGAAATACAGGAATAGATTTGAGATTATAAGTATGCTACCATGTTTTATCCTGGATTTAGTTTTCTAATAATATATTTATATTTATGTATTTTAATTTTCAAAATTTAAATTCAAATTAACACACAGTATAGGCATGGCTTCAGGAGTAGAACCTAGTGATTCATCTCTTACATAGGACACTCAGTGCTCATCCCAAAAAGTGCCCTCCTTAATGCCCATCGCCCATTTAGCCCATCCCCCCACCCTCCTCCCCTCCAACAATCTTCAGTTTGCTCTGTGTATTTAAGAGTCTCTTATGGTTTGCCTCCCTTTCTGTTTTTATCTTATTTTTCCTTCCCATCCTCCATGTTCATCTGTCGAGTTTCTCAAATTGCACAAGTGAAATCATATACTTGTCTTTTTCTCACTGACTTATTTCGCTTAGCATAATACCCTCTAGTTCCATGCACGTTGTTGCAAATTTAAAAAAATTTTTTTAGAGAGAACGAGCTAAGCGGGGGGGAGGGGGGGGAGAGGGAGAGAGAGAGAGAGAGAGAGAGAATATCCCAAGCAAGCTCCACACTCAGCACAGAGCTCTGTGCAGGGCTTAATCTCATGATTCTGGGATCGTGACCTGAACCAAAATCAAGAGTCATATGCTCAACTGACTGAACCACCTAGGCTCCCCTAGCTTTCTAATTTAAAACAAAAGATTACAGAGAAAAAAATTCTAGTGTTTTTGTTTTTCATTTGTTTTTTTAACTTTTCAGGTTAAAAAAAAATCTATCCTTTTACTGGGTTGTATTTATGTAGGAGTTAGTAAAGGATATGTTCAGAGCACCGGGGTGACTCAGTCGGTAAGCGTCTGACTTTGGTTCAGGTCATGATCTCATGGTTTGTGAGTTCGAGCCCCGCGTCAGGCTCTGTGCTGACAGCTCAGAGCCTGGAGCCTGCTTTGGATTCTGTGTCTCCCTCTCTCTCTGTTCCTCCCCTCTCATGCTGTCTCTCTCTCAAAAATAAACATCAAAAAAAAAAAGGTATGTTCAAGGGAAGGTAGGGTTGGTATATTATTATTTTTAAAAATTCCCATCACATAAGTAACTTATTTGCAAGTCTAGGTGTATTAATTTGGATAAATGAATTGATTTTTGATAAATAATTTGATAGATTATTTGATAAATAATCCCAGAATCTCTGTGGCTTAACATAATGAAAGCTCATTTCTAGTTCATGTCACTGTCAACTGGGTGTTTAAGAAATTTCAAACAGCACCTCCTACCTCCTACCATCTTCTAAGGCCTCTTGAGTTTTCTGTTGGATCCTCTGTAGCTTATGTTAAGAAGATAGAGCAGAGAGTATCTTAAGGCAGGTTTTAGGAGCCAGGCTTTAACACTGCTTTTCCTCATATTTCATTGGCCGTTACAGTCCCTTGGGTGTACCCAATGCAACTAGACCTAGGTAGTCCAGCAGCATGGTGGTGTAAGAGAATTGCACATGTAGCAGTCCCTGTCACTAATATAACAATTCTTTATTTAAAAATACAAATTATAATTGTATAATCATTATAGTTAATTTTATATATCATATTGATAATTTTATAATCATTTATAAATTTATAATCATATAATCAATTTGGATAGAAAATTGTCATTCCCATGTCCTGTTGAAGTAAGTTATAAATGTACAGTTTTATTGGTTAGGTAATGTTAGGTAATTGGTGGTAGTCAATGAGCATGTAAGAAAATATAGGCAGAATTAAGATGATTAATGAGACTTGAAGCAATCTTTATTTTCTTCCTTGTTTGACAAAAGGTTTCAGGTGAAATTCACCAAGTATACATAATAAAAGTGCAAAATGGAAAGGAAAATTTGGATAGGGAAAAATGGGAATAGAGACAGAAAGTCAAGACTATATAAAATAAATGGTTATAGTTTGGTGAGAAATCAGATTTATTAGTAGTATTTAGTGAGTACCTACTGTTAGTTTGGCATTTGCAGAAAATATGTGGGGAGAAGTAGAACAAATTCCATGAGGAATTATCTTATTTGGAGGCACCTGGGTGGCTCGATCAGTTAAGTGTCTGACTTCAGCTCAGGCAGGTCATAATCTTGCAGCCTGTGAGTTTGAGCCCTGTGTTGGTCTCTGTGTTGACAGCTCAGAGCCTGGAGCTTGCTGCAAATTCTGTCTCCCTCTCTCTCTGTCCCTCCCCTGCTTGCACTCTGTCCACCTCCTACCTCAAAAATAAAGAAACATTTAAAAAAATGAATTACCTTATGTAAAGAAAAATAATTTAAAGAATAAAATTTAGTTTTTTACATTTGTAAAACTATTAAATTTTGACATGTGTGAGAATGATCTAGTACCAAATTAAGACAGTTTAAAAAGTTAGGTTTTATAATCTTTAGGGCAAATTTGATTAAACATATCAAATTTTTTAATAAACCTTTTTATGTAAAGTTTCTTCAGCTATGAGATTGAGCTGATCATTTTTAGCCCTTTATACAGTTTAGTCAGATAACAAGTTTCCATATGGTCTTTGGCATTGTATGGCAACTTGTTATATGTGAAAGAATAGTTGGGTCCACTGTAGACTGTTAAATCCAAAAGAAATGAGATAACATGTAATTAATGTCTAATAAACATGTAAACAGAGGAATATAATAGGCTAGCAAGTTAGAAGAATATTAGATCAGTGGTTGTGTTGGTGACAGTGGGGGAAATTTTATTAGTATATCAAGTGTTTAGTGTATATTAGATATTTATTGTGCATAATGAATCACCCCCAAATTTAGCATCTTAAAACACAAATATTTATGATTTCACAGAAATTGTGAAGGTCAAGAATCCAGGAACAGCTTAGCTTGTGAGTTCTAGTTTAGAGTCTCTTGGGAGGAGGATCAAGCTGTCAGCCAGGACAGCAGTATCTGAAGACATGACTGGGACTGGCAGATGTGCTTCCCAGCTCCTCACATGGCTGTTAGCAGGAGGCTTCAGTTCCTTACTACATTGGCCTCTTTATTGGACTGCTCATGAAATCTCCCCCCATGTCCCACAGTCACCCAGGAGCCAAGTGATCTGAGGAAAGAGGCTGAGGTAGAAGGAAGCCAGGGTGTCTTTTTAAACCATATCTCTTAAGTGTCATACCATCACTTCTGTCATACCATATTTGGTCACATAGATCAAACCTAGTATGGTATCAGAGAGTTACTATGCTAGAGTGTGAATGCCTGGAGGCAGGAATCACCGGGGACCGTGTAAGAGGCTAGTTACCACAGTCAGGGTGGGCTTTTAAGCTTTGACTTAGGAGAAAGTATGGAGGAGACAGAAAAGGGAACTTGTGCCACAAGTGGGTATTGGGTACAATGAATCTGCTTTTGGTGACATTGAGAAGATGAGGTTGGCATTTCTAGTTGGGAGACTGATAAAAGATAAAAAGTAAAAGAAACCTTTTGAAGGTGACAATTACAATTTTAATCCAGAAAGCAGTGGGAATCCTTTGGAGGATTTTGTGATGGAGCGAGGTTTAAATATCATCAAGGCAGATTACCGAAACTGTGCATACAGCCTTACAGAATAAAAAAGACAGGATGACATTTTTAAGAAGTCATGGAAGGAGATGTGGCAGTGTTCCTCTACTGCTACTATTTGCTAAAAACACTCTTGCGGTTTTCTACTTAAAGAAAAAAAATCTGATCTCCAATACATAACTGATTTGGTTTCCAATATGAGCTATTAGTGTAATTTGCTGCTTAAATCCAAAATGGCTCTCCTATGGAAGGACTTGAACATTTCTACCTCTGAAGGTTTTAGAGAAAAATTAAGTGTGACAACAAAAATCTTATGAGAAGAATAAATATATATATATTTTTTCTTGGTCTTGAAAATTTGTTTCAAGAAGAGTTAAGGCTTATTTTGGAGAGATGGAGGCTTCATTGCAGTTATGTTAGGTGACTTTGACGTTCCTATTATGAATACTTTATTTTTTAATGTTTTCATTGATTTTTTTTTATAATTTTTTTTTCACAGTTATTTATTTTTGAGACACAGAGCAAGACCGAGCCGCAAGTAGGGGAGGGACAAAGAGAGAGGGAGACACAGAATCTAAAGCAGTTGCCAGGCTCTAAGCTGTCAGTACAGAGCCTGATGCAGGCCTCGAACCCACCGGACTGTGAGATCATGACTTGAGCTGAAGTCAGACACTTAAGCGATTGAGCCACCCAGGCACCCCAGTTATTTAATGTTTTATTTATTTTTGAGAGTGAGAGCAAGTGAGCAAGTACGAGCGAGCAGGGGTGGGGCAGAGAGAGACAGAATCTGAGGCAGACTCCACCATGTCAGCACAGAGCTGACACGGGGCCTGAACCCACAAGCTGTGAGATCATGACCTGAGCCGAAGTTGGATGCTGAACTGACTGAGCCATCCAGTACCCATATTATGAACACTTTAAATAAGATATTTAAATTATATGTTGATAATGTTAAAGTATGGATTATATTGAAGCAATATGAACATATATTTTAATGTCTTCTAAAATTTAAATCCTGACATTTCTAAGATTTAAACAAGTTGTCTTGAATATATACTTTTTTTCATTACCTTCAGGACCTGAGGCTTCAGGACCCCAGCTTTTGCCAGTGAGGGCACTAAATGAAGTCTTCATTGGGGAGAGTCTATCATCCAGGTACTTTTATTTTATATATTTATTTTAATATTTTATTTATTTCTAGGAGAGAGAGAGACAGCATGAGCAGGGGAGGGTCAGAGAGAGGGGGAGTGACAGACTTTGAAACAGGCTCCAGGCTCTGAGCTGGCAGCCAGCACAGAGCCCGACGCGGGGCTCGAACCCACAAACCGCGAGGTCATGACCTGAGCGAAAGTCGGACACTTAACCGACTAAGCCACCCGGGCGCCCCCATCCAGGTACTTTTAAACCTGTGATCTTGAGTTTGGAATTTAATGTTTATTCAATTTCTAGAACCTAAGAATTGTGAATAATTAATGTGGTAGAAGTAGTAGAAGCAAATTATTAAATGAAATATTTCCAAAACCCTTTCACACATTTATAATATGTGTTAAGGGGAAAGAAGGTTCTGTAACCAAAAAAGTTTGTGAAACCCTAGGTGAAACAAAAGTTATTTGGGTCCCATTACTGCAGAGCCTTTAATCTATCATTTAGGTGGCTTTATAAATGTTTAAGAGAATGATATACAAGGCATACAATTTGCAGTTGTTAGGAATTTGCAGTCTGCTTTTATATACAGTCCATATTGAAACTTCCCTACTAATTATTTTAAAAGTATCCCTTAAGTCAGATTTGTTTGCTTATTTTTATCCAGGATCTAGTTAAGGATTATGCATTGCATTGGCCATCATGGCCTTTTAGAATTAAATTAAGAACAGTTCCTTAATCCCACCACTGTTTTTTCATTCATGATATTAATATTTTGGAATAGTCTAAGCTAATTGGTTTGCAGGATATCCCGTGTTTTAGATTTGTATGATTTTTTTTTTCTCTGTTTGATAAGATTCATGCTAAACATGTTTGGCAGGAATACTACTTGGTGGTAATTGTATCCCTCATGCAACATCATATGTCAAGTATATTGACAATTTAAGATTTGTAACCATTATTAGCAAATATTAAGATTAATAAAGTTCCTCGTTAGTATAAAAATAATAGTATTTTATTACTGATGAAATCTGTTTTGTGGGTGTTGTATGTAACTTAGGCTTAAATTGTGAGAGTATTTTTTCAAAACTTTTTGTGTGATGTTAGTTACCAGTTACAAAATGACTGCCATAATGTAAAGTTAATTTAACTCTTCATTGTCATTTAGAATGTGCCTTCTAGGGACGCCTGGGTGGCTTAGTCGGTTAAGCGTCCGACTTTCGCTTAGGTCATGATCTCACGGTTCGTGGGTTCGAGCCCCGCGTCAGGCTCTGTGCTGACTGCCGGCTCAGAGCCTGGAGCCTATTTCAGAGTCCGTATCTCCCTCTCTCTCTGGCCCTCCCCTGCTCACGCTGTCTCTCTCTCTCTCCTAGAAATAAATAAAACATTTAAAAAAATATTTAAAAAAAAAAAAAAGAATGTGCCTTCTAATTTTTCTAGATGTGAATAAATTAGGAGTGGAAAATTAGAAAGGAATCTGTCCCACTTTGCTGCTACCAGAACGATGTGACCCTCTGAAGGTCATCTAGTTGATTGCCTACTTTACTGAGAGTTCCATATATTCTGGAATTCTGTTTGTTGTCCTTTTTTTCATAAGTTTAATTATGAGAAATGTTTGTCTTAATTAAAAAAAGAGATCCCTGTTTAGCCAATGATTAACTCAGGTAGTACTGAAAAGAACAAAGCCTGATCCAGCCACATGCTTTGAATAATCTTTTTTAGTTATAATTATTTTCATTAATGTAATTTTAAATTTATTCAGTAAAAATATATTGTGTACCTCTCTGTGTGACATGCGAGTCACTAAGGATCTTACGGAGGGTGGTAAAATATATAATTTTTACAAGTATTAAAAGTAAAATTTATTCTTGAAAGGAATCCTAAAAATACATTCTTTACAGAACTTAAAAGTGTAAATATACTTATTTTAACATAGTAATAAGACTTACACTATACATAAGATTTTTTTATTTTGCTATATATCAAGTTTGAAGCAATATGGAAATGATAGTGGATACTTTTATGTGATAAGGCAGAAAATGTAACTGTTATTAGTGATATAATTTAGTCATGATTACTAAAAACAGAAGGCAGAAAGCAACAACTTTAAATGAAAGTGAAGAGAGCTACATTAAACAGATGACAAACGAAGCCGTTTGTGACAGCGCTCATGGACCTAGAGGGTGTTCTGCTAAGCGAAATAAGTCCGTTAGAGAAAGACAATTACCATGTGATTTCACTGATAATGTGGATTTTAAGAAGCAAAACAAATGAACAGATGGGGGAAAAAAAGAAAAAAGACACAGACTCTTAAATACAGAGAACAAACTGGTGATTGCCAGAGGGGAGGGGTGATAGGTGAAAGAGATAGAGGGGATGAAGAGAGCACTTGTCTTGATGAGCTCTGAGAGATGTATACAATTGAATCGTATTGTACACCTGCAAGTAACAGAACACTGTTAATTATACTTAAATAAAAAGTAATAGATGACAAAGGTAAAAATGTTTTGTAAGTTTATGTTTATTCTAAAGAGGCCATTTAATGGCTTATGTTATTTGGTTTGTATATTTTAAAAGTTATAACTTTTGAGAGCTTCTACTAGTGTTGCTTTATAATTTGTACTTACTAAAAATTAAGTAACTTATAAAAGGAGAAAAACTGGGATCAGTTGACAGACTTTTGGGAATTCAGTGAAGTCCCATTAGATTTTAGATTGAATGTTGTTGTTTTCTGTGGCAGCAATGGTTTGGTTGGTTTATCTCCTAAATAATGTCTGATGCTGCTGCTTTTTGTGTTCTTTGAGCCTCGCCTTATATCCTTACTAAGATAAGGAGAGTAGTGGTTTCACTTCTCATGCTATTGAAAAAGTTCTCACTATTGGAGATATTAGAACTTATTTTTAAAGAGTCTATGACATAGACCCTTAGGCAGAAAGAAAATGAACACTTACTAGATGCCTGCTGTGTGTCAGGCAGTGTGTATTAAACACCTTAAACACTCATAGGAACCCTGTGAGCAGGGTAGTTGTAATTATCAGTGAAAATGAGATTTGAAGAGTTCAAATGGACTTGCCCATGGTCATTTGATTAATTAGTTAGCATTAGAACTGTCATATAAAAGCCAGTATTTCTGATTCCAGGTCCTGTATTGAGGCTTCACTATGCCCTGAGAACTTAAGTGCTTTGCTTGGAAAATATAAAGTGCAGCAATATTATTCCTGCCTCATTTATAATGTTCTTATAAGAACATTTTAAAAGCCCAATTTTTTTTTCTTTTCTATTTGTTCTAACCTAGAATGTCTTATTCTTGGGCTGTAGCAGTGGAGAATTTAAGAAGAAGTATACCCACTCTAAAGGGACTGTGAGTTTTATTGCTGCCTTAAAAAAATAATTTCCCTGAAACAAAAATTCTGAGTTGACTAATCTTGATAAACCTGCATGTGAGAATGACACTAAATTTGCTCATCGTTTTGGGCTCAACACCTCTCACCTGACTATACTTTTCTTCCTCTCCAGTTCTGCTTCTCTTCTATCCCCACTTAACTCTAATCAATCTTTTATTTCTATGTGATTCTGGCATAATAGCAGCCGTTATGTAGAGTTGACTAGCTTGTCTCAATGTAATAGGCTCCTAATATGCCTAAAATTCCCAGTAATCTAGGAAAACATAACAAAGCTATAAAACAGATTAAATGTGAATATTAGGCCTATCTTTCTTGAAGAATGGTGACTTCAGAGAAAAAATGAAAAGGAGTTGTACCATGTAAAACTTTTAAAGATTGAATTTGGCAGGAGAAATTTAAAGGGTTAAAATAAGAGCTAATATCCATTGAGTGCTGGTGTTTGCAAGCCTGTCTAGTAATTGTCATTATTGGAAAACCTATATTAAAAGTTTAACTTTTTTATCTGCTGGACAAAAATAACCCAGTATTGATCAATGACACCATTATTTTTAAGATTCAGTTTACAAAATAAGCTTTTCCGTGTTGCAAAAATGTTTTGAATAATCACAAATTTATATGTTCATATAGGTGTAGTGTCATTTTTGCTGGTGTCAGAAAACCCATTGGATTTCATATTTATGAAATACTCTAAGAAATAGAAATCCTTAAGGGAATTACAGTTTTAATTTTATTCCTACTTTTGTCCACTGGTGCAGTACTGTTTGAGAATTTTCTTTAGAATTTTATCTCTCTTGGCTTACTGTCAATTCAAAAGGCACATTATTATGTAACTTAAAAAACATGAGTTGAGCAGAAACTGTTGGTAACTTGAAGGATTAGATACAGATTTGGATATATCAAGGACTGGCTACCAAGAATGAAACTCATTTAAGAATGGTATTTTCTTTTTCAATTCTGAAATAAGGATCTCTATGTGTTAGAGTCCATAAAAACAGTAGAAGCAATGGTAGGTAAAAATCTACAAACAGCCTTTGTTTGAAATGTTGAAATACTAATAGAAAGGAGCATATGGATAGGTTAGGGATGCAATTTTGCAGTTTTTTTGTTTTGTTTTGTTTTTTCACTTGGTATTAGTATCATGGTGTGCGTGCCTAAGTCAGGTATCTCTAAGTCAAGCTGGCCACTTAGAGTTCATTAGTTCTGAAGAAACAGTGTTTGTCTTATTTACTATGAGCCATATATTCAGCAAATCCAGTTTTATATTCTCAATTCTTAGGGCTTCCTACTATGAGATTTCAGTTGATGATGGTCCATGGGAAAAGCAGAAGAGTTCAGGGCTCAATTTGTGTACTGGAACAGGATCAAAGGCCTGGTGAGTAACTTGGATGTTACTTATTGACTTTTGTGAAATATTTTAAGTAATGTAATTTACTTGATGCTGCATATCGGCGTATCTAAGGCCTCTGATACACAAGAGGTAGCCAGTGTTGTTTTGCTGGTTGGCTCAGTTTCTGCTTTACTCATCAGTTGGGTCTAGAAGTCCTGCCATGACTTCTTAGATTAGAGCTGTAGCCTGGATTTGGTCATTATTTAGTCTGTTGCACTAAGTTTGTAAAGAGAAAAAAGAAAATATTTTGGGGGATTTCATTGTTTTTAAATGAAAAATATTTTTAATAACAGTAAAGAAATGAAAACAAGTACAGTAATGAGTGTCCTGGAGGTTTGTGCGTCAGAAGCCAAACTAGAGATAACTTGGGCTACTGTGTCTTGTTTACCCTATAACCTCTCTCTGGATAATCGCTTCTACTTCTTAGTACACACATGCGGATGCCTCCCAGACTTTTTCCTGAGCGCATACTCCTGTTCTAAAATTACCTACCAAATAGAATGTTAGTAGAACATTCAACACAGTCAAAACTAAATTTATTATCTTCAGTTTTTCTTTCTTTCTTTTTTTAAAGGTTTTATTTATTTATTTTGAGAGAGAGCAAGCAGAGGGGCAGAGAGAGAGAGAATCCCAAGCAGGCTCCACAGCACAAAGCCAATGTGCTGCTTAAACTCAGGAACCAGGAGATCATGACCTGAGCCCAAATCAAGAATCAGACACTTAACCAAGTGAGCCACCCAGGTGCACCATCTTCAGTTTTTCTTTCTGTGATCCCTTTATTGCTTAATAATATCACTGTTACCCTGAGTTCATGCTCTAGAGAAAAAACATTACTCCTTAAAATCTTGCTTGCTCTTTTGAGTCTCCCTGTTCTCTCGTTTACACACATACCAGTCTCTGCATCCTACCAGTCACACCTCCACAGTCCTCACCCCTCTTTTTCGGTTTCTACTGCTGTATGGTCTGCCGCTCTATGCTGTACTCCTATTTCTGCAGTTTCTCCTGCTATTTAGTCCAGGCGCATCTTTTTAGTGAGTATTCTTTGTGCCTCACCCTTTATTCTTCAGGCTGTCATCCATACTGCCAACAGGGTAATATTTCTAAAAGGTAGATAAATTTGACTATTCCATTCTGTGCTGTACTTCTGACTGTGTCCAGATTACTCCGTCTGTGTGTAAGACCCTTTAAATATGATCTAAGAAACCTTACCAGCCTATTGTTGCCCTCCTCTAAGCCATCAGCACACCGGGGACACTGCAGGCTACTTGCAATTCTCAGCACAAGCCACATTCTCTGTGGACTTTTTGTTTTTGCTCAGTACAACTTCTTCCTGCATTGAATGCCTGAACATTTTCCATTTTCCATCCTCCATCCTCTGGCTGAAAAATCCAGTCTTCAAAGGTCATTCTCTGTAGGAAATCTTTACTAGGACCTATTTCTTTTCATCAGCATAATGAATCCCCTTTTGGTACATCCCAAGCACTTTTTCCTCATAGCACTTTTATAGCACTTACCACATTATTAGTTTTCTAATTAGCTAATACCCAGCTGAGTCAAGCAACTTGAGGTATTTGGAATGGTGACTAGTGTTTTTTTAATTTTTTGTGTGTATAGCAGAGTACTTAATACATACTCATTTTTTTTTTGAAATAAATGACTACATGCTTACAAATACAGCTAAATCAGTACTTATTAAAATGTGATTTTAAGTTTTGATAGTTTAAAATGGAGTTTTACTTCCCATTTCTTCAGTATTTTTAAGATTTTTTATTGTGGAGAAACTTAAAGATGTTAAGAGTAGGCAAAATAGCATAATCAATATCTATGTACCCATTAATCAGTTTCAGTAATTATCAACACATGCCCAATCTTGTTTCCCTTTTGTCTGATAATATTTTGAAGTAATTTTCAGACATCACAGTTCATTCATAAGTACTCAATAACTTCACATCTAAATCCTAGTCTTAGCCAAACAAACCTTTGGAGAAAAATGAGAAGTGTTATTTTAAAACATTGGTTAATATTTCATTTTCTTGAAGGCCAGTGACAACCACATTTCTAAAATGATTTTAACAATAATTGTTTGAAAAAATTAATATGCTATAAAATTATTTTGTAGCCCTCATAAAATGAAAATATTAGTTAATTGCTTTAATTTATCAGAACATCTTTTCTGCTCAATATGATGTGTTACTTGGTGAAAACTGGATTGAGAATCAGAAATCGTTTCCCAGATTCTTCTCCTTTTCTTTTCCCAGGATTCTCCACCCCGCCCCACCCAACCCCCAGAGTGGGCAAAGCAGTGTAGTTGAAAAGAGTTCTGACCTGGAAGTTAGAGATCCTGGCTAAATCACCACTAGCTTTGTGATCTTGTATAAGTTTCCTTTTCTGAAAACTGAAGGGAAATGTAATAGATAAAATAAGATTAGCTTCTGGACTATGGTTCTGTAGGTTCTGTTGTATCCATTAAATATAAGCTATCAGTTATTTAGTCCTTGCTACTTTGTTTTTTTTTTTTTTTTTACAAATAGTTTATTGTCAAATTAGTTTCCACATAACACTCAGTGCTCATCCCCACAAGTGTCCTCCTCCATGCCCATCCCCCCTCCCCCCACATCCATCAGTCCTCAGTTTTTGTCAGCATTCAAGAGTCTCTCATGGTTTGCCTCTCTCCCTTGCCCCCACCATTTCTGCCCTTCTTCTCCCCCTTGTTCTACTTTGAATATACTGTAATAGGTGCTTTTTATACATCAACTATAATTCATATAGAAATCCTGCAAGAAAGTGGTAGTATCCCTGTTTTATAAAGTAGAAATTGAGGCTTCACGAGGATAAACAATTAAGTTTTAAGGTCACAACTAGTGTCAGAACCTGGATAAAAGCACAAACGTGCTTGACTACAAAGGCAACGGTTTTTGTTTTTTGGTTGTTGTTTTTTTTTTTACTGCCAGCTTTTAAATGCAGAGAGGGAGCTGTCTGTAGAAGCCACCTGGTTCAAAGATGTATCACTAGGTTGTATTGAAAAATTATTAAGGTAAAATTGCTAGTCTTAGTAAAATAGTGGTTATGTTAAAAGCAGTGAATAGGCTTTTGACTTTTGCACTGGGGTATGTGTAATTTTGAGTTTTAGTTTTCAACATTTTAGTAGTAAGAAGAGCAAAAAGCATAAGAGCCATTAGGCTTGCTTGTAAAGCAGTCCTGCCCTCCTCTGCTACACACTTTATAGCTGTGTTCATGTTGGATGTGAATAAATGTGGCTTAGATTAGAATTTCAGTCATTTCTGTGTTCTTTAATAAAGTCTCCTGATGTTCTAGTCTAGAGCTCTGTCGCTAACTGTATCTTATCCCTGCCACCTTGGTTACTCAGCCTCTTCTCTCTTCAGCCTATGCAGCTTGCTTGCTTCTAACATTCTACCTTACTCCCTCCCATTACTGATTGTTCTTTGGCTGTGATTGCATTTTCCCATTCATCTTTTGTCGTTTTTCTCTTTAAAAGATGGAGGGAGAGAAGAGAAGCTTAGAGGCCAGAAGGGCTGAGGAAAGCTATATATTTCCATACATTAATAACTTTTATTAAACTACCATTTCTTTTTTTTTAATTTCTTTTAACGTTTGTTGAGAGACACAGACAGAGTGCAAGCAGGGAAGGGACAGAGAGAGAGAGTATTCAGAGCAGGCTCGAGCCTCTGAGCTGCCAGCACAAAGCCTGATATGGGGCTTGAACCCATGAACTGTGAGATCATGACCTGAGCTGAGGTCAGATACTTAACTGACTGAGCCACCCAGGTGCTTTTTAAAGTTTTTTAATTTATTTTGAGGGACACTGAGACAGCACAGGTGAGGGAGGGGCAGAGAGAGGAAGACAGAGAATCCCAAGCAGGCTTCACACTGTCATTACAGAGCCTGATGGGGGGCTCAAACCCACAAAACCATAAGATCATGACCTGAGCTGAAACCAAGTCAGACACTTAACCTACAGCCAATCCAGATGCCTCTCAAACTACCATTTCTAAGCACTTTTTTTGTCGTGAGACAACTATCTTATTTAAATTTTCAAAAATACTCTGAAAGTAGGTGATTTTTTTTTTTTAAAGTTTATTTATTTTGAAAGGGAGCATGTGTGTGAATGGGGGAAGGGCAGAGAGAGGGGAAGAGTGAGAGAGAGAATCCCAGGCATGCTCTGCGCTGATGCGTGGCTCAAACTTACAAACCATGAGATCATGACCTGAGCTCAAGTCAGATGTTTAACTGACTAAGCCATCCAGGTGCCCCTAGAAATATGTGATTTTATTTTCATTAATAGAGTACTAAAGTCTCAGAAGTTTCCCAAAGCCACGTAGGTAATAAATGGCGAAGACAGGCTTTAAATTCTGTAGACCTCAGGAACCACTGGAAAGAAAGGAATAGAATAGCTTATTTCTTTTTCTCTTCTTTTAATTTTTAATACAGGGAGATAAAAGTTTTCCTTTGTGTACCTTTCAGTCCTTGCTTTGACTATGAAATATGGAAGTGTATGACTTTGGATAAGATAGTTGTTATAACTGATAAATCCCCAAACTTAGGGACTTAACACAAGAGAAGTTTTTTTCTTGTTCTTCTAAAGTCCAAGAGGGTGTTCCTAATTGTGGGGTGGGTCTCAAAGTGGTGACTCCGGTATCTAGGTTCTTTCCATCATGTGCCTCACCTGTCTTTTAAACCTAGCTCCTGAAGTCACTCTACTCAATTAAATCAAGCCACAGAAGGAGGAAAAGCATGGAGGATCACCTGTGGCAGACTTATGGGACATATGTTAGATGCGTTGTCTGTGATATCCACTCTCATTCCTGTAGCGAAACTCAGTCACATGGCTTTCTGGCAAGAAAGGATGGAAAAGATAGTCTAACTATGCCTGTGAGTGCGCGCGCGCACACACGCACACGCGCACACACGCACACACACACACACACACACACACACACGGCTTGAGGATTAGCTATCCCATTTTGCATTTCCAAAAATTCCTCCACAGGATGTAGGATGTAGGGGTTATGTTGCATAGCAGGTTGTATCTGATTTGTCCCATTGTCATCTCAGTCCTCTCCCCAGCATGGAATACAATTTGCTGGACAAAGTACTACTGAGTGCAATCACATAGATTTCTGTGTGTTTTTTTAAGATTTTTCCCAATCCCCCTCCTTCATACGTTGTTTGAGCTGACTTAATTAAGGCTAAGTGTTCTTAAGTGAAGAGAGAAAGCTTTACTAGCTAAAGAAGATATGAGATTCAATGTGTCTTCAGTTTGATTGTCTTTAGTAGAAGTTATGTCTGATTTCAGATGGAAACTCTTAGAATGGTAAGGGTTGCAGGCCAAAGGAAAAAGCATCATGTGTTAGCTAATATGTGCTTAGGCATGTAGTTTGTCTTTGATGTAGAATATAAACCACTCCTAAAGGGAGAGTGAATTGGCTGAGATCCAGGTTACGACCATAGGAAATTTGTCTTAACCCCAATTCATGGGAGTTAGTTTGGGTTGGCTTGTGGTATCCCTAATAAGTCATAATTCTAGGAATATTTGATCAAACTATGTAAGACATTTGTTCTCTTAAGTTTTCGAGGGGTGCCTGGGTGGCCCAGTTGGTTGAGCATCTGACTCTCAAATTCAACTCAGGTCTTGATCTTACGATTTGTGATTTTGAGCCTCATGTCGGGCTCTGTGCAGAAAGCACAGAACCTGCTTTTGGGATTCACTCTCTACCTCTCTGCACTCCCTGGTGCACATGCTCTCTCTCAAGATAAAAAGAAAACCTAAAGAAAAATTAAGTCCTCAGTATTTTATTTCACTGGAACCCTAATAAACATGGCTCATTTTATGGGACTTTTATTTTTTTCTTAGTTTATTGTCATGTTGGTTTCCAAATAATACCCAGTGCTCATCCCAGCAAGTGCCCTCCCCCATGCCCATCACTCCCCTTCCCCTCTCCCCCACTGCCATCAGCCATTAGTTTGTTCTCAGTATTCAAGAGTCTCTCATGGTTTACCTCCCTCCCTCTCCCCAACTATTTTTTCTTTTCTCCTCCCTAATGGTCCTCTGTTAAATTTCTCCTGTACCACTTATAAGTGAAAACATATGGTATCTGTCCTTCTCTGCCTGACTTATTTTGCTCAGCATAATACTCTCGAGTTCCATCCATGTTGCTACAAATGGCCAGATTTCATTCTTTCTTATTGCCATGTAGTATTCCATTGTATAGATAAACCACATCTTCTTGATCCATTTGTCCGTTGATGGACATTTAGGCTGTTTCCATGATTTGGCTATTGTTGAAAGTGCTGCTATGAACATTGGGGTACATATGCCCCTATGCATCAGCACTTCTGTATCCCTTGGGTAAATTCCTAGCAGTGCTATTGCTGGGTCATAGGGAAGTTCTATTGTTAATTTTTTGAGGAAGCTCCACACTGTTTTCCAGAGGGGCTGCACCAGTTTACATTTCCACCAACAGTGTAGGAGGGTGCCCATTTCTCCACATCCTCACCAGCATCTAGAGTCCTCTGATTTGTTCATTTTCGCCACTCTGACCAGTGTGAGGTGGTATCTCAGTGTGTTTTGATTTGTGTTTCTCTGATGATGAGGGACGTTGAGCATCATTTCATGTGTCTGTTGGCCATCGGGATGTCCTCTTTGGAGAAGTGCGTTATATCTTCTGCCCATTTCTTCACTGGATTGTTTGTTTTTTGGGTGTGGAGTTTGGTGAGTTCCTTATAGCTTTTGGATACTAGCCCTTTATCTGATAAGTCATTTGCAACTATCCCCATTCTGTCAGTTGTCTATTAGTTTTATTGACTGTTTTCTTTGCTGTGCAGAAGCTTTATCTTGATGAGGTCCCAGCAGTTCATTTTTGCTCTTGATTCCCTTGCCTTGGGGATGTGTCAAGTAAGAAATTGCTGTGTTTGAGGTCAAGGAGGTTGTTTCCTGCTTTCTCCTCTAGGGTTTTAATAGTTTCCTGTCTCACATTCAGGTCCTTCATCCATTTTGAGTTTATTTTTGTGTATGGTGTAAGAAAGTGATCTAGTTTCATTCTTTTGCACTTCGCTGTCCAGTTCTCCCAGCACCATCTGTTAAAGAGACTGTCTTTTATTCTTTCCTGTTTTGTCAAAGATTAGTTGGCCATACATTTGTGGGTCCAATTCTGAATTCTCTATTCCATTGGTCTATGTGTATGTGACTTTTAATTTAAACCAGAATTCTGAAACTGTATCTTCTAATGTGAATATTCAGAAGAATAAGAATATAACTCATGCATATCTCTTTCATTTGATACTTTCATTCAATATTGAGTTCTTGCCATGAGCCAGATAGTGCCGCAAATGCCTTGCAGTGTGTGATGGTAATTGTAATGAGATAGGTATTGGGAACCTCATGCTAAACAGTAAGAAGGTCAGGACACTTATTGGTGAAAAATAGAATATGGTGAGAAATAGAATAGGCAAGGGCTAGATTTGGAATTTTTTTTTTTTTAGCATAGGGATTTGGTTTATGAACAATCCCAAATTTTTAATATAAAAGAGAATGCCCTAAATGTTATCACATTTCTCAAAATGTGATGGGCATAGGGTTGGGAGCATATGCAAAAGTATCTATTATTCCCCCTCTTCAGAAAGGTTTAGAGCCACTGAATTATGTTTATAGGGTTTGGGTCATCTTGCTGCTGTTCACTGAGATGATTTCCTGAGCCTGTGTAATTCTGCAGCAACAGAATTCTAAATCACTGGAAATAATTAAAAAACAAACACACACACAAAAACAACAACAACAAAAAAAACACTTTCCTTAACCTTTGTGGACCCAAGGACAGAGCTACTTTTAAGTGATTCATGTTTGTGTTGACATTCGTTCTTAAGTGTTTAAGCAAGGCATCATCACACTGGTAAAGACTTCTCATCTTTTCTGTTTTATCATTTAAAGGCATATTTACAAGTCAAAAATGTTATATAGTACAGGGGCACCTGGTGGCTCAGTTGGTTAAGTGTTTGACTTTTGGGGGCACCTGGGTGGCTTAGTCGGTTGAGCGTCCGACTTTCGCTTAGGTCATGATCTCGCGGTTCGTGGGTTCGAGCCCCGCGTCGGGCTCTGTGCTGACTGCCAGCTCAGAGCCTGGAGCCTGTTTCAGTCTGTGACTCCCTCTCTCTCTGACCCTCCCCTGCTCACGCTATCTCTCTCTCTCTCTCCTAGAAATAAATAAAACATTTATAAAAAAAAAAGTGTTTGACTTTTGATATCAGCTCAGGCTGTGATCTCAGTTTGTGGGTTTGAGCCCCATATTAGACTCTGTTTGGGATTCTCCCTCTCTCTGTATGTCTGCCCCTTCCCTGCTCATGCTCTTTCTCTCTCAAAATAAATAAATATGAAAAAAATGTTGTAGTACAACAGGGTTTAAAATGAAAAGCTGGTCTTTCATTTCGTATCTTTAGTACTTATCTCCAGGCATAACCAACATAAATATATATTGCTGCATATGAATAAAGTAATGCATATTCTACATAATGCCCTTGGTTTTAACTGTTTTAACTGTATGTCTCTATCAGCACATACAGTTCTATTTTATGCTTTTTAATATCTATATAGTAACATATTTAACCAGCTTCCTCAGGATAGGAGTTGTTTTGCTATTATAAACAGTGCTTCGGTAAGTCTTTGTACATGTCTTTGTGTACTATAGATGGAAGTATATTTTAGGATAAATTAGGATGAGTAATATGTTCATTTAAAATTTTAATAGTGAAGAATTGCCTTTCGACTGCAACTTCCATAATGCCATCATGTATGAGAATGTCTTTCATATACCCGTTTCAATACATTATCAGTTTTTTATATTTCCTTAAGTAGGAGTAAGAGTGAACGCTTTTTCATATAGGCCAATAAACCGTTTATTTTGCCCACTTTTTAAAACTGGGTGAAGTAGCTATCATCTTTTGGTTGCCTCTTGTTGATAATTTCTAAGAGTTCTTTGTATATTAGGCAGATAATTCCTTTTTCATTTTAAGTGTATTTTTAGAATGAAAACAAAGAACTTATGTGGTGTCTCTTTCTAGGTCATTCAATATTAACAGAGTTGCAGCACAGGCTGTGGAAGATGTTTTAAATATTGGTGAGTACCAGAATAGCTATTATATGTTACAATTATAACGTGCTATATAATGTATATATTTTATTGAATGTTAGCTCTTATAGGACATAAAATATTTAATCAAGATATTCCCCCTCTTTCCTTTTTCAATAGCAAAACGACAAGGAAATTTAAGCCTTCCACTGAACAGAGAATTGGTAGAGAAAGGTCAGTGAGTAATGATTATAATTACTAACAGTTTCATTCAAGTTCTGTATCAATCTTCAGGATGTTGTTATGAAGTGTACTTGTCTAATTAGCAAAGCATTGTACTTCTTTGACTCAAGCAGTAGTACTTTTTTGACTCAAACAGGCCTTTGATAGAATGCCTTTACATATATTTAAAGAGCTGGACTTTATATTAGATTTCTGTGCACTATGAAATATAACCTCTGTGTCAAAACTGTTAACCTCAAACATGTTCTGGGGGATAAGAAAATATAGAAAAATACACATCTGGCGAATGGGAAATTCTTACCTAAACTCCGTGTGCCATTAATATCCTCTGAATGAAAAGGAATTCACTGAGCTGTGAATGCTTATCTTCACATTCACTGAAATCTTCTAACTTTCTCCTATCTATTCCTGCCCAGTCACTTCAGGGTTCCTTTGAGAGAACCAGCACTGTTGGGAAAGACTACTGATGAGGGAATTTGAGGCCTGGGCTCTAATCCGAGATCAGCCAGTCACTTACTGGAAATATGAGCAAGACTCTGATTCCATTTTTCTACCCTGAAGATTGATTGGCAATGCATAAGGGGATTCCTCAAATTTATTCTTCAAATTTTTCTTTTCTAAATATGTAAATTCTTAAATTGGAAAACACATTCCTTTGGTTTGCATAATGAAATTAACTCACTAAAGTCCCCTCCCCTATACCAGAGTCATTTGTACAGACCTCAAACTACAGAATTTCTTGCCGTCTCTGTTTAATTGAAGAGTATCCTAAGTTTTCAAGGCTAGTTATTTAAAAAATCCAAACTTGTTCATAGTGCATCTGCTTAATGGTGTTCAACATACACAACCAAAACCAAATACAGACACAAAGTAGATATTGAAAAATATAAGACTGCAGCTGGCATCCATAAACACACTTGAATTTAAGAGTTATCAAAATAGTCTCTTATTGGTTCCCTTTAAAATAATTTAGCAATACACCACAAAGTATTTGAACAGTGCCAGTTAATTTATGTGTATGTTTTAGATTTCCACATCAGACTTACTTTACTGGGGGACATGGTTGGCCTTTAACAGTTTGAAAACAGGACTAAATCTCTGAAGTCCCTTTCAGCTGTCTGAAACAAACTTTTCAGATAATCGAAAGATTATTTCGATCATAGCTTATGAGCTAGCATTAGCTTTAAATCTGTGTTAAAGAAAGGTAAATTAGGCATTTATAGTAGTTGATTTATTATTTAACTTAAGGGTTGCCTGGGTGGCTCAGTGGGTTAAGCATCTGACTTGATTTCAGCACAGGTCATGATCTCACAGTTCATGAGTTCAAGCTTGCATCAGGCTCAGAGCTGAGAGTGCAGAGCTTGGTTGGGATTCTCTGCCTCTGACACTCCCCTTCTCATGCTCGCTCTCTCGCTCTCTCTCTCTCTCTCTCTCTCAAAATCAAAAAATAATTTAACTTAAAAACAGTGCATATGAAACAACTGAAATTTATATCAGGTATGTAGATTAATTTAAGGGTATACCTAAAATACAGTGATGTTTCCACTTTACTGAATGAATGTTATTCCTCTGAAGATTTGACTGTCCTCAGAAACAATAGTGAATGCCAGTGGTACAGTCACTGTTAGACATTTCTGAAACTTCTTTCAGAGCTAGCACTTTTATTTTCTTTTAAGGTAATCTCTGTGCCCAAAGTGGGGCTCAAACTCTTACAACTGCAAGATCAAGAGTTGCATGCTCTACCCACTGGAGCCAGCCAGGTGCCCCTGTAACTAGCACATTTTGAGTGTGTGTGTTCCCAGAGAAGCAAATTTTTGAGAGTGAATTAGATTTTTTTCAAAGAACCAAATAATTTAAACAAATTTTTGATAAATAAGGTGGATTATCTGACAGTTTTAGAATTTGTTTTAAAGTGTTCAACTAAACGTTCTTTCAAGCCTGGTTTCCTTGTACAATTGTTTTTGACCAATTTATGCTTTGCCTACCAACTCTCAGGTGCCCCTTGGTTAGAAAACAGGTCCCAAAGATTTCTAAAAATGTCTTGAGTAGTGATAGTTTTATTAGAGAAAGTGTGTTGCCTGTAATTTTTTGAGACTGCATTTTATATCAAGAGAATTAATACTTGCGGACACAGTGACATGGTATTTTGGAAAGGAACTTGGCAAGGGACTATTGCACCTCAAATTCCATTTTTGAATGCCCCAAGTTAGTTCCTCTACTTTTGTTTAATTACTGGTTTTGTAGCCCACTCCCCAGTATGTCCCCAAGTTGATGTGTAGGGGCTTTGGTGGCCTTATCTTGAAACAATATCCTCATTTTATAAGGTTTTTTGTTCTTTCAATGGAATGCGTTGTGAGCTCCAAGAAAGTTTCTGCCAGAGTGACCTTTGGAGCAGACCTGCGTTTAAATTGGGAATAGGATAACATCCGGTTTTCATTTTGCGCTTCTCAGAGTGACCATCTTTCTTTGAATACACTAATACTTTTTTTTCCTTTATAGTAACAAATGAATATAATGAATCGCTGCTTTATAGTCCAGAAGAACCAAAAATACTTTTCAGTATTCGAGAACCAATAGCAAACAGAGTTTTCTCCAGCAGTCGTCAGCGCTGCTTCACGTCCAAGTAAGTGTCCAAAGGCTGACCTGTGACTGTGCTTTCATCTCTTGTAATTATAAACGGGTTTTGGTTTTAAAGTATTCAGTATGATGAAATTCACTCATTCACACTTAATCTAGTAGGAAAAGCAGGACTTTTTGAACTAATGAGGCGTCATGCTATACACCCTGGAGAAAATATTTCTCCTTTCCCAACTTACTGTACCATTTTAGAGAAACTACAAGTGAATTGAAGGGGCATAATTATTTAGTTGGGTGATGTGGGTTTGTTGTTTTCATATATTAAGACAGAATAAGATTAAATTATCACTTTAAAAGAAACTGGAAAGCAACTCTTTTTTTTAAATATGCTATTGGATTAAAAAGCAGGACAAATATTCATATAAAACCGTAAACTTTTAGAGTAGGACTCATTTCTTTCAGCTTTTCCCTAAAAGTGACCCCCCTTCCTCCCATACAGTTTATGAATTGCTACTTGTATAGTGTGCATATTTTTTTTTGAAAATACAGTTGTTTTTAGGGAAAACACTCAAAGGAAACTCCTTTTATTCATTTGAGAGTTAATTTTGATTAATCAACAAATCTATATGCTCAGTTTAGATGAAAATACTAAGATATTTAAATTTTTTCTTCTATAAACAGAATAAGCTTCATGACTTTGGCAATTGGACAGTATTTCTCAAACATGTCATAAAAACAACTTATTAACAAAAAATGGAGAAATTGAACTTTATTAGAATTAAGTACTTTTATTAATAAAGACACCACTAAGGGAAAAAAAGGCAAGCTATAGGGTGATATGTATGCAACAATGGACTTCTATCCAGAATATTTTAAAGATTCCTACAACTTTGTAAGAAAAAGGCAACTCAGTAGACAAATTGCCAAAGTCCTGGACAGGCATTTCACAGAGAGGGTATCCAAATGGCTAACTATATGAAAAACATCAGTGACCTTATTATTCATGTGGGAAATGCAAATTAAAACTACATAATCTGATACTATAACACACCCACCAGAATAGCTCAGGTGCTAGTTGGTAAGGTGGGAATAACTGCAACTTCTGCAACTTACATGCAATTTTAGGATTAGTTTGGCAAACTGTTTGGCAGTTACCTACCAAAGTTGAATATAGCACACACAGTGACCCAGCTTTTCTGCTCTTAGATATATATGCAACAGAAATGTATACATACAAATGTTTCACACATAATTAGAAATGTATACACAGAAATGAATTCAATACTGCTACATTATAATAACCATGGATGAATTTCACAAGCATACTTTTTTTCTTAATGTTTATTTTTTACTTTTGAGAGAGAGGGAGACACATAATCCAGAACAGGTGCTTATAGCTCAGAGCCCACACGGGGCTCAAACTCATGAACCATGAGATCATGACCTGAGCCGAAGCAGGCACTTAATTGACTGAGCCACCTAGGCGCTCCCACAAGCATACTGTTAAGCAAAAGTAGCTACACACAGAGCAACCTATGTATTCCTCCATTTATATAAAATTTAAGAACAGAGAGAGCGATACCACTATGGTGAGTACAATTAGTAGTGGGCACGCATGGGAAGGAGGGGTCAGGGGTAGTGACTGGAGGAGAGCAGTGAGACAGCTTCTGGGTAGCTGGGGAACATTTGATTCCTGATTTCATGATGAATGACTACACAAGTGTGTTCACTGAGCTGTTCATTTGTGCCTCTTCTAATTAAGTCAAAATTATCCATGAAAATAGTTATATTCTTATTCAGTATTAGTGCTTATAGTAGTAACAACTCCATATTTTGTCATGAAGAAGCATGGGAGTTCCATCCAGTCTTAATTTCTTCTCTCATGTTTGGGTGAATGGAACTATCCTGAATATCTTAATTTTGAGATTTTGATAATCTACTGATATGTAAATGGTTACTCTCTCAAACAAAGAACAACTTGATCAACTTAAAATCAAGGCTGAATGATCTGCCAGTTTCAATAAAAATTAACGTTTTAAAGAAATCATAATTTAAGAAAACTTTACATTTAATGAGCCATTTCTTTCTGCTCAGGGTATGTGTTCGATCTCGTTGTTGGGATGCCTGCATGGTTGTGGATGGAGGTACTTCTTTTGAGTTTAATGATGGAGCAATTGCTTCAATGATGATCAATAAAGAAGATGAGCTTCGAACTGTGATTCTAGAATAATGATTTCTTCAGATGACAAATTTTGATTACTGGGAAAATACGTTCACTGCAGAAACAGACTACCAGTCATAAAACTACATTATTTTGGTTATTATTGAGACTGGTTGGCCCTGCGCTCCAAAGGTGACCAAGAAAGTGAGATTTGCATTCTTCTTCTTTTGGATTTGGATAAAAAAGATGTTCGCTGTGTTAGAAAATGGATGGACTAAACTGATCAGAATTGATGCCAGTGAAATTTCTACATTGCTTACAGTTGGTATCCAAGAGTACTGATATCTTTTTAAATTTAGAGAGGTAGGCTCAAATAAAGGATTAAATATTTAGGATTTGAAATCTCACTGTACAAGATTTTTTTTCCGTTCCCTTTCCTAACTTTGTGGAATTGGTCCGACCAACACATATCATTTGATTAGGGTATATTTTTTATAGAACCTAAAAATTGAGATTTTTAAAAAATTTTAATGATGGAGAATTTTGATAAATCCTGACATTGACCTAATTGAAATAGGCAAATGTGTTTTTTATATGTGCTTAGAATTTTCTAATTTCAGAGGACAATGTTGTTATGGCTCAATTGATTTAAGAAGTTCAAACAATCATTTTTGAAATTATCGATGTTTTCATTTAATTGACTTTCAGGTTAATTTTGACAGTTCTGGGTGAAATACATATATCTGGACAAAATCATGATACTGTTGCAAATGTATTATCCAGTTGCTATATTAGGGTATCGACAGTTTTTTTTAAATGCTTTTGAGTGTTAATAGATTCTTTCCATATTTTCTTTCCATATTTAAAACTCTAACATGGAATCAGTGACTAAAAGGATGAACTGATTAGATTTACTCTATTCGGAGTTTGACAAAGCCTTTTAAAAATATTTCCATCTAGTATTATGAGGTATGTCAGAAAATGGATTCTTTAATAAATATGCAAAACACAATTAGTTGGAATTGCCTTGCTTATAATATCCTGGTAGTTTTCACTTAGCTCATATTCCCTGTTTTCACACATTAGCTTTGGGAGATAAAATGTTACGACTTTTCTTCTCCCCCCCCCCCATGAGATTTCCTTTAGTTTGAGAGGAAATTATCAATTATTAAGTAATCCTAGAATTTTCACAAAAAGCACCTGTTGCATCATGAGACAACTGGTATTCTCATGCCATTTATTCAAAGTTGTATCTGTTTTACTTGCTGCTAAAAAGTTCAACATTGAAATATTTATTGAACACCTACCTTGTGCCATGTACTGTGTCAGACACTGGATCTCTGTTGATGAATGACACAGACTATCCTGATAGAACTCGAGACAAGTGGGCTCAACTTCTCTGAGAGCTAGGATGTATAATCAAATTGAGTGCTATTAGTTTTGCCAACACTTAATATGTTCTTGTCAAATTTTTAAATAATTGTTACTATACAAAGGGAACTTAGGTTTTGATGTATATTCAGAATAAGAATCTGTTTTTCTTTTCTAAGAGTATCTGCATAGACCCTTAAAGCAGTGTTTACATGATGTGTACAATGAAAATTAGTGTTTTCCCAGAGCTGGATCTAGTTTCTGGCTTGATTTAAAAATGATGTACTGAAGGTAACACTTTTTAAAGAAGTGAAATTCCACACCCATAAAAACTCCTCTAAGAAGTTTAAAATACCTTCTTGACAAAAATGCCAACTCTATCCAAAATGGTACCATAGATTTGTTAATATGTAACATATTAATAAGCAACCTGCTCTGTAAAATTGTTCATAAGCCATATTTTAAAGGTTTAAAAAATAGTTAATGTGCCACATTTGCAGTATAACTTCTAACATTTCTGCTATGTGTTGGGGATTTATCTAAGAGATAAGAGGCAAAGGATATTGCAATAGAAGAAATGTGTTTATGAATGAGTTAACCTTTTAATGGCAACTATGTGAATAAACATAATTAAACTACTATTTCTTTTTTTAAACTACATTTGTTTGCTTAACTCTTACAGCATCCTTAATGGAAAATCAGATTCTCCCAAGATGGTATGTTTCAGAGCTTTTCCACCTGGAAAAGACACTTTCCCCAGGATACTGCTGTATCCTGTTGACTTCATTCACTGCTAATGTTTCACATTGAATTAGGACTTGTTATATAAGTAGAGGATAAAGTACTTACCTTGTAAGAACAGACTCTGCAGATACTTTTCACTGTTTTTGATGTTCCACATTTTTTTATATTCATGGTCCCAGTAAATCATATTAACTGTTTTACTAGCCTTCAAGTATAAAGAATTTCCATTCATTTCACTTTTTAAATATCAAACTATGGATAAAATCATTAGAACCAGTTAACCCAAAGTTATCAAAAAAACATTTACTTGATGCACCAAGAACATTCTTCAGAAAAGATCACATATTAGGGCACAAAACAAGTCTTAAATTCAAAAAGACTTGAAGTCATGTCATGCATATTTTCATCTAGTTTCATAACAGTGCTATAAAAGTAGAAATTAACCACAAGAAAAAATCTGGAAAGACAAGACATGGAAATTAAATAACATGCTACTAAAAGCAAGAAATCAAAGAAATAGGCAGTTACATGGAAACATGAAAATCAACACATAATAGTCCAAAATCTTTGGGATGCAGAAAAAGTGGCTCTAAGGGAAGTTTATAGCAATATAGGCCTATTCAAGAAACCATAAAAATCTCAATCTAACCTTATATTTAAAGGAGCTGGAAAAAGAATAAAACCCCAAACCAGCAGAAAGTAAGAAATCACAAAAACCAAAGTAGAAATAAATGATATGGAAACTAAAAAAACAATAGAACAGATTAGAGAAACCAGGAACTACTTTTGAAAAGATCAACAAAATTGATAACCCTCCAGTCAGACTCATCAAAAAAGCGACAAAACCAAACAGCCAACACCATAGAAATACAATTATAAGAAAATATTATGAAAAGTTAGATGTCAGCAAATTGGACAACCTAAAACAAATGGATGCCTTCCAAAAAACATGTAACATACCAAAACTGAAGCAGGAAGAAATTGAAAATTTGAAGAGACTGATTACCAGCAATGAAATTGAATCAGTAATCAAAAGACTCACAACAAACAAAAGTCCAGGACCAGATGGCTTCATAGGTCAACTCTACCAAACATTTTTTAAAGAGTTAATACTTATTCTCCTCAAACTATTCCAAAAAATAGAAGAGAAAAAGAAAAACTTATAAATTCATTCTGTAGATAAAGGCACCACAAAAACAAAGAAACAAAAAAAACTACAGGCCTGTATCTCTGATAAACAGATACAAAAATCCTCAATAAAATAATAAACTGAACCAAACACAATGCATTTTAAAAAATTCACCATGATCAAGTGGGATTTATACCCAGGGTGCAACAAGGGTGGTTAAATATTCACAGATCAATCAACATAATCACATCAATAAGAGAAAGGGTAAAACTATAGGACCACTTCAGTAGATGCAGAAAAAGCATTAAACATAGTACAACATCCATTCATAAGAAGTCTCAACACAGATTTAAAGGGAATATAGTTCAACTTAATAAAGGCCATATATGAATAACCCACAGCAAACCTCATACTCAATGGGGAAAAACTGAAAGCCTTTCCCCTGTCAGCAAAAGATAAAGATGTCCATCCTCACCGCCTTTATTCAGCATAGTACTGGAAGTCCTAGCCACAGCCATCAGGCAAGGAAAAAAAAAAACGCATCCAACTTGGCAAGGAAAAGGTAAAACTTTCACTTTTTACAGATGACATGATAATATATATAAAGACCTCTAAAGACTCCAAAGAAATACTAGAACTGATAAATGAATTCAGTAAAGCCACAGGATAAAAAAATCAATATACAGAAATCTGTTGCATTTTTACACACTAATAATGAAGCAGCAGAAAGAGAAATTAAGACAATTCCATTTATAATTACACCAAAACTAATAGAATGCCTAGGAATAAACTTAACCAAGGAGGTGAAAGACCCGCACTCTGAAAACTATAAGACACTTGTGAAAGATGACATAAAGAAATGGAAAGACATTCAATTCAATGCTCATGGATTGTACTGTTAACATGTCTATATTCCCCAGGGCACCTTGGTGTCTCAGTTGGTTAAGCATCTGACTCTTGGTTTTGGCTCAGGTCATGATCTCATGATTTGTGAGTGTGACCCCCACATCAGGCTCCATGCTGCTGATGAAGAACCTGCTTGGGATTCTCTCTGTGCACCCGCCTCTCTCTGCCCCTCCCCTACTTGCGCTGTCAAAATAACTTTTTTTTTTAGCCTATAATACTGAAAATAATCTGCTGATTTAATGCAATCCCTATACCAATGGTATTTTTTTTTCTTTTAACAAATAGTTTATTGTCAAGTTGGTTTCCATATAACACCCAGTGCTTATACCAATGGTATTCTTAACAGAACTAGATAAACAGTCCTAAAGTTTGTATGGAACCACAGAAGACCCCAGATAGCAAAGCTTCCTTTAAAAAGGAATCACAATTCCAGACTTCAAGTTATATTACAAAGCTGTAGTAATCCAAACAGTATCGTACTGGCACAAAAACAGACACATAGATCAATGGAACAGAATAGAAAACCCAGAAATAAACCCACAATTATATGGTCAATTAATCTTCATTAAAGGACATGGCTGGCCTAGTAGTGGCAGGTACAATTTCTGCCTCTACCTAGCTAACACTGCTTGCCTTGGCCTACACTGGCATTCCCTTATAGACCTGAGCTATCCAGCTTACAAGAGCAGGTGCCCCTCCAAAACGGCTCCCATCCCACCAAACATACCCAGTGGGGTTGGCCTTGGTCTGATCCAGTGCTCCTCCCCAAAGCAGCTCTTACCCTGGGGGAGCAGCCCAGCCCATGAGTGCATCTATAGCAACTACAGCAGGGCGCTGAAGCCAGCCGAGCTGGGGATCAGGTCTATCCAGCAGCACGATCACAGCGTTCTGCCCTAGCCACAGCAGGAAAGCATATACCCCCCAACATATGATAACCCTGGAGTGCCCAGTTCTGGTGATAAAGGTGGACTGCCCTTCTGAGTACTACAGGACACCTTACTAAGGCTGCTCCTTCAAGATTGGGAGACACAGCTGATCTACATAATACAAAGAAACATAGGCAAATGGGGAGACAGGAATATATTTCAAATGAAAGAACAAGACAAAGCCTCAGAAAAAGAATTAAATGAAACAGATAAGAAATCTACTGATAAAGAGTTCAAAGTAATGGTCATAAAGATACTTACCAAACTTGGGAGAAAAATGGATGAATGCAGTGAGAACCTTAACAAAAATAAAAAAAGAACTATAACAAAGATAAAAAAGAACCAATTGGGATAGTTGGGTGGCTCAGTTTGTTGAGCTCTGACTTTGGCTCAGGTCATGATCTCACAGTTTGTGAGTTCATGCCCCACATCGGACTCACTGCTGTCAGAGCAGAGCCTGCTACCCCACTTGCACTCTCTCAAAAATAAAAATTTTACAAAGAAAAAAACAATCAGAGCTGAATACAACAATAAATAAAAACCACACGGAGAGGGAATCAACAGCAGTTTAGATTATGCAGAAGTACTGCCAGCATCTGGAAGACATGGTGGTGTGGAAATCACCCAACCTGAACATAAATTTAAAAAAATTTTAATGAGGATAATTTAAGGGACCTCTTAGGCACTATTAAGTACAGTAACATCCATTTCATAGGGGTCCCAGAAGAGAAGGGGGGCAGGGCAGAAAATCTGCATGAAGAAACAATAACTGATTTATTTATATATGTACATATATAAATATATAATATATATACATATCTATAAATATCTATAATATATATATCTGTATATATCTATATATCTATATATAATATCTATATATAATATATATAATATCTATAAATATATTTTCCCAGACCTGGGGAAGTAAACACACATCCAGGTCCAGGATGAACAGAGAGCCCCAAACATGATGAACCGAAAGAGGTCTACACCAAGACACAATAATTAAAATGTCAAAAAACTAAAAGACAGAATCTTAAAAGCTGCAAGAGAGAAATAACTAGTTATGTTTCCTATTAGATTATAAGCTGACTTTTCAGCAGGAACTTTGCAGACCAGAAGAGAATGGTGCAATATATTACATGATGAAAGGAAAAAGAAAGCCTAAAACTCTATCTGGCAAGACTATTATTCAGAATTGGAGAGAGAAAATTTTCTGGACAACAGTTAAAGGAATTCTTTTTTTAAAAAAAAAAGTTTATTTATTTATTTTGAGAGAGAATGAGACAGTGCAAGCAGAGGAGGGGCAGAGAGAGAGAGGGGGAGAGAGAGAATCCCAAAGGGGCTCTGCGATGTCAGCACAGAGCCCAAAACAGGGCTCGAAATCACGAACTGTGAGATAATGACCTGAGCCAAAACTAAGAGTTGGACACTTAACTAACTGAGCTACCCAGGTGCCCCTAAAGGAATACTTCACCACTAAACTAGCCTTAGAAGATATGTTAAAGGGCCTTACTTAAGTAGAAAAGAAAAGGCCATAGCTAGAAGAAAATTACGAAAGAAAAAAAATCTCACTGGTAAAAGCAAACATACAGCAAAGGTAGTGGATCAACCATTTATAAAGCTAAGAGGAAGGCTAAAAGACAAAAGTAGTAAAATCAACTACATCTACAGTAATTAGGGATATGCAAAATAATAACATGTAAAATATGATGTCAAAAACAAAATGGGCAGGGGGAGTAAAAATGTGTTTTTAGAATGCTTTCGAATGTAAGCAACTATCAACTTAAGACAGACTGCTAATACATAGGTTTTTTTACATGAACCTCATTGTAACCACAAACCAAAAACCTCAAATAAATACACCATAAATAAAGAGAAAATAATCCAAATATAACACTAACAAAAGTTCTTAAATCACAAGGGAAGATGGCAACAGAAGAAACTACATAATCAACTAGAAAACAGTGACCAAAATGGCAATAATTACATAACTATTGGTAATTACTTTAAATGTAAATAGGCTAAATGTACCAATTAAGAAAGAGTGGCTGAATAGATAAAAATTAAAAGAAGAAAAGACCACTATATGCTGCCTAAAAGAGACTTCAGACCAAAAGACATACCAGACTGAAAGGGAAGGGATGGAAAAAGATATTCCATGCAAATGGAAATGAAAAGACAGCTGGGGTAGCAATACTTATATCAGACAAAACAGACTTTAACACAAAGACTGTAACAAGAGATGAAGAAGGGCCTTACATAATGATAAAGGGATCGATCTAACAAGATGACATGACACTTATAAAATATCTATGCATCTAACATAGGATCACCTTAATACATAAAACCAGTATTAACAGACATAAAGGGAGAAATTGACAGTAATACAAAAATAGTAGGAGACTTTAACACTGCACTTACATCAATGGATAGATCATCCAGACAAAAAATCAATAAGAAAACAGTAGTTTTAAATGGAACATTAGATAATATGGGACTTAATAGATATATACAGAACATTTCCATACCAAAACAGTACAATACACATTCTTTTCAAATGCAAATGGAACATTTTACAGAACAGATCACATGTTAAGCTATAAAACAAGTTTCAATACATTTAAGAAGACTAAAATCCTAGCATGTGTCTTTTCTGACCACAGCAGTATGAACATAGGTATAAATTACAGGGAAGAAACAGAAGCATGTGGAGGCTAAAACAACCAAGTCTATGAAAAAAAATCAAAGAGGAAATAAAAAAATACCTAATGATAAATGAAATAGGAATCCCAACACTCCAAAATCTATGGGATGCAGCAAAAGCACTTCTAAAAGTTTGTAATGTGATACAGGCCTACCTCAAGAGACAACAAAAATCTCAGTCTAACTCTATAACTAAAGGAACTGGAAAAAAGGGAGAACAAACAAAACCCAAAGTTAGCAGAAGGAAGGAAATAATAAGGATCAGAACAGAAATGAAGATAAAAAACAATAGAAAAAAATCACTGAAGGAACTTTTCTTTGAAATGATAAAATTGATAAACCTTAAGCCAGACTCATCAAGGAAAAAAGAGAGCCCAAATAAATAAAGCCAAAATTCAGAAAGAAGTTAAAACTGACACCACAAATTATGAGACTACTATGACTACTATGAAAAATTGTATACAATTGAGCAACCTTGAAAAATGATAAATTCCTAGAAGCATACAATCTTCCAAGACTGAATCAGGAAGAAGAGAAAACCTGAACAGAACAATTACTAGTAATGAAATTGAGTCAGTAATTTAAAAACTCCCAACAAATAAAATTCCAGAACCAGATGGTTTCACAGTAAATTTTAACAAAAAGAAAAAAAAATGTTTTTCATTCTTAAACATTTATTCATTCTTGAGAGACAGAGTGAGTGTGAACAGGTGAGGGGCAGAGAGAGAGGGAGAAACAGAATCTGAAGCAGGCTTCAGGCTCAGAGGTCTCAGCACAGAGCCTACACGGGGCTTGAACTCATGGACTATGAGATCATGACCTGAGCCCAAGTTGGAAGCTTAACTGACTGAGCCACCCAGGCGCGTCTTAACAAAAACTTTTTTTAAGTTAATACATATCCTTTTCAAGCTATTCTAAAAAATTGAAGTGAAAGGAACACTTCTAAACTTATTCAACAAGGTTGGTATTAACCTGATAACAAAACCAGACAAAAACACTACATACATATATAATACATACATAAATATAAATAATTACAGGCTGATATCCCTAACAAACATAGATGCAAAGAACCCTCAACAAAATATTAGCAAACTGAATTCAACAATATATTAAAAGGATCACATATTATGATCAAGTGGGATCTATTCCAGAAATGCAAAGATGGTTCAATATCCACAAATCAGCCAACACGATATATATACCACATTAACAAAAGATAAAAATTATATGATCACCTTAATAGATGCAGAAAAAGCATTTGACAAAATTCAACATTGATTTATGATTCAACTCTCAACAAAGTGAGTGCAGAGGAAAGAAACCTCAACATAATTAAAGGTCATATACGACAAACTCACAACTAACATCACAATCAACAGTGAGAAACTGAAAGCTTTTATGATCAGGAACATGGCAAGGATACTCACTCTCACCACTTTTATTCAATGTGGTATTGGAAATCCTAGTCACAAAATCAAATGAAAAAAATACATGAAAGCATCCATATTGATAAAGAAGTAGTAAAATAGTCACTATTTGCAGATTACATGATACTATATGTATAGAAAACTCACCAAATAACTACTAGAATAAGTGAATTCGGAAAAGTTGCAGAAGTCTATGGCCATAACACCCTGAATGCGCCCGATCTCGTTGAAAAAGTTGCAGAATACACAATATGCAGATTGTTGTGTTTCTATATACTGATAACCACGTGAAAGAGAAATGAAGAGAACAATCCCACTATCACTGCATCAAAAAAAATAAAATACCTGGAAATAAATTTAACCAAGGAGGTGAAAGAAAAATATGAAAACTGTAAGACATTGAGGAAAGATGACACAAATACATTGAATGATAGATATTCTGTGCTCATGAATTAGAAGACTTAATATTGTTAAAAAGTACATACTTCCCAAAGCAACCTACAGATTCAGTGCAATCCCTTATCAAAATACCAGTGGCAGGACCTGTGTGGCTCAGTTGGTTAAGTGTCTGACTCTTTATTTCAACTCAGGTCATGGTATCACGGTTGTGATATCGAGCCCCATGTTGGGCTCCATGCTGAGCACGGAGCCTGCTTGGGATTCTCACTCTTCCTTTCTCTCTGCTCCTCCCCTGCTCACTTGCTCTCTCAAAATAAATAAGTAAACATTTTAAAACATACCAATGGCATTTTTTATAGGTCTAGAATAAATAATCCTAAACTTTGAATGGAACCACAAAAGATCTGAACACAATCTTAGAGGAAGAACAAAGCTGGAGGCATCATGTTCCCTGACTTCAAGCTATACTACAAACCCATAGTAATCAAAGCAGTATGGTACTGGTGCAAATACAGACACATAGATCAATGTAATAGATTAGAGCCCAAAAATAAACCCATGCTTATATGGTCAATTACAGTTGACCCTTGAACAATGTGGGGATTAGAGGCACCAGCCCCCCAACCAGCTCAGTTGAAATTCCACATGTATTGAATCAGCTCTGTAACCCAGGAATGAATCCCACTGGATCATGGTGGATAATTCTTTTTATGTACTGTTGCATTCGATTTGCAAGTAACTTGTCGAGGATTTTGCATCTGTATTCATCAAGGATATTGGCCTGTAGTTCTCTTTTTTTGCTGGGTCTCTGTCTGGCTTGGGAATCAAAGTGATGCTGGCTTTGTAAAATGATTCCAGAAGTGTTCCTTTGATTCTATTTTTTGGATTATCTTGAGAAGAATGGGTATTAATTCTGTTTTAAATGTCCGGTAGAACTCCCCAGGGAAGCCCTGTGGCCCAGGGCTCTTAATTTTTGGGAAATTTTTGATAACTGATTCAATTTCTTCCCTAGTTATGGGTCTGTTCCAATTTTCTATCTCTTCCCTAGTGAATTTTAGTACTGGGTTTGTGTTTAGGAATTTGTCCATTTCTTCTAAGTTGTCCAGTTCGTTGGCATATAATTTTTCATAGTATTTCTTGATAATTGTTTGTATTTCTGAGGGGTTGCTTGTAAAAATCCAAATCAATCAATCTGATAAATCACATTAACCAAAGAAAAGATAAAAACCATATGATCCTGTCGATAGATGCAGAAAAAGCATTTGACAAGATACAGCATCCCTTCTTAATAAAGACCCTCAAGAAAGTCGGGGTAGAAGGAACTTACTTAAACATCATAAAAGCCATCTATGAGAAGCCTTCAGCTAACATCATCCTCAACGGGGAAAAACTGAGAGCTTTCCCTCTGAGATCAGGAACACGACAGGGATGTCCACTCTCACCACTGTTGTTTAACATAGTGCTGGAAGTCCTAGCATCAGCCATCAGATACCAAAAGGAACTAAAAGGCATCAGAATTGGTAAAGTAGAAGTCAAACTTTCACTTTTCATAGATAACATGATACTCTACATAGAAAACCCGACAGACTCCACCAGAAGCCTACTAGAACTGATCCATGAATTCAGCAAAGTTGCAGGGTACAAAATCAACGTACAGAAATTGGTTGCATTTTTATACACTAATAATGAAGCAACAGGAAGAGAAATCAAGAAACTGACCCCATTCACAATCGCACAAAAAACCATAAAATACCTAGGAATAAACCTAACCCAAGAAATAAGAGATCTGTATGATGAAAACTATAGAAAACTTATGAAGAAAATTGAAGAAGACACAAAGAAATGGAAAAACATTCCAAGCTCATGGGTCAGAAGAATATTGTTAAAATGTCATTACTACCCAAAGCAATCTACACCTTCAATGCAATCTCAATCAAAATTGCACCAGCATACTTCTCAAAGCTAGAACAAACTATCCTAAAATATGTATGGAACCACAAAAGACCACAAATAGCCAAAGTAATATTGAAGAAGAAAACCAAAATGGGAGGCATCACCATCCCAGACTTTAGCCTCTACTACAAAGCTGTACTCATCAAGACAGTATGGTATTGGCACAAAAACAGACAAATAGACCAATCGAATAGAATAGAGAACTCAGAATTGGACCCATAAATGTATGGCCAACTAATCTTTGACAAAGCGGGAAAGAGTGTCCAATGGAAAAAAGACAGCCTCTTCAGCAGATGGTGCTGAGAAATGGGCAGCAACATGCAGAAGAATGAAACTAGATCATTTTCTGACACCATACACAAAAATAAACTCAAAATGGATACAGGACCTGACTGTGAGACAGCAAACTATCAAAACCCTAGAGGAGAAAGCAGGAAACAACCTCCTTGACCTCAAATGCAGCAATTTCTTACTTGACACATCCCCAAGGCAAGGGAATCAAGAGCAAAAATGAACTGCTGGGACCTCATCAAGATAAAAAGCTTCTGCACAGCAAAGAAACAATCAATAAAACTAATAGGCAACTGACAGAATGGGAAAAGATAGCTGCAAATGACTTATCAGATAAAGGGCTAGTATCCAAAATCTATAAGGAACTCACCAAACTCCACACCTGAAAAACAAATAATCCAGTGACGAAATGGGGAGAACACATGAACAGACACTTCTCCAAAGAGGACATCCAGATGGCCAACAGACACAGAAACGATGCTCACCATCCCTCCTCATCAGGGAAATACAAATCAAAACCACACTGAGATACCACCTCACACCAGCCAGAGTGGCTAAAAGGAGCAAATCAGAGAATTCTAGATGCTGACGAGGATGTGGAGAAATGGGCACCCTCCTACACCGTTGGTGGGAATGTAAACTGGTGCAGCCCCTCTGGAAAACAGTGTGGAGATTCCTCAGAAAATTAACAATAGAACGCCCCTATGACCCAGCAATAGCACTGCTAGGAATTTACCCAAGGGATACAGGAGTGCTGATGTATAGGGGCACATGTACCCCAATGTTCATAGCAGCACTCTCTACAATAGCTAAAACATGGAAAGAGCCTAAGTGTCCATCAACAGATGAATGGATCAAGATGTGGTTTATCTATACAATGGAATACTACATGATAATGAGAAAGAATGAAATCTGGTCATTTGTAGCAACATGAATGGACCTTGAGGGTGTTATGCTGAGCGAAATAAGTCAGGCAGAGAAAAATAGATACCATATGTTTGCATGTATAGGTGGATTAGGAGGAACTTAAAGGAGGATCATGAGGGAAGAGAAGGGGAAAAATAGTTAGGGAGAGGGAGAGAGGCAAACCATGAGTGATTCCTGAATGCTGAGAACAAACTGAGGGCTGATGGGGGAAGGGGTGAGGGGAAGGGGGATGATGGGCATGAGGAGGGCACTTGTGGGGATGAGCACTGGGTGTTTTACGGAAACCAACTTTATAATAAACTAAGAAAAAAAAATTCCGCATGTAAGTTTTGACTCCCCCAAACTTAATTCTAATAGTCTATTGTTGACTGGAAGCCTTAGTGATAACATAAACAGTCGATTAACACATACTTTGTATGTTATGTGTATTATATATTGTTTCTTACAATAAAGCTATATAGAAAATATTAAGAAAATCATAAGGAAAATAGCTACAGTATTATACTTACTGTATCAATACCTCAAATTTATGTTTTCTGTTTATAAAATTAATCATTTGTCATTACTAACATCAATATTGTCTTATACAATATAAAACTCTGTAAATGTTATGTGTATTAACACTAGACATCAAAATGAAAAGATGTGAAAAACTCAAATTTATAGGTAAACCGATTCCTGCATTGATTACAAAGCAGCAGCAATATCACTGCTTTATAGTAGCCTAGAGTAAATAATATGGTTTCACAGTGCCCTAGCCTGTGTGCTAATGAATGAATCACTATAAAATAATTCTGGCACATAGTATTACCATCATATTCATAACACAGTATTGGAAATACTGTTACAGTTTTTTTAAACCACTTATCTTGATAATAGGCTGGTAACAGTTTCTCCAATAGAGACATGCTATAATTCTTCAAGAACAAAACATGTTATTAATTTTACATTAAACATCACTCACTTTATGCCTATGTAATAGGCTGTATACTTCCATACATGTTTTGTACATGATGTTCTACCCCATGAATACTTAGATGACGATGATGACACAAAAACATATCAGAGTTCTTGCGATACACTTGTCAGATTTTCACACGAAGACATACACACATATACAACACTTTTTTAACTATACAGCAAGAGTATTTATTATTCGTTAAGTGGGTCATCATAAAGGTCTTCATCCTCACTGTCTTCATGTTGAATAGACTGGGGGGGGGTGGAGGAGGAGTGATGGGTCTTGCACAGAGACATGGGGGGAGCAGAGGCGAAAGTGGAGGGGGTGGAAGGGGAGGTGTGGGGGAGGCACACTCCGTGTGACTTTATGGGAGAACACTGTAATTTGTCTTTTTTGCTTTTTCACATTTCTAAAAATGTTTCTGTACAGTACCAGTTTTTCTCCCACCATTTGCTTTTGTTTCTGTGCCCATATCATAGAAGGGTCCATGTGTAGTAAAAGATCAAAAGCAGTCTTGAATAATTGGAACCCTTCTGCCAGCTTGTCTAATGTCAATTTGTTTTCTCGCACTGCTGCTTCTAGGTCTTCTTCCTCTTCATCCGGCACTGGTTCAGAAGCACTCATCTCCATCAAGTCATCTTTAGCTAAACCTTCTGGTGTGGTATCTATTAGCTCTTGAATGTCTCCAAAAACTGTGTCTTGAAAGCTGTCATCCCCCACCTTGCTTGCCACACCCACAATTTCTTTCATGGTGTCCTCGATTGGCTCTGTCATAAGTCCTTGAAGCCATGCACAACATCTGGACAGTTTTCTCCAGCAAGAATTTCTTTAGGGCTTGGTATCTTTCCTGGCTTTTTCTATAACAATGCCATCTTCAGTGGTGAAATTCTACCAGGCTTTCATGATGTTCTAGCAGGGTTCTCTTGCATACACAATCCTTTCCATAGAATACTGTGTGTAATAGCCTTAAAGGTCATTATGACTCCCAGATCAAGAGGCTGAATTAGAGACATTGTGTTGGAACCTCCCACTTCCATAAACTCATAAGGTTCTGTGTGGCCAGAGGCATTGTTCAATATCAAAGGAATGTTAAAAAAACAGTTCCCTACAGGCAAGGTACTTCTTGACTTCAGGGACAAAGCCTTGATGGAACCAATTTAGAAAGAGGTCTTATTGTCCAGGCCTTCTTGTTATACAGTGAGAGACTGGCAGTTGGTGTTTATATTTTCTCTTTAAGGCTTGGGGCTTAGCAAAGGGCAGTGCTGATCATAAACCCGAGGGTATTTGGACAAAAAAGTAGGCAGTCCCTTCCTGCCTTAGATACTGCTACTGGCTTCTCTTCCTTACTTAATGTCTCCCCCCACCCACCCCCCAGAATAGGGCATTTTCATCCACACTAAAACCTGTTCCGGTAAATATCTTTTCTTCTCAGTTCTCAACAATTTTCTTAATGGGGTCTGGGAGCTTGTCTGATGCCTCTTTGTTGGCAGAAGCTGCTTCTCTTGTTATCTTGACATTTTTTGAGTCAAGCATTTTTAGAAAATTATCAAACCATCCTTTGTTGGCATTAAATTCTCCAACTTTAAATGCTTCACTTTTTTTGCTTTGAGTTATCATCTAATGACCTTACTTTTTCTCAAATCATATTAGAGTCTATAGGTATGCTGTTTTTAGAGCAATAACCAACCCACATAAAATCTGCATTTTCAATACAAGATAAAAAGTATTTGGTAAAAAGTGCAGGGTGTTCATGCCTGCTAGTGTAGCTGTACCAACATCTTCACAAATTTCCTTTCCTTTTTTTACAGTGGCCCTTCCACTGGACTCATTTATCTTGAAATGGTGGACAATTGCAACCACAGACTGATCAAGCAATCAACATTTTCTTGTAATGTCATGACTTTGCTTCCTGGGACCACTGTCAGTGTCACTAGTGGTACTTCATATGGGTCCTCTGGTGTTCTTCAAGGCTTACAATTGTACTAAGCACAATGAAAAATATGAGAGGACCATGGGAGATCACTTATTAAAAGCAATATGCAACTGACTAGAGATGTACTGCTCAAGGGGAGATTATTAGCATCACATGGTATTTTAAGTGATTACTCGCGATACTGGAACTCATTGCAATAGCAACTGTACAACAATAGTACGGTATGGACTGCAGTTAATTTTATGCAGTTATGATTTAATACCGCATCTCTGCATTGTTTACATTTCTCTCAACTGCAAATGGCACCATGTACAGTCCGTGTCTGCTTATGGAAGTTCTGATAAATATTAACATTTCATAATAGATTTGTATTTTATGGTAGTAATTGATCAAAGACTATTATCTACATACACTTTACGGACTCATGACATATTTAACCACTTTTTTGGTATGTCTGAGCTACACAGTTTATCTAAAAACTTTTTCAAATTGTCACGAATTCCCCCCAAATATTCTAATGTATTTATTCAAAAATCATACATATTAGTGGTCTGGTAAAATTCAAACCCATTTTGTTCAAGGATTAACTATAATCTATGACACAGGTGGCAAGAATACACAATGGGAAGACAGCCTCTTTAACACATGGTGCTGGGAAAACTGGGCAGCTACATGCAAATGAATGAAACTATAGCACTTTCTTGCATCTGATACAAAAATAATTACTCAAAATGGGTTAAAGACTTAAAGACTGGAAACCATAAACTCCTAAAAGAAAACATAGGCAGTAAACTCTTTGACATCAGTTTTACCAATATTTTTTGGGGATGTGCTTCCTCGGGGAAGGACAACAAAAGCAAAAAATAAAAGAAATTACACCCAAATAAAAAGCTTTTGTACAGCAAAGGAAACCATCAATTAAAAATAATAGTGGTTAAAAAAAAAGTAGTTAATGAGAAAATATTTGCAAATGCTATATCCAATAAGGGGTCAGTATCCAAAATATATAAAGAACTCAGACAACTCTATATGAAAAGTATGATTAAAAGGAGAAGACGACCTGAACAGACGTTTTTCCAAGAGACACATAGATGATCAATAGACACATGAAAAGAAGTTCAACATCACTAATCATCAGGGGAATGCAACCTAAAACCATAAGGAGATGTTCCCTCACACCTACCAGATGGTATTTTCAAAGAGACAAGAAATAACAAGGGTTGGTGAGTACGTGGAGATAAAGAAACCCCTGTACATTGTTGGTGGGAATGTACACTGATGTAGCCACTGTGGAAAAGAATATGAAGGATCCTCAAAAGAGTAAAAATAAAACTACCATATGATGCAGCAATACCACTTCCAAAGATTTGAAGAAAACAAAAACACTAATTCAAAGAGATACATGCACCCCTATGTTCATTGCAGCATTACTTATAATAGCCAAGATATGGAAGCAACCTGAGTGTCCGTTGACAGATGAATGGACAAAGATGTGGTATAAAGTGAAAGCTTACTTACCTATGAAAAAATGTAATCTTGCCATTTGTGACATGGACAGACCTAAAGGGTATTATGCCAAGTTAAACAAGTCAGAGAAACACTAATACTGTATTTCACTTATATGTGTAATCTTAAAAAAAAGTGAACAAAACAGAGATATATTCATAAATACAGAAACAAACTAGTGGTTGCCAGAGGGGAGGAGTAGGGAGTTGGGTGAAACAGGTGAAAGGGAGTAAGAGGTACAAACTTCTAGTCATACTATAAGTCATGGAAATGAAAAAGTCGATAGTGTAATAATGCTATACAGTGATAGCAACTATACTTATGGTGAGCACTGAGTAATGCATAATTATTAATGTATAATTATTAATGTAGAATTGTCAAATCACTGTTGTATACCTAAAAATAATAAAATTAATTTTTAAAATAAAAACTAATAGAAAAACTATCCTTCAATTTAAAAAATTTAGAAAAAGAGATAATTTATGATTTAAATCACTAAAAAATTCATTCCATTGTGCCAATGTACCATAATATGCACATCACTATACTTAAGGGTACTACCTACCAAGACAATTGTGCAAATAAGTTCCCAAAGATAATGTGACATGTAAACAAGAGAAAAAATTATATACATGAGAAGAGAGTAAATATACAGATATAAATATACTGATGAACTGCTGAGCTACAAGGAGAAATTATTTCAAATGCAGTTTATTCTTGACATTAACATTAAAAATAAGCATGAGATTAGGGTGTAAGTCAACGAGAAGGTTTAAGTTTTCTACATTAAAAAAAAATACTCCTCCTATTTTCCTTAAAGTGTCATGGGCTTTAAGATACATTTTAAGAAAATTACTGACTATACAAGGAGGGACTAAAGAGAAAAATAAAAAATATTTTAATTTGAATATTTTATAGGATAGTAAGGGCATGGGTTATAACTAATTTCGTTCATTTCTGCCAAAAAAATATCAATTGCTAAAAAAAAAAAAACAAATCGGAACTTGGGATTCTGCAAAGACTGTTGAAGAGATCGGAAAAACATACAGCTTTATCAGTAGATTGTGAGCTCCTGGGGTGTAGGAAGGAGTTCTCATCTGTACCTCTACAATGAATAAGGACTGGCATTGCCAGAGAAAAAAACTGCTAATTACAATAATAAACAATAGTTTTAATACATTGAAATTTAACATTCTTTACATCAGGTGTGTGTGAGGGGGCCATCTGATATATGGATGTTTGAAATAAGTATACAGTATGTGAGAACCAGGTTTTTACACATTTCTATTAAATAGACGTTTCTCCCAGGTACAAATAGTTTATTTCCCCACACTTACCTTCTTCAAATGGACAAAGAGGGCTTGAATGATATTGTCACCATACTAGACTGGTTCCTCTCGGCTTTCACAAGAAAATAATCTATTTAAAGATCTTTGGTAATTATGCTTTGCTATTTCCTCTTGCCTCAGATCTTCTCTTCAGAACATATTTTCTTCATGAAAGAATTCCTCACAAAATCATTGTATTAATCTTATAAATAGTTCTGTTAGCATTTTTAAATGGGTTATTGTAGATTATCCACTTTAAATGCAGTAAAATATGGCCAAAGGCTAGAGCTTCAACCTGTATCACAGAGTTAGCCTTTTGATGAAAAGACTTTGTGACTTCCTTGGATATGTGGTTAGTTTGGAAGGGGAGAGGAAAGAAGTTGCTTTTTTGCTTTTTTGCTTGTTCTAGGGTGAGGGTATCCAGTGGAAAGGAGCGTCTTTCTAGTTTCCCCAGTCCCTGGGTTACTTAGTGCTTTTCCTCAGAGGCTCTGCACCATCCGAGGTGCTCTGCTCAAACACAGTATCCTCCACTTGTAAATCTTCAGTAAATATTGGATGGAAATCAAGTTCACCAGGACAAAAGGGGTATGTCACTTTATCCTAGAATTTGGACCTCTGGAACTTGTGGCTAGAGTATAAGAGAGGGGGGGAATCAAGGGCCACAGGCAGATGATAGAATCGTAAGAATGACAGCCAGATGTTATGTGTCTCTTGACGAAAGATAATGCCACCTAGCAAGTACTGATCTGCCAAGAAAAACAACTTGTAAGATAAGCCTTGAGATCAGTGATTTCACAACCAGTGACGTTCTGTCGCAGGTAACACTGTCGTGAGGAGCCGTCCTATATATCGGAAGGTAGTTAGCATCATCCATAGCCTTGGTCCACTGGGTGTCAACAGCACCTCTCCACTTGTGACAACCAAAAGCGTTTTCAGGTAGTACCGAATGTCTCCTGGGTGGCACAATCACCCTTGATATAGAGCTTTTTGCGCAGAATCTACAAGTTTGTGGAAATAGGAGACAGGTTAACCTGTTATACATCACTCCAGGGATCACATCAACAAAAGTCACAACGTAGAACACAGGACAAACCACCTAGTTTCATCTATAAACAAACTGCAAAGAAAAAAAGTTGGGGCAGGGGTCAGGAGGAACCCCAAAGATTAAGAGACCTAAGAGAAGGTCAATCAAATGCAATGTGTAGATGATGTCTGGAGCCTCATCAAACTCATGTAACAAAAAGCACTTGAGACCAACTGGGGAATTTTCAACAGCAACCTGGTATTTAAGGTTTCAGAATTAATTCAGAAGACTATCTTTCAGATGTATATACTAAAATACTTAAAATTTTTGCTTCAAAGTAAATCTGTGCAGGTCAGGGTGTAAGTGCGTGTGTGTGTGTGTGGGTGCGAGGATAGATAAAATGGGAAAGGCTGTAAGTTATTGACAAAATATGCGGTTCATGATACTGTCTACTTTTTGCATGTATTTGACATTTTTCATAACAAAAAAGGAAGCATAGTAGTGATAATAACAGAGTATAATGAAAAGCGGCAAAAAAGCTGGGTGATGTTCAGCAAGAATCACCATGCTACCATTTGAATGGACGAGCTCAAAAGGAATTGAATTCAAGATCTGTAGGTACAGAGTGAACTATTCAAAAAGTTTAATGAAAGTAAAATATGCAGTGTAAGCTGATCCAGTCTCTACTGAAAGAGTACTACTACCTGCCTTTTATTGTTGTCGCTTGAGGATCACATTGATCAGCTGAACTGCAAATGTTTTAGAAATGTTACTATTTTAGAAGCACTTTAAAGATGAGAAAAAAGCCTGTATTTAGCACCTTCTCAAAAAGCATTATAAACTATCATTTTAATTTGATAAAAAGCAGATGAAGTGGATGGAACAAAGAGGACCATTTTGGGGCTCATTTTGTAGGGCCTTGACTAGAGGGTTGGAATCAAGGGCACACCACACCAAATGCTTTCTAATTTTAACAAGAGGACTTAAGGGAAAAAAAAACAGAAAAAGGAATACAACTTAGCTGAAGTACTCATTTTTATAAAAATGTGTTTTATTTTAAAACAAGTCTATAAAAGTAGAAATCACATACAAAAATACAGATTGCTCTGACGTGTCAGCAAAATAGCTTATGGCTGGACTTGAGTTTGGAAGTACTGTGTATTTGAGGGCATCTGGAAATCACAGGCCAACTGGATCCTATCATCAGCCCTGTTACTAATCTGTAAACAATAATTTCATGTAGCAGATTTATCACTTTTTTAACTAGTACAAAACTGAAACATAATCATTTCCTGTATAACACAACTGTAAAATATTCTTCCTTAGGTCTGAGCAGATAAGGGCACTTCACATCATTGTTTCTACATTTGAAAACTCTGATTCAAAAACAATAAACATTAATAGAAATGACGGGTTTTGGCTTTTTTTTGTTCTATTCTGAACATAAGGGAAGGTTATCAGTGTAAATAAGAAGTTAGTGTTTTGTGTTTTTTTTTAAGTAGAATTTAATCATTTTTCTTCTAGACACTATTTAAAAAAAAAACTGCTGCTAAAAAAAGGTTCCACACCTGAGTCTTAACTTTTACAAAGGTTCAAGCTGTCTTACTGCTTTTAAACTGCATGGGACGCGCAGTGAACAATGACCAAGTGAACGAGCATGTAGTTCTTCTTATAGGACTCTAGGTCCAGTAACCTTATAGAACAATGGCTTTCAAACAATTATTGTGGGAGACCATTTTTTTTTTAAGGCAATTTAAAATACTTGATTCCAGAATAATATAAAAATACCTTTAAGAACCTTGGCAATAAAGGAAAATGGCAGGCAACTTCAGTTTGGCGTTCTGTCCAACATTTCAAGAACAAAGAATGGTTACAACCACCTTTCTAAAACAAAGCGAATCATTTTAAAAGCTAAAGAACCCATGTTCACATAATTTGATCACAAAGTTAGAAGACCACAATTCTACTTCCTTAGCTAATACAGAATTCTGGGAACAAAGTCCACTAAGGAAACTTCAGTAATGCTCATTAGAGGGTACTTCATATTAACCCATCATTCAAAGTCCCCTCTTGAGCCTTCAAAGTCCATACCAATTCTTTACCTCTTGTTGGTAAGTTGTTTTTTAAAATTTAGGTTTCAAGGTGAATTGCCCAGGGCTATATGTTTCCATGAACCTAACTTCAAATCTAAAGGGTAAGCTGAAATGTGTAGTTTTCTTTTTCTATCTCCAGAAGAGATTACCACAAATGCTACTATCCTATGATTCTTCTTTTGTTCCACTCAAAATAGAAATAGCTTATTCTTCTATCAATCTATGTCTCATAAAGCGATACTGAAAAATTAAATAGAAAAAAGTTACCATAAAGACTGTGAAAATGATTTGCTGGTGGTGATTCTTATGCTTGATTCTAAATAGACTGAATAAGAAGGGCACTTGGATGAGGTGGCTCAAATCTTGCTGCTTAAGGTCTCTTGAAATTACCGGTTCTCCTAAAATTTCAAAAGACCTAAAACTTGGGCTTTTAAAGGCACAGAAGCAGTGACAAAAGCTTTTAAGAGTTATTTAGAAAAAGCAAAACTTCATAGTTTTCTCTCTCAATAGTTGTCTAATATACTTGCAGAACGAAGGCAAAGGGAAAACCAAGGATAAAAATAGCTGAGTGCTCCAGCAAGCGGGCTTCCTGCCTATTTTCCCTGTTCCAAAGAAAAGAGGAGACACCATCCTGCAATCAATCCTTCATAGACAACTGGGCTTTTGCAGTGTCAGCCGGCATTTGATGCCCCATATCTCCTGGTTCCTTTTGTTGCCAGTGGTCGGCCTGGCAACGGTGGTGAAATGGGAAGTATTAATCTGTAGATGAGGAAGGGCTTCTTTCAACAGTTGAAGGGTACCGTCTGGCACGATTCCAAAAACTTGTAGTGTTTTTAGTGTGGGAATTTCTCCAAGTTCACTGGAAAGGAAGAGAGAACTTTCAGAGCAGCAGTATCTATGGTAACTGATCCACTAGTTTTTACATGACCCAGTTTTTACAATTTGTTTTACAATTTGTATCATATTCCATAAAATACAAACTGAAAACAGAATTTGTAATCAAGGATTTGAGAAAACAGCAAAGGTGAATCAAACCAGAAGGCACAGACCGTGGCTCAGACAACACAGTCCTAGGACACACGCAGCTCATTTTGTTAAACTTCTCACAACCTAAAAACTCAGAGGTTTATTTAAAACCCAACCATATATGCTTACTTTCTCTATTCTTGATTTAAAATGAAAGACGTTACCATGTTATGAGAAGTTAGACAGTAATGATGGTAATCACCACAGGTTACATGTAATTTCAAAATACGGACTTGACCTTTAGTTGAACTAGGATCTTTCTCTCAAAAGATCAGCAACAAAAGTTAAGGTAACTTCTTCTTAAGTCCATTACGTGTGACAAAACCTCACAGTGACTTCACGAAGATCTTTTAGATAGGGTTATATAGTTGGGTGCAGATGGAAAAAAGAAATAATCACACCTTTTCTACGCGAGGCCAAGAGCCATGTAACTTCTCCACATATTACCATTTTGATTTTTTTTTCTTTTTTTGGGTCTCATATAGGCCAATCCTCTTCTCAGATATTTCCCATTACGTGAAATACAACTCTGTCAACAGTGAAATTCTGGTCTACAAAAAAGGGAGACTGTTTCTCCAAAGTAAATACTTTTAGGTAATGATTCTTTCTTCTTAACCCAGATCTATGTGCTTAGAAATTCATCTCTCTGATCTGTATTTGCTCCAGGTTGGGACACACAGTACAAAGTCTTAGGAAAGGGAATATTTAGTTTGGAATATCAACAAAATCCCACTGCAGATCAATGAACACATCAGTGACCTTGAGTTAGAAGCATCCTTTATATTTTCATTTTGCTGGTAATTACTAAAAAACCAACCTTTCCTCACAGTAATTGTCACCTTGCCTCCAACCTTTCTTCCCTCCAGCTCATTCTATATACCAGTACCCAAGGCATCTTCCTAAAACCTGGCTCAGATTATGTCACTCCTCCCACCCACCGACTCCAAAGCCTTTGATGCTGCCCTCTTGTTTACGGAACTCAAACTGTTCATCTGGCCTTAGGACTTTCCATGTTCAACCTGTTCTCCCAGCCACCCCACTACCCTCCCAATTTAGTTATTCTACACTCAACAAAGCAGATTAAACACCATAGATGTGCAATACATGTTAGCTGAATAAAGATGAAGGGCACTTGAGAAAATAGAAGTACCATCTAAATAAAATAAATATGCTGGGTGTTCATAAAAGGCCAATAAGATCTAGAGGTTACAACAGACACCAAAGATAATTAGGAAGAACAAACTGATGTTCTTGAAGTAAACTAACCTCTGGACCATAGAGACAGAAGTGCAAAGAAAGATCACAATTCACAGATGTTTATACTCACCATTGCTTAAGATGACAACAATTTTGCCCCAACCTTAAATCTCTCTTACGTGAAATCTGAGTATTTGAGAACTTTGTAATGAGAATTCAAATTAGCCAAACTATACATCATTGTACAGTGGACGGTGTCAGAAGCAGAACCTAGAGGCAGCAGCAAGGAAAGGAGGTACAGCAGATGGTGGAAAAGGAAATGTTCCTGCAACAGCGTTGGGAAGGAGGCTCGGCAAGGAAAGACATGAGAGCACGGTCTCAGAAGACACTCAGGTGCCCCAGCTGAAAAGGAGGGAGCTGCTGACGATGGGATGGTGGACGATGGGCCATCCCCAAGTCAAAACACCAGAAAGTCTTTAACATTTTAAGGAGATCAAAAAAATAAAAAACATCGAAAGCCCCTTAGTACATGTGTCCTCTACAACACAGCAGAACAAATTTCTAAGTACCTTTTTAGACTGAAAAGCCACTAAAGGCCAATGAATAGAAATGAATCGTGAGGAGCAACTGTTTCTAATTTAGGGAGTATAAACAGACACTAGTAATGTCTTTACTCTCTTTGTTGAATCTCAGTAAACAGAAGAAATTATAGACCTATAGACCCCTTCACAGGCTCACACCTCACCTCTACCAAGTGATCCTGTTTTCCTTATAAAATTTAATAAATGCCTAACCATGAATTCTGCCTACCACAGACTTTATTTAGCCTCTCCTAATGTCCGATCAGTTTGCTATCTCTAGCTTGGCTTTCTTACTTGAATGAGAAACACGGAATAAACAGAAGAGAGTTCAGACACAGGGGTTAAGATCAATTAAGGCATAAGGGAATAGACACAATGTGGACATATCCTGAGGAAGAAAACCCTAATTTCCCAAATACTCTAGAGCCCTATTATTACAGAACAAAAGTCACTCAAATTTTGTTTTCCCACTTCTAAGATAAGAATTAAAAATTCTTTTTTTTTTTTTAAATATTTTTTATTTATTTCTAGGAGAGAGAGAGAGACAGCGTGAGCAGGGGAGGGTCAGAGAGAGAGGGAGTCACAGACTGAAACAGGCTCCAGGCTCTGAGCTGGCAGTCAGCACAGAGCCCGACGCGGGGCTCGAACCCACGAACCGCGAGATCATGACCTAAGCGAAAGTCGGACGCTTAACCCACTAAGCCACCCAGGCGCCCCAAGAATTAAAAATTCTTTAGCATAAATGGCTTTATCAAAATTGTTATTGAGGATCCTAGAATTCTTACTATGAATTTCAAATATATCAGCTGCCAGAATGAAACTGGAAAGAATAACATTTTATCTTAAGAAACGTCTAAGGATAGGGTACAAGCAAACCCATTTTAATGGATTCAGAAGGTAAACCAATGTACGTACCATTACATAATGCCTGAAGAAACATACTCTTTTACCTTAAAGTTCAAGCAGAGCACTTTTCCTCTTACTCTTTTTTCTGTTAATCTCTTTTGGTGGTCTGATTTGTAATTAAACTCCTGATGCCCCTATTTCTCTCATTTCAAGGTAAGATTTAGACAAGACACAAGAAGGGAGTGAGTTAGGTCTGTTGTGACCTGAGGTCTGTACCCTTAACCATCAAGTCACACGGCCTGCAGGTATTACACCATGCAAGGGTTATTATCCTACTGGATAAAAGTACTAAACTGTGAGAGCTCACAGCCTGCCCTTAGCCTCTGCTCAAGAAAAAAGCATTTGGGGATTACCAGCTTAGCTTCTTTCTCTGGAGAAAAAGTACAAAAATGAGACATCTGGCAAGATTCTCTTTTTTTTTTATGTTTTATTTATATCTAGGAAAGAGAGAGAGACAGTGTGAGCAGGGGAGGGTCAGAGAGAGAGGGAGTCACAGACTGAAACAAGCTCCAGGCTCTGAGCTGGCAGTCAGCACAGAGCCCGGCGCGGGGCCCGAACCCACGAACCGTGAGATCATGACCTAAGCGAAAGTCGGACGCTTAACCGACTAAACCACCCAGGCGCCCCATGGCAAGATTCTCTTAAAGCGACCAAAATATACTGATCACTGCAGTCCCCAGGGGGCTGCACAGGCAATGAGGCCAAAGCCCAGAGGGCAAGGACAGGAAAGACAGAAGACAGAGACGCCTTTCTGGGTAGACGCTAGAGGCTCCTAGGAGTTCTGGATACTAGAAAGGGCAGGAGATTCAGTAACAGTTCCCTTTTAGGCAGGGCTTTTGCAAATGAGGTACCAGTGGGGACCCTGAGTCCCAAGATTAATTAAAGTGATTAATTAAAAATATAATTACTGGATTCTCTAATTCTACTAGTTAGCCCTATAGAGCTGAAGTATCTGATTTATTAATTCTTAAACCAACTTAAAAGATTCAAACCAATCATTCAAGGACTACATAAATTCTTTGTTCAAATTCATCACCCTTCTTTGGTAGAAGCCAGAGGTGAAATTACCTTCATTTGGATAGTGAGCTATAGGAGGTCAGCAGCCTCCTTCAGGGCAATACTGGCTGGAATAAGAAAGAAGGGCACTTAGCCAAATTCAAGATACTGACTTCTTGTGGTTTTCAATGAAATTGCTATGCATTTACACTCTACATGAGGAAGGATTTTCCAGCCCTTTGGGGATAAAAGAAAAGAAACTTTTTAAAAATAAATAAATATTATTATTCCTGGGATGACGTGAGCACAGTGCTTTCCAAAAGAAAGAGAGATCAGATTTCTTTTTCCTTTGTGCAAATTTTTGTGGAAGTTGCTAAGCAGGTACAAAATTAACCCTCCTAAAAGCTACTGGATTAGACAGACTTTTCATCTGTCCAGAAAACCTAGGACATAGACTTGGCTCAGCCATAACTTACTTTACAGCTCTGGGTGAAGACCCTTCTCTCTTCTGGACTTCAATCTCCCTCTATTCCAAGACAGCAATGGACTCTTCTGATATTCACCATTTACATGCTGCCATTCTTCCCAGTCCCTGACCACCATCCAGAACAGTCATCACTAGAAGATTACAGAACTTTCCTCTAAGCCTGGAGAGAGGACTTCACAATCAGCTGGAGTTGATTTGAAAAATATGGGGAGAAAAAAAAGCCTCCACTGGATCTGCCTCCCAGTTATTACTTGGAGCTCCCCGGAGATAAAATCTGTCTTCTCCTTTTGCAAATCTTCCAGATACTAGTACAGTATTGTAATATCTAAAGCTGCTTCTAGGTAAATAATAAATGTTTAGTAAACTATCCCAATCAACTCAACTTTCCTAGATATTTTAAACAAAAAATTTTGCCTTGGTTTTTCTATTTTGCTGGTCTTCTGAAACCTATTTGTGGCCCACCAATATTGATGCTCAAGTTTTATACGTCTGCTATTAATAATAACTGATATTAACACCAAGTGACATCTCTTTTGCTCCCTGTCTTCTGGTTTTAGACAAAGAAAATACTTACAGTAAAGTTTCAGGTATGATATCATAGCATCGACTGAGAGACAGATGTTGGAGGTAGTTGAGCTGGTAAAATTCTGGAAAGCAGTCATTCTTCAGCATGACACTATCACTGTAATAGAGCAGAAGAAAAGATTCCAAACTGATTCATCAATTCAGATGGAGAAGACACAACTAGAAGACCACTTGGTTCCTTCAACATATTAAGATTCTTTCCTCCTTCAATGAGCAGTCATGACTTTTCAATTTTTGTTTGAAAAGAAATAAACGAAAAAATACCTTAAGTCTAGGTGGACAAGATTGGGGCATCTTCCAACTAAAGTAGAGACATCTAGGGGGAAAAAATGATGGGCATGATTAAATGAGGAAGAGCACAAGAATATTTGCTATTAATGCTATCTTTGACACTGTGCTAATAAAACTTTGGAACAAAACACAAAATCATCATCTTGGTATTTAAGACTTTTGAACCCAGAAAATCGAAGAGAATCAACTGGAAATAGTAGGAGAACTATGTAAAACAACAGGCTAACAATAATCCACAGCATATCTATGTGTCTGCAAAAACTGGACAGGGAAGAAAAGAAAACGATAACAAAAAAATCCCACTCACAATACCAAAAAGCAAAACCAAACACCACCATATATAAACAACATATTGTAAAGGTGGCACTTAAATCAATAGGGGAAATAATGGATAATTTTTAAAAAATGATATTGCTACCACAGGCAGAAAAAGACTTGTTTCTCCAACCAAACAGTATTCCAAATAAATTTCATACATACTAAGAAGTCCTAAATGCAAAAATATGAGTAATCTTTCACTGGATCTTGGGATAGGTAAGGCTTTTCTAAACACAAGAGAATACATAAAAGGAACACTGACAATTTACTACATAAAAATTTTAACTACCATGTTAAAGCAACACAAAACACAAACAGAATTAAAGAATTGTCAGAAAACTGGGAATGTTTTCAACATACATGCAACGGAGAGTTAATGGTCTTATTTAAAAAGACGAGAAAGCTAAGTATAGAAAATGGGTGAAGAATATGAAGAGATACTGGCAAAACAGAGATACAAATGGAGCAAGAAAAGCAAAATAAAAATGTTGCTTTTTAGCCATGAAGTGAAAAAAAATTCTATTGTTAATACCCAGAATCAATGAAATATAATTAAACAGATCCCACATACATTGCAAGTGGGTATTTAATTTTATGCAGCCTTTCAGGGGAGTAAATGGATTTTTTTTTTAAGGTGAATGGATTCTGTGTGTGTGTGTGTGTGTGTGTGTGTGTGTGTGTGTGTGTGTGTGTTCTGAGCATTATACACTCAGCTCTTTGGTTCAGTAATTCCACTTTCAGAAAAACAATTAGGTGTGCATGAAGATACTCGTTTTAGCATAGCTGCAACAACTCTTCCCCCAATTATTTTAATACATTAACCTCCATCCATTCTGTGGAACACAATGCCAATAATGGTGATTCAAAAGCTTTTGTTTTTATTATTTTTTAAGTGTTTATTTTTGAGAGAAAGAGGGAGAGAGATAGAGCAGGGGAGAGGCAGGGAGAGGGAGAGACAGAGGATCCGAAGCAGGCTCTGTGAAAGCAGGCCCCTCTGAAAGCAGAGAGGCCGATGCAGAGTTGGAACTCATGAACCATGAGATCATGACCTGAGCCGAAGATGGACATTTAACCAACTGAGCCACCTGGGGGGGCCCCTTCAAAAGCTTTAAAATAACACTTCATGACATGAAAAAATACTTAAAATATACTGTATAGCGAAAACAAAACCAGATCCATACAATGCTTTACAATCTCAATTTAGTTAAAACACACTAAAATACTCCTATTTACAAACTCACACGGAGCAAAAGGTTCAGAGGGTGGGTGTAGCAGGGGAAGGCCAGAAGGAAATATACCCAAGGGTGGTGGGGTCACAGGTACCTTTTGAAAGTCACATGTGCTACTTTGCAATCAGAAAATGAATCAATAGAGGTTACTTATTTTTCAAACCCCACTTCATTTCCTGTGGAAAGGAAAAACATGGGGCTATCTTCAGCCCATTCCCTCCCTTGCATCTGAGACTTGCATTTTAAACTGTCTCCTCAACACACCCACTGTGATATGAGACAGGCATCTCAAATTCCTGCCTAAAAGCAAAACTTCTCCTCTAAATCTGCCCCTTCCCTAAGCCTCTTCTCTGAGAAAGAGCGACAGTCACCCAGCCAGCTGCTTAGGCCAGAGCCCTGGGAGTCACACTCAACTGTTTTCTCACATCCCACATACAGTCTGTTACCGAAGCCTGTTCTGTTGGCTTTTTAACAACTGATCATTTCTTACCATCTCCAAAGTCACCACCCGAGGCTCTTACAGCCTTTTCTCAACACGGCACCAGAAGAAGACTTTTAAAGGGGAGTCAGATCGTATCACATCATTCCCTGCTCAAAATGCTACAACGGCTTCCCATCTCCCTCAGAAACTAATTCTGAACAAAGTTTCTGCCTCGGCTTACAGAACCCTGGGCTATCTTACAGCCTATCACTGTCCTCCTTGTTCCCTCTCACACACTGGCTCCCATATCAAGGCTTTTGCACTTGTTGGTCCTCAGTTCTAGAATGTCCCTTCCTCAGTTATCTATACAGCTCATGCCTTTCACTCAGTCAGGCCTCTGCTCAAGCGTCACTTTCTCAGAGAGGCCCTCTCTGGCCATTCCATCTGAGAATAACCCCCTCTGACCTGTGCTCTGCCTGAGCGCTCTGCTGCTCCTTTCTTCCTCCCTCCATCTTATCTCCTTTCATCACATTTAGTTATCTGTTGGTTGCCTGGCTCCCCCACCGGAACATAAGCTGTAGAAGGGTGACTTCATCAGTTTTGTTCAAGGCCACAGCTCCCACATCTGGAACAGGGCTTGGTGCATCGTAGGTGCTCAATAAATATTTGTTTAATGAGTGACTAAAAAACAAAGAAGTGCACAGTACAGTTTTGAGTGACCCACCGCCTAGCTAGCCAACCAGCCATCAACAAAACCCAAAATCAGAAACAATCTTATTTTGATGTCACCCAGGAAAGAACAAAACCTTGCGGGGGTAAAACTGGTTAGTCTCCAGCCCTCACTTAAGCCCTTCCCCATCCCACAGGGGAAAGGGTTAGTAAACAGTAGTCACTGCTTAGAGTACAGACTCTCTCTACACATGATCCCTTTCATTTCACCACTAAATGCAGATCTGCTGGAGCCAGAAGGCATCTTACAAACCCCCAAATCTAACCTGTCATTTTAGGGGAGAGGCAATTTCATCTAGAGAAGTCAAGGTCACATCCAAGACCAAGAGCTGGGACCTCTAGACCTCGGTCAGCACTTCTCTACTGCCCCATGGGGGCAGAGGGGGTGTAACCACCAACAATTATTGCATTCTCACTAGCGTTAACATGCTATGTGAGATGAACCCGTTTATTTCTTACTTTAACTCTAAGAGACAGGCTCTGCTACTACTCTCTCTAGTTTACTCATGAGGAAATTGAGGAACAGGGGAAGTTCAGCAACTTGCTCAAGACTACAAAGTAAATGACAGAGTAGGAACTTGAACCCAGGCAGACCAGCACCAGTCTAGGAGGTAAAATGATATTTATATGATCTTCTAAATAGTGAAGCAGTGTGTGCCATTGGTGAAGACATTAAAAAATCTTTGATTCCCACTGTAGAATTAAGAAAACACATACTTCAACTTAAACTCTAGGTCTTTGTTCTTGCCCTGAATATGTCTAGCAAGCAGGATTTTATTACCTATTATTCTTGCCAAAGCTTGGTAAACAGGCTCTCCATTCTTTTCCAGAGGAACAAAGAGAAGTGTTTTAGGCCATACTGGGGACAAATTACCAGCAGCTTGCCTACAGCAGATTTCCTCAACCTTGCACCTAGAACCTCGTTCATTCAGAAAGACTCTCAATAAAGAAACAGCAAATTCAGATATGAGGCACTGCCTTTTCTTGTCTTGGGGATGAACAGAGAACTGGTGGTGAGATTCAATGTGAAGAGGCTGCTCCTTGGTGGGAGTTTAAAATCCTTGAAAGGCAATTTGGCAAGAACTACCCAGAGCTTAAGAACAGAGTCTAATCCTTGACTCAGCAATTCCACTTTTAAGAACCCACCCTTAGAAATGCACTCAAAGGTCTATGTCCATGACAAGGTTGTTTATAAAAGGAAAAAAACTGTAAAGACTCTAAAAGTCCATTACAAGGAGATCAAGTGAAGGAATTAATATTGAATCAATACAAATTATTCCATATCTATTTGATGGAGTATCACACAGCCACCGACAATGATGTGGTAGAGCTACTAAAAATGGAATTATCTGGGGAAAAAAAGGGTATTACGAATATTTCATGCACTATGTCCCACTTTAAAAAACACTTTTATGCAGGAGAAAGATCAGCAGGATGTTAGTGAGATGACTGATGATTTGTTTTTCTTGATGTTTTCCATATTTTCTATATTTTCCATATTTCTATATATGGAAATTTCTAGATTTCCATATTTCTATATAATACCATAATCAAATTTAAAACAGTATTTAAAGGGGAAAAATGTAGAACACAAATACTGTGTGTATAGGAGAGTGGTAAAAGAAACACTTTGCTGCTTTTACAGATGTCTAAAGAAAATAATCCCGTCTGAAGATGCAGGCGTCTGGATGTGAGCACAGGCAAAGGACTCAACGCCCTGGCTGCGCCCAGGAATCTAGCTCCTCTATACACCCTGGTATGTTGTATACTTGGCAGAAGACACATCTTGTCCTGGAGAAGCAGGTCTCAAATACTACTTAAATTCTAAGAATTTGCAGACATTCTGCAAATGTCTGATTCAAATCTTTTAAAGTATAATAAACGCTATAATAAATAAAGCACTGTTATGAGCCAACATCAAGTCATAAAGGTACGGCTGAGGTGTTCTACCAATTAACAGGGCTCTGCGTGGTCTACAGCCTCAGAGCTCAAGAGGAAGCCATGAAAAAAACCTGGGCCATTTGCAAACACTTTTCTCTGCAAATCAAGGTTTTGCCAATATTAGATGATTAAAGCACAACTGAATGTTGAGGCTTATAAAGACAGCTATCACACATTACCCCTGACTTCAAATGCCTATATTCAACCAAACGACATACATCATCATCCTCTTAGACTGAATGATGAAGAGTTGCCAATATGACCTTATAAACAGGGCTTAGAACAGGGTTTTTCAAACGTTGGCACTACTGACATTTTGGGTCAGATTATCTTTTTGTGTTCTTCTGCGTCCCATGAATTGCTTCCCAGCATTGCCGGCTTCTGCCCATTGGATGCCGGTAGCATCCCCGCAGCTGTGACCATCAAGAATGTCTCCACATGTCCCCAAAAGTCCCTTTTTCAGGGAAACTGCCCCTGGTTGAGAACCACTGCTTAGTGCTGATCAAACACCACATTCATCTATTCTATGTTGGGACTCTTACCTAATAATTCAGCTGATTACAAGAAGTTCTGCTTAAAAGCAAATTGGCTTAAAGCACAAAGGCTTTCACTTCTAGATTCTGGATTCAAATCCTGCTGCTAGCCCACCAGCTGTCCATCATCTAACCATTCCAATCAGCTGCCACCTCCTCTGAACAAGGGGAACGAGAACACACGTACTGGACTGAGACGATGGCACTTAGAAGCTCTGCAGGCAATGAAACCTCCTGCTGGTGTGGTCGCTGTGAAGGTCTCAGTGCCTGGTGGGTCTTACCTGATCTCTGGAGATTCTTTCGGTAGCCACTGAGGTTCAGCTGGGTGATGGTCTCTGACACATGCGCAACAGCCACTTGCACGTGCTTTTCAGTGAAGTCATAACACCAGGAGAGGTTCAGCTCATCCAATCTGCACAGAGAGGAAATAAGGAAAAGCATGAAACCACAACACAGGAATGAGTTTTGTATGTAGCACTGTCCCAAGCTGCAAAGAAAATACAAAGCCATAGATTCCTTGGCATTTCACGCACAGAACCTCTGCTTCTCTAAGCAGCTCCCTACCTTTGCTCACCTGAAACTGCCTTTTCCCCTCCTGACACATTCCCCTGCCCTGGTGAGCCTCAGAAATTTGCCTTAGTGAGTGATGCCCCCTTCTGGAAATGGAGGGAACAGTCTCCTCTAGATGGCTCAAACCTCAAAACAGGACTAGATGGAGACGCTCTAGGCTGTTTTCTTTTTCAACCAACCATGTTGTTAGCAGACAACCAGAGACAGAACAATCACTTGAAACGCTTAAAAAAAAAAAAAAAATCAATGGATTATACCAGGGATTCCCAATAAAGAAATGCTGACATTCCAAAAAAGCCACTTCATCTTATCTGGCTTCTGCTAACTGAGCAAATGAAGGATTCAAAGACAATATCAAATCATTAAACCACACACCCCATTTCCAACATAGCTAAATAAATGTAGGGGTTACACATTTTACCTCACTGATAACATTTTTATCCAAAGGTAATTTACTTTCAAAAGATCATTAGAGACATACGGGGGCTCCTGGATGGTTCACTGGTTAAGTGTCTGACTTAAGCTCAGGTGATGATCTCACGGTTGGGGAGTTTGAGCCCCAGGTAGGGTTCTGTGCTCACAGCTCAGAGCCTGGAGCCTGCTTTATATTCTGTGTCTCCCTCTCTCTCTGACCCTCCCCTGCTTATGCTCTGTCTCTCTCTCACAAAATAAAAAATACACATTGAAAATAATTAGACATACAACGCTACAGCAGAGAGATTAAGGATTATTAAAAAGGACACATATACACAAATGTACGCACACAACACAGTACTGTGTATTCTGTGAGCCATGTCCCCCTCACATTTAGGAATATCTGTAACCGTAACCTTTATTTATATACTGACATTATTACATGAAACAAAAGATATTTTTAATGGAGCCACTCAAATTTATAATATTTGCATAAGTTACATCTACAGGGAAAAAAGCCTGACTGAATAGTCAGGTATAAACAGACTAATTTCAACCATACCGTTGATAAAACACATTACTAAATTTTCCCTATTTTAATCGTAAAAACAGGAGGGGATCACTACACAGGTATCCTCAGCAAATGCACGTGATCTGGCTCCTCGGCATGAACAGAAAGTTCAGAGGGTAAAGGACGTCACATTACCATCAGGAATGCAGAGTTAGGAAAAGCTCAAGAAATATATTCAATTCTACTCTCACAGGAGGGATAGTTGTATATTTGCCAAAACAGTTCTATAATCAAGTCTCACGTCATTCTTACCTGGAACAGCTACTCAGCAAAGTCTTCAGGGCAGATTCGGAGAATCCAGAACACCCAGAAAGATTCAGTCGCAGTAAATTTGAGTTCTGTGCAAGGTTGCTGGAAAAGAAGGAAAATGTCAGAGGAATACCAATATGACACTATCACTCAATTAATAAGCATTCTGACGAAAGCACGCTAGAGAAGTTAAGTACTCAAACACACAGGCCTTTGAGTCAGAAGTAGTTTCAACTCATGTCTCACTCTGTATGATACCAAGCAGGATGCTTTGTTTCAGTTTATTCGTCTGTAAAATGTCAGTATCATTACCTTCTTGGTTGGGTTGTTAAGATTAAATTATATATGATAAAAGGCTCAGTACAGTGCCTGGCACAAAGTAAGCACATGAGAAATACTAATCATGTAGTTTCATTTATTTATTTATTTATTTTTAAAGTAGGCTTCATGCCCAGCATGGAGCCAAACACGGGGCTTGAATGCACGACCGTGAGATCAAGAGTTGGATGCTTAACTGACTCTGCCACCCAGGAGCCCCAATGTAGTTTTTAAATTAAGAACAGAAAGAATGATGGAATAAACACTATTTCTATTTCACCCATAATGAGCATTAGCTTGTAGGCACACTTTTACTTGTCAAGTCTCCAGGTTCTTCCAATTAAACATCTCTCAAATTTGGCCCTCTCTTCTGCATTCCCAAATGCCTTGTGTTAGCTGAATTCAGTGATTAAGAGCCAGAATTCTGGAATCATTCTCTATAACCAAGTTCAAATTTTGGTTCTGCCACTTAACTGCCTCTGAGACCTTGGACAAGTTATTCAGCCTCTCTGTGCTTCAATTTCTGTATCTGAACAATAAGAGCTTACGTCATAGGTTGCTGTGAGAATTTATGAGACAACCTTTGAAGAACTTAGTGTCTGGTACATAGTAAGTGCTCAGTAAATGTTGTAGTTATCTTTACGATTTTCTTACATCATGTTTCACCATTTCTCACCTGAATGAACACAATACGATCCTAACTAGCCCAGTTTTTCCCTCATCTGATTAACCTGCCAAGGTACCCAATAAGTTATTTTCCTAAATTTCAACTCTGACATGTTCTTTCCATTCTCCGATCCACTCTCTTTACAACACTTCCCTCTTCAGTGCCTATCACGGAGTCCAGACTTCTTACAGCATGGCAGGGGCCCGTTATGATCGGGTCTTCACCTCCTGTCACCTCCTCACTGTGCCCTATGATCCACCAGTTCCCAACTACTTCAGAGTTTAGAACCACACAGGCAGCTTTACCTAGACTGCTTCTTGACCTCATCACGTGGGGATCTCCAACCTGAATATCTGCAATACTCAGCTGAAGAGTCACTTCCTCTGAGAAAGCCGCCCTCCCTAAATTTAATTAGGCCTCTCCATGGGATCCCACATATTCCCCGACACATTTAACAAACACACTGCACTGTAATTATCTGTCTCTCCCACGGATGGGGCAGGGAGTGGGCCTCTGTTCATCCTTGTTTGTCTACAAACCCAGCAGAAGGCCCAGCATACAGTTAGTAGCCAACTTACATTGCCAGGATGAGTTGTGAAAAGTACTACAGAGGCACAGATACTTCTGAGTCCATCCGGATATGGACAAAAGGGCACCCCGTGTATATTCCGGAAACAAAATTAACATACATAAAACCAACAGACTGGCTGACATGCTCCTGATGGCCACTCACTTGACAATGGGATCTGACAGCTGGAGGCCTTCCAGGCTTAGATTCTGCAGCTTGGAGCACCGGGACAGAAGGCCGTGGAGGGTAGACACGGCAATCACAGAGTTGGACAGATCCATGTGCTGCACACGGAAAGGGCTGAACACAGCAGGGAGAAAAGAGAGGCTCAGTAAGGTGGCCCACACAAGTACCTCCAGATCAAATCCAACCCCACCTCCTCCCCAAATGAACAGCCACTCAACAAACATGACCCGCAATACACATTTCAAGTATAGTCTTGGTCTTAATATAAATTGCTACTAGTAACTTCTTTCCTTCATTCATTTTAAAATTCACGAGGACTTCTGCCAGATCAAAATGGTGCTGCCCATTAGTACCACTTAGGAAATTAGTCAGTGAGCATCATCAAAATGAGCTGGATGTGGCTGACAAGGAGATTCTGCCTATGATGCCTCCTAGCAAAGGTGAGTGAGTGAATTACTGAAACAGAAAAGACAGTGAAGAGCAAGCTGTAAAGGGCTAAAACTGAGATACCTGGAGGACACGCAGGTGTAGAAGTTTCTAGGTAACTGGACCTAGTAGTTTGTTTGAAAGAGAGGGCTGAACTAGAGAAGAGGATTTGAAAGTTCCAGCACAACTGCGGGTGTATAAGACAGCGTGTCCCCAGACAGTGTGTGGATTGAGAGAAGGCAATCAGGGACAGACCCCAGAGTAGCAGAGAAAGCAGCACACGTGAAGGGGACCCAGAAGGAATAGCCGCGGGAGGAGGATAAACACCAGTGGAAGAGGGGTGCAGCCATATGACCATGGAGGGATGGGGAAAGAACTAGAGTTGGGATCCATGTTTTTGATCTTACTTCTGCCATTTTTAGCTTATCTTTCTGTTCAGTATCTAGTCATTCCACTCAAGTCTGGGATGGCATTAAACCATACTGCAAAACTACCGGGAACAGAGAAGTAGTTTGTCAAAAATATTCTACAAAGAGGGCTTTTCTTTCAAGTTGCAAATCTGTCCACCACAGGATCAGAAACCCAGAGCTACAAAATCTGAGAAAACTCCTCACACACTGTCTTGATCAGAACTGGGCAGTGCGGAAAGAGCTAGGCTGGTTGAGTACTCTGAACAACTCTGTCCTCAAGGGACTCGTGAGGAGCATCCCATGAGGACCCCACCTCAGGAGCAAAATGTGCCTCTTGGACCCTCCAGAAGAGCCAAAAGTAACCCTGACTTAAAGTGGGAATGGGATCACAGTAAGCAGTGCCACGTTTCAACACAAAGGCCACACAGCAAAATATGCACTTAACATTCCACCGCATGGCTGACTTGTCACAGGCCAGAAGGTTGGATCCAGAAAAAAAGTAAGTTTTCATCTATTTCCACCTCAAGATTTAGTCTTTTCTGGGGAGCTTTCTTTTTTACCTGAAATGTTCAACTAATGGTTGATCCACAAATGATCGTGGGCAGCGGAAGGCAACCACCCCTCGAGACAGCAGCCGGCCGATCACTTCCGGGTGCAGGTTTTTACCTGTGAGGTCCAAGGTCTGCCACAGAGACTCGTCAAACCTGGAAAAGAGGAGGTCCTTAGTAAGTCTGGGGTACTGGATACTGGAGGCCTCACCACTGCTACAGAACAAGGAGGAGATGGCCATAAATCACCTTGAAGCAAATTCCGAAGGAAGTTTTGTTTCTGAGTTGACTAAATAATTAGCTATGGTATTTTTGAGACACTATTGACTATTTCTTGCTCATCTCACAGATCAGCTTCCACCTTCACCTACGTATGTATTTCAATATACAGATGGTATATTGCTATCATTAGCAATGTAATGATCTGAGACTACAGAATAAAAGTTTTTGTGTTCAATTCACTTCGATAACTTAAAAATGACTGCTCAAATCATCTAATTGATTACTGAATAGGTAGGTAGGTTCAGAGTTGTCTAAATGATCCCACTTGCTGTTTTTGTTAATCATAAGTGAGTTACCACAATTACCCTAAGTAACATGTAAATATAACTAAAAGGAGGGAGGTCAGAACAATAGCTGACCTTTGCACATGGGTTTGAACTGTGCAGGGTCACTAACATGCAGATTTTTTATAGCACAATACTGTAAACATACTTTTTCTTCCTTATGATTTTCTCAGTAACATTTTCTTCCTCTAGCTTATCTTATTGTAAGAATAAGAGTATACAACACATATAACATATAAAACCTGTGTTAACTGGTTATGTTAAGGGGAAGGCTTCTGGTCAATAGTAGTCTATTTGAAGTTAAGTTTTTGGGGAGTCAAAAGTTGTATGTGGACATATATATATGTACAGATACACATTATTTGTATGAACTATCGTGAAAAGGAAAAATATTAGATTTTAGATAGTGTTTCTAAAGCAAAAATGAGGTTATTAAAATGTACTAAACAGTAAAATCAAGGGGCTGTAATAGCCACAGTTTAATTCAACTTAACAAAAAAAGAAAACATGAGACCAAGCCCATGAGGGAACATTTTTAATGCCTACTAGAATTTTATTCTTTAATACTATTGAAATAAGCAGACCACTGGCAGGGCTCTGAAATAATTCTGCATAAAGAAACAGTCAATGTGTTATTTGGACTCTATTATTAAGAAGGCAGGACCCCAGTGCCTGGCACATACGAAGTGCTTAATAAATAGCAGTTACTGCTTTTATGACAACTGATAATGAAGATTAATAGACTCTGCATGAAGAAGAGAGCTGGCTGAAAGAAAATTGATATGAGGTCACTTAAGGAGGGATCAGAGAAACCCCACCACCGCTGGCTCCAGCATTCCGGGTGTGCACGTCTCCCGGTGGCTCTTCTGAGCAAACAGCCCACTCTGTAAATACCTGGGGTGTCTTACAGCCCACACACCGCTGAATGGACGGGAAGGGGCCCTTGCTGGCTCACAATGAGAGACTGACAGATGTGTAGGGAAAATAGAGATAAATGGCCTTTAAGAGCAAAGGATGGCTAGTGACTGGCTGGAGAGGGCAGGTGGTGAAGACGAACAAAAGTTCAAACTGAAAACCAAGCCTCCCCCACCTCCACCCCTTCTGGCCTGTTATTGTCTTCCAGTTCACCAAGATGTTCCTGTGCAGTTCACAGTTCACACCTGAAAAGTGTCGTCCCCACGGGCGCCTGGGTGGCTCATTCAGTTAAGCGTCTGACTTCAACTCAGGTCACGATCTCGAAGTTCGTGGGTTCCAGCCCCACGTCGGGCTCTGTGCTTACAGCTAAGAGCCTGGAGCCTGCTTCAGATTCTGTGTTTCCTTCTCTCTCTGCCCCTCCCCCTCCCTACCTCCTCCCTTCTCTTAAAAATAAGCATTAAAAAAAAAAAAAATTAAAGGAAAAGTGGCGCCCCTGAGCCAACAAAGACACGAGCAGTTACTGGTTTCCGTGTACTAAACACTTCCATGAGCCAGGCACTGCACGCCATCTTTATGGTTCAGCCTCATAACTGTCCAGTCTGGAAGGTACTACAATTTCCATTTTATACAAGGGACTGAGGCTCAGAAGTGTCAAGAACTTCACTCAGGTCCCAGAATGCTAGGTGGCAGACAGAGACTGGGTTCGCAGTTGGATCTGTTATGCCCGAATCGCGAGTCCCCAGAGAGCTCCAAGGAGCCGGCACTGATGCAAGAACAAAAGGGTCTTTATTACAAGCTCGAGGAGGGGCTCACCCATCTCCCGGAGCAGCAGGAGCAAAGTGAAGCCCCGAACAGTGGCAAGCAGGATTTTTATGGGGGAAGGGCGGGGGTGTTACCGTGCACATGTTGTACGTTTTGCATCATTACATAAGCACCAATCATAATTGTACAATACCCATAGTAACAGCAGAGTAACAGTTTTGACCATTCAGTATCTGCGAGGCGTCCGTTACATTTGGCGGGACCCAATCATGACCGTTTAGAGTCTTTTAAAATGACCAATTATGAGGTGGGCTCAGAGAATCTACGTGGGGCTTCTGCAAGCCGTGATTGATTGGCAAGTTTGTACAAAGTAACTACCTGCAGTTCCCAGCCCTGACTTGACTCCAAGACTACAGGAATGTACACATTTCTTTTGATCGGCAGATCAGAGGGCAGTCCAAGGGTGGCTTCAGTTGAAGCTTTTCCTGGAACTGGGACTCCGTGCAGCCTGAGGTTGTTTCTAATGGAGGACTTAATTTCAGGCTCCTCAGACCTAATAACCAGGACCTGTGTTCTCCCCTCTGTCTGGCCCACTGGTATGAGGAGCCATGAGGCCATTCAGAGTCAGCATCCCACCAGCGCGAGAATACAGAAAAAAGTTCCCAAGGTAGTAAGCTTACACCTCCAGGAGACTCCTCCCTTCTGCTGTGAAATGAAGACACTATTGCTAAATATATGAAGATACCTAGTCTGCTTTGTGGTACTATATTTTTCTTGTTTTTTTAGTTTCATTAGACCCAAATGAGTAAATAAATAACCTTCTCCTCTCCTCCCACATATATACCAAAAGGGGTGAAAAATACTTACGCTAGGTGATACCACCGCTTACAAATACTGGAGACCTTCAGGAGTTCAGGGAGGCACAGACAGGAAAAGATTCCTAAGAGCAGCTCGTCAGGAAGGGAGTCCCATGAAACACCTTTAAGTGAGAAAAACACTTGTCTTGTAATTACCACTCATTTACCCAATCAAGTCTGAGTCTTTTCATGCACTTAAAGGATACACAACCTTTAATTTATAGGGGGAACTTAATGCTAATCAAATTACTCCTCCCACAATTGTTTTTCTGTTCACCCACTGTCTCAGTACCTGCCATAAGGCAACACACCTTCTCAGCAAAGGAAAAAAGAGAAAACCAAGAATACTTTTCATATCATTTTTCCCTTCAGCACCTGCTAGCCAACCTTAGTAAGGGCTATATTAATGGTGGTACAGAGCAAGTCCTCCCTGCCCAATGGCATACAACAATGTCTAAGACACTGATGCCCTCCGTGGCTAAGAAATGGCTGGTTTCTCTCAGAACGGGATCCGGTGGTGGATTTAGCCATCAAGTAGTGACCTGATCTACGAGACAAATGAAGTTTCTTCCTCCTCCTTTCAGATTTACAGAAAGCACTCAGAAGTCCATTTGCCTACCAGTGCAATATCAGAAGGGTGCTTTCATCTAGCTCTCTACTTATAGTGGTGCCAGGGAGCATTCTAGGTGTTGGGAAGAGAGCAATAAATAAGATAGACAAAGCATTTTACCTTCATGGAGCTTACATTCTGGTGGAAGGAAACAATCACACATACAAAAATAAGTAAGTTACAGGATCTAGAAAAATTGATTAGTGCTATGCAGAAAAATTAAGCAGAGTAAGAGAGGATAGGAAGTACAGGGGCCAATGCTCAAAATCTCAACAAAGCAGTCAAGGAAGGCCTCACTGAGGCAGTGATCAGTGAGCAAAGGCTTGAACAAAATTAGGGAGCCATGTTTTCTAGGTGCAGGGAACAGCATGTCTGTTATGAGGAACAGCAAGGCCAGTGCAGAAGAGTGAGCAGGGAGGTGATAGAAGATGAGAGAAGTGTGGGGCCAGGTCAGGCAGGACTTTGTACATCATGATGAGGCCTTCAGCTCTGACTCTGAATGTCATGAGGAACCACTATAGGGTGTGGATCACAGATAATTCTAAAAGGATTGCTTGGGCTGCTGTGTTAAAAATAAAAAAGCTGGAGGGGCGTCTGGCTGGCTCAGTCAGTAGAAGGGTCCTACTTCAGCTCAGTTCATGATCACACAGTTCATGAGTTTGAGCCCCACGTCAGGCTCTGTGCTGGCAGTTCAGAGCCTGGAGCCTGCTTCAGATTCTGTGTCTCCTTCTCTGCCCTCCCCTGTGCACACTCTCTCAAAAAATAAATAAAAGTATTTAAAAAAAAAAAACTGGAGGGGGGAAAAAGGTGGATATTTCAAGATGAGTTTTCTTTGTCTTATAAAAGCAAAGTCTAAGTAGAACTCTTACATAGGAACATAAAGAATAACCTACAAGATCAGGATCATAGGGCAATGGCCAAGGAAACAATATGCATGGAAGAAATACTGAGTGTTTAGATCAGTTCAGTGAGTCGCCTTCCTAGTCTCCCTTTACCTCCAACTGCTCTTGTACACCAAGTCTAGTGCTATCCTCTCCCTTCTGTGATGGTTCACTGGACTGATGAGTTAACTTGATTGGGTCGGGGGAGGCCAAATATTTGGTTACACACTATTCTGGGTGTGTCTGTGAGAGGTTCCTGGAGATGAACACTTGAGTCCGTCAACTGAGAAACAGATTCCCTTCTCCAATGTGAGTGGGTCTCTTCTAATCCAAATCCTGATGAGAAGTGGTTTTCTCCCTGCCTCTGAGCTGGGACATGGATCTCCTGACGTCAGACCTGAACTGGAACCATCTGTTTTCCGGGTCCCTAAGCCTTTAGAGTGTGGACCTTGAGACTCCTCGGCTTCAGTAATAGTGTGAGCCAAATCCTTATAATAAATTTCCGCATCTCTGGAGAACCCTGATTACTAATACACTGTCCCCCCCCATCTAAAAAAATAGACTTCCTGCACAGGTACAGTGAACTAGGCTCCATGGAGAACATGATGGAGAAAAGCATTGTGAAGGGTGGTAAGTGTGGCATTTGCTACCTCTGGGTGGTATTCTGGGCAATTTTTCCAAGTTAGAACCTTTCCATGGTGGCCCCCAAATATGGAGCCTGAAGTCCAAACTGCTTGGCATGAAATTCAAAAGCTTTCACATCACGGACCCACTCATTTTTCTAGGTTCATTACCTAAAAATATGTTCTAGCCATTTGGACTTACTTGTAATTTGCAGAATGAGCCACATCTCATGGCCACATCTCAGTGGCCCTGTACAAGCTGTGCCTGCCCCCGACTACTATTAACTTAAAATCAAGGCACTATTAGAGCCCCAATGTCTATGGAAGGCTTCCCGTGACATTACCAAAAATGGGTCACTTTTTAATCACGAATTTATTACTTTTATTATTTTAAAAATATTTTATTTATATTTTTATTTTTATGTTTTATAGGTATATAGTATATTTTTTATTTTAATAAAATTTTACCACAATTTTATTATTTACTTAGTCATCTGTTTAGCCCCTGCCCCTGCTGGGCCGTGAGTTCTTGGGAACAAAAAAAAAATCACTTTAAAAAAATATAATCTTTGTATTTCCTGGAACTAGCACAATGTCTGACATATTCGTATGATACATACATGCATACACTTATTGAACATGCAGGTGTCTGTTCTACAAAGATGAATAAGCTATGGCCAGCTCAAGGTTCGAGACACAAACAGGAAATTTCAACAAGGCATCATAATGGGCTGTAATAGGGATCACAGTGCTGTGCTATGCAGTGTATGGTGGTAAAGCAGTGTCAGAGAGGCCTTCCCTGGAGGAAGTGGCCTCTACTGAAAAATGAGGAGATATGCAGTTGCTCAATGATTGCCTGCCCCTCCTTCCCCGAGGACAAAATGATTCACTGAGGCCCTGAAACCAGGAGTAAAGGGATGAGGGCCAGTCATCCATGCTGACCCTGCTCCACAACCCAGGGAGGCAGCTGGAGAACTCTGAGGCTTCTCAGTGTGGCGACAACCCTCCTTCACCACCACAAGGCTCCTCCAAGCTCAGCATGGACAGAGGACGGGGGTTCTCAAATACACTTCCTGGTCTGCTTCCCCCATTCGAAAAAGTTGATAGATTAGCTTTCCTTAAGTTCTCCTTCCATTAAGTCTTCTGAACTCCCTGACCTCTAGTGCCTCTTGAATGTGTAGATCAGATTCTAGCATTTGATTTGGCAAAAAATGACACGCTTCGTTATTTCGAATCCAGGATGTTGAGACTGCACTAGGACTTGCACTATGAACTGTCCTCTCCTCGTGATATCAGGTGCCTGGCCTCCCTGAGGGCGAGAACGGGAAAGGAAGCATGTCGATGGGAATGCATCTCTATTGCCCCAAGTCTGTGAACCCTGGGCAAGTTACCTAATTCCTCAGGTTCAGTTTCTTTATCTGCAGGAACGGGATAAAGTGATTTATTTTGCAAAGTAGTTGCCTGTGGAGATTAAATAATATAAACAGAGAGCAAGCAGCAGAGTCAAACTTTCTTTTCTCCTTCTTGCCTCTATTTCTCTCCTTTCTCCATTAAAGCTTCACACATTTGTCTTTTGTGATGACTTTTCTTTTCACTGCTGCTTAGAACTTTCACCTATTTGAAAACACACCGGGTTTTAATTGGGTTAGGATGAGGGCTGCTGTGTGTGATTGACCAAGAGGCCCAAACAGCCCTCCAAGTTTGGGAACCCCAGAAGCAGATCCTGTGGATCTGAATTCAAGTAGTTTATTTGGTAAGTAATCCCAGGAAGCACTGGAAAGTTAAGAGGTATAGAAGGGAAAGAAGCCAATTTGGGGAATGTTAAGAAGCAGGTTATCGCCAAGGACAAGTGGAGTTCAAGTCTGCTGGGGACTCTGGGATACCTTATAGCACCTGACCCAGGGCTGTCTGTTGCAGCCAAGGGCACGGGTGCCAGGGTATTAATCCACCAACAGCTTTGTCACTGGGTGTGGGCTTCTGGGAGCAGGGCAGAAATGTTAACTCCCACATGCCACAGAGAAAGGCATCAAGCAGTTGCATCTGTATGCAGGAGGAAACCTCTGGCATATAAAGAGTGCTGAGCTTCAATGGGCTATAGATGGGGCAGCCTGTGTCCCCTGAAGACTGCGGAAAAGGAAATTAGGGAGGCTTGTTGTGAAGTGCAGGGCAGGAGAAATAAATCAATGAATTTGGTGCTTGTTTTACTGGGAACACATAAGAAATCAGAAACAATTAGAACAATATGAGCTAGGTAATTAAGATGTAAAGAAAAGGGGCACCTGGGTGGCTCAGTCAGTTGCCCATCCAAGTTTTGATTTCACATCAGGTCATGATCCCAGGGTTGTGGGATCCAGCCTTGCATCAGGCTCCGTACTGAGCATGGACCCTGCTTGGGATTTCCCTCCTGGGATCCCCCCCCCGCCCCACCTGCTCATGATCTCTCTCTCTCTAATAAAAAAATTTTTTTACATGCAAAGAGGAAAACTAGTCACTATTTGCAGGAAGGAACACTGAAGTTTGCAGAGGACAGCAAAGCTAAGCAGTGAAGCCACTCTAGGAAGGTAACGCTAGTATTTGTATGTCTTTGCATTGCAACTTCCATCTTCATCTGCCCGACTTCTACTCATCCTTCAGGTCTCGGCTTTAACATCACCCCCTCAGAGAAGCATTCCCAGATCACCACCATAGCCCCTAGACCCATATTTGCACACCCAGCACACAGCATAATACCCGGCCCATAACTAGCATCCAATGTAATTTTGCTAGATGCATCAAACCTTTTAGTCTCTCTTCATGCAAACTGTGAATGTGCCAATTCTGCATTTGCGCTGACTAGTTAATCTTTGCTAATCAAGAAACTACTACACACCCAGTGCCTCGGAGAGCCTGGCAATGAATATTAGAAAGTACTCAAATCCTGTTTTGCGAAGGAATGACTGACACCCAAAAGAATGCTGGCTTTATTCTACACACAGGCAAGACTGCTGGCTTCTTAGGACCAGTTTCCTTATTTGTAAAATGATAAGGCTGGCCAATGGCTCCACTTCAGCAAACATTCCTGGGTGCCTAATTAATGCACTAGTGCTGGGAGCTGGGTGTAAGCTACAGTCCCTGCCCAACAGCCTCCCCAACAGACAAACTACTAAACAAATACATAACCTAACATTTTAAACACTGCCATTTACTGAAAGCCCTAAAGTCTCAGGCACTTATTCAAACACACGGACTCTAAATGCAACAACCCTGTATATTTAGTAGAATGCCGGTTTACAGATGAGGAAACTGGTCTCAGCAGGGTTAAATAACCTCACCAAGGTGTTATCAGCTGTTAGGGGGGAGAGACAGGAGGCAAAGTGGGGCTGCTCTGAGTATGCCAAAACCCTACACCCTGAGGTCCAGGCAACAGAGGGCACTGCAGGTGAGGGCCTTGTACCTGCAAAGGAATGGCATGGCGCTGCTGTGCAGAGGGAAGGAGGCTGAAGACGAAATCCCAGGACAAAAAGATAACGTCCCCAGGTCAGTACACAAGTAGCCTGTGATATGGGTGGGCACGTGGTTCAGAAGAAGACTCAAGTGCAACCAGGCCACACAACTAGTAAAATGGCAGGGGGGGAATTCAAACTAGGTCTGACTCCAAATGATGCCCTTTCTACCACGGAATGCTCTAACATCCCACACTCTCCCCTGTTCTAAGTGCTTGATGTTCTTTCTAGAAGACTAAGGAAGGTAAGAGTTCAACCTGACTTGCAATGGGAAAAGAATTCAATCAGGGCTAGAGGGAGGGCTGGCAGGGAGGAGTAAAACAAAGATGCTAAGAGCTATCAAGCAGGCGGGCTCCCAAAAGGAAGGATCAAAGGCCGAAGAAATGCACAGCCCCAGCTAGCAGCCCACTCCCTCAGTTGATCACAAAAGGACACTGACCATAGGGCCCCTCGCTAGAGGTGCTGAAGCCTGAGACTGGCTGCTGTCCAAGCAGATGGGGCAGAAGTCTGTCTTCCAGCTCCAGCGGCTGGTATCCGGGCTTGCGATACGCTTAATCTAATTTTACTTGCCATTCTTAATTCTCCAAACATCAACCATCTGTTTCCTGGATTCCTGACTCCTCTGCTGTCTGGTCTGTTTGCCTGAGCAGATGGGAGAGTCCAGAGCAGGACTTTCCTCCACTCACCTCTTTTACCCCCACAAGGCTGCACACCAGCCCTGCACAGAAAAGGAAACAATTAATCCCACAGCCAGCAGGCTTAACTACAGGAAGGCTGTTAAACATACTCTGGAGCCACGAAGGGGCAAAAACTGGCCAGATTCACCAACCTGCTGGGCGTCACCCTCAGCCACCATCATTTCCACTCACCCATCATGTGCAAACTCAGCTGTCCACGTCTGTTAACTCTGTCACTGCCCATGCCTCAAACTTCTCTGGGGAGAGCGGCTTATTGAAGAATTTCCTATGCAGGAGATCTTTGCAAGCTCTGCAGTATAGGTTACTCATCTTACTGAGCATATTTATTTCTCGCAACATCACCCACACTTAAGATTCCAATTAAAATTCCAAATCTTAATCATAAACAAAACTCTGACTCTCGAAACTGCTTCTCTCCTTCAGAATGGATAAACAAATTATACTTAGAATAAGCTGGCACTGGGATTTATGCCTCCTGTTTCCGATGTTTAAGGGTGGGGGCTCACTTCACGTTTGCCTGTGCTAGCTTGTTTTAAGTATTTTTTTTTTTTAATGTTTTATTTATTTCTAGGAGAGAGAGAGAGACAGCGTGAGCGGGGGAGGGTCAGAGAGAGAGGGAGTCACAGACTGAAACAGGCTCCAGGCTCTGAGCTGGCAGTCAGCACAGAGCCCGACGCGGGGCTCGAACCCACGAACCACGAGATCATGACCTAAGAGAAAGTCGGACGCTTAACCAACTAAGCCACCCGGGCGCCCCTAGCTTGTTTTCAGTACTAACCCATGCTTCCTTTCTGAAAAACCACAAAACTTCTGCCATGCTGGATGAGTTTTCCTTCGTCTGCCCACAGATCATCAAGACACTAGACCATACTAACTCTTAGCATTTTGGGTTTTGTTTGGCCAGGTGGACAAAACTTAAAGCAAAGCACAGTAAAACAGAAACAGGGTCCCCAATGACTCCCTCAGTCCCACAGCCCTTTATTTCCGTAAGAAACTTGCTCAAGCCTGGAATATGGGAAGAGGAGTGGAAAGACCATGGAAACTGGGATTTGGAGAATAAGGGAGAGTAAACATGCTAAGAGATCTGAGAGGTTTTTAGCCTGTTATGTTCACTGCCGTACTACTAACCTCTAGAATGCTCAATATTATTGGCTGCATGAATATATGAAAGGAAGCTACAGGGCAAAGAAGGGATGCCCTAAAGGGCCCCTTAAAGGCTCTTGCAGAGCGGAGTTTTGAGAGCTGGGGGCTGAGACCCATTGGTGAGTCAGGAAATTAATTTAGTTGGAGCAGCCTTGTTTTCAAAGAATGGAATGGAACACAATAGGAGGTACCTTAGCAAGGGGAATTATAGTTTTGTGAAATTTCTGTTTCAGGCACACACCCAGGATTGCAATGTACAATATATTTCTTACTGGTTTAAAAAACAGAAAATTGGAGGAGAAATGTTTGCCTGTGAGCATTAAAAAGCAGATTCCCATGCTCAAGGCAGGACTTCTTGGATCAGAATCTCAGGAATTTTGCACTTTGAACAAGTTCCTTTGGGGATATCAGCAGACACCAAACTTTAGAGGCTCCAGTCCGAGAACCACCGCAAGCTCTGGAATGTCAAGCAGTTTAACAGTCATGGAAAAGCTAATCAACAAATTAGTTGGCCAGTGTTTTTCTGGCCATCTTGTTTGGGGGGTGGAAGGCGGGGAGAAAAGGGACCAAGACAGGCATTAAATGACATGAATAAAATGAAGTTGCCCTGTTTGGGCTTGTTCACTGACCTCGCTACTGGGCCACTTATTTCCAATTCCTTCCATCCACTCACCCCGAGGGCCAAACAGACCTGTCCTGATACAGGTTTGCCACACGGTTTTTATCTTTCAAAATAAAAAGATGACAAGGACTTAGCTGCCAGATGTGTGCGAGTCTGGCTGGGGGCCAGCAGGGAGACTGCTGAGGGAAGAACCAGGAAAAACTCACAGCCCAGGGCCACTGTCATCAGATCACTATATAAAGCAGGTGTGGCCTATTCTGCCCTAATCTTGGCAGAGCCATTAGCCACCTGTCTTGACAACTGCAGACAATACTCCCTGGAATGACGATCCATAGACACTGTCGGCCCACGGGGACTCCTCTACCCAGCTGCCCCTCATCCTGCATCAGTGATTCTACTTCTCCACACTCCATGCCTATTAGCCTGTCTATATTGTGTGCAATTCCACAGGCATACCATGTAGATGATTAGTTTCCCTCCCTGCCGTCTCTTAGGTACTAACAAACATAAAAATAAAACTCTTTTTTTCTCTTTTTGCTTTAGACATATATATTTGAGGTCATTTTTAACAGTGTAGATGTACTGATTGGACTGTTTCCAGATTTTCCCTCTCTCCTCGGAGCCTCCACTTTTGCTGAGTGGAAGGAGGAAGATTGTCCACATCTGCTGGGAATCACCTTGGAGGCCCTTCTGCACCTGGGAAGTAGTACCTGGCTCAATTTGGCACAGGGGCTCCCTTCCTCTGCCCTCCTTTAGCATTTACTACCTAGACTGCTCATCGGATGCTAGTGTTATAGTCGCCATCTTTTGCTGTGAGCTTCTCTTAGTGTGTATTGTCTTTTCTCCTCAACTTGACTTGCAATGTCCAACAAGCCAGCAACCATCCCTTAATCTTCTCTCATTTCCATAGTGCCTTGCTTAAAAAATCCTTTTTTATTTGTACATCTCCATCTCTATCTCTGTGTATGAATGTGGAAGGACATACAGGAATCACACTCCACATTTAAAAGCAATTAGCACTGGACGAGTTAATCAAAATCTGCTCATCTTAGCAGAAAGTGTCTTTCACCACATTTGGTTGGACAAACACCAAATTGCTAGTGCTACACTCCAGACGCTAAAAATAAAGTAGCGCCTGGGTGGCCTAGTCGGTTAAACGTCCGACTTTCGCTCAGGTCATGATCTCGCGGTTCGTGGGTTCGAGCCCCGCGTCGGGTTCTGTGCTGACTGCCAGCTCAGAGCCTGGAGCCTGTTTCAGTCTGTGACTCCCTTTCTCTCTGACCCTCCCCTGCTCACGCTGTCTCTCTCTCTCTCCTAGAAATACATAAAACATTTTTTTAAAAAAGTAGCATTTAATTCTGAAGGAAAAATTCCATGCTAACAGGACTAAGGACAAAAGAAAAAGTGACATAGCTTCCCAAATGAGTGTCAGAAATTTTGTTGACCAAATTAGCCGGGTTTACTTATTGCGTGTTATGTGCACATAGCATGCTAAGAGTTTTATGGGCACTCCTTCCCTTAATCTTCACAGCAACCTATGAAGTGGGTATTATTATTTGATTTCACAAAGAAATGAAGGCAAAGAGAGCTCAAATAACTTCCCAAGGTTGGTAAACAGCAGAATTAGGATGCAAAGCCAGATGGGTCTCACTTGATCACAATCCTTTATTCCCTTTTCAATTAATTCACCCCCTCCCTTGATGTAGAGTTCCCAACTATAACCTGTAGGTTCTCATTTTCTCATTCCTAATGAGAGGGTCGAACCCCAAAACAACAGACTTTTGAAAGCAAAAAACCAACCAATCCTTCTTCAAAGATAGTCAAATGAGAGGACTGACGAACATACGTACTTACCTTGGCTCTACAAGACTTTGTCTTGAAGTTTTTTAATCTGTCTCTTCTTCTCCATTATCACCCACCCAATTCCTGTTTAGACTCTGATCACCTCTTCTCCAGACTACTTCAATGGCCTAGTTCCATCAACTCTAACGTCAGAACTTATCCAGAATATGACCACACTTATTAACATCCCCGCACCTCTTAACAAAGCTTTGAGCTTCTACCCCTGACCCTCTACAGTTTAATCCCAACCCATCAATGTGTCCTTTTAAAAGGTCACATCACAACTCTGCTCAATACTAGCTCTAGCCTTATCTCCCACTACTCAACCCTTAGCTCATTCCACACATGGCTTCCTTCTTTCTTGAGCCAACATGACATGCTTCTGCCCCAAGGTCTTTGCATTGCCTATACCCTCTGTTTGGGACCCTTTTCTCCAAGACATTTGCATGGCACTTCACCACACTTAATGCCTTTGCTTAAAAACCTTGTGTCTCAGTGAAGCTTTCCCTCGATACCCTGTTTAAAATTGCAATCCATTCTCACCCCAGGACTTCCAACTTGTTCTGTTTGTTTTTGGCCATGACATTTATTACTTTCTAACATTCTACATACCACATTTATTATGTCTATTGCATCCTCTCTCTTCAACAGAAGGTTAATGTGGGCATGAATGTTTATGTGTTTGTTGCCGAATCCCTAACACCTAGAACAATGCTCAGCACACAGGATGTGGTCAGCAAAACTGTGTTGGCTTAATGTTTTAAACTCTTATTTAGTTCTTAGTAGTTAATTCTTGATAGTTCTTACCAGCGAGAAAAACTAATAACCCCATGTCATTGTACTATTTTTACCTTGGGGCTTTCTGCACTCTTGGGGTTCTTATCCACTCTGGGAAACACTCATTGACCTGTTTGAAAAGTCTGGGGATAATGAGAAAAAAAAAAGTATGGGGATAGGGAGCTATCAAAGCGAGAAATGACATGGTAAGATCTACATTTCAGTCAGTCTGCTCTAGCTCTGGGAGTGGACTCACAGAGGATAAGCCTGGAATTATGAGTCCATTCCAATATTCAGGCAAGAGATAATGAGAGCTTGATAAATATCCTAGAGACAAGAAGGAAAGGTTCAATGACTGGCTGGATGCTGGAGGATGGTGGAATGGGACTGATCCTCAGTTTTTGGCGGGGTGACCGAACACACATGCTGGCAGTAATGTAGACACAGCATACCAGAAGAATCCCACTTGGGAGGGACCTGGGGAGAGAAGTCCCTACACATAGCTTAACATTCACTTTAGCAATTCTTTGAAAATCACTAAAGTAATTAGGGCAAAAACGAAAACCCACCAAAACCCCAAAACCAAAAAACCTCAACTAAGGCTACAGAGCAGAATACAAACAACAAAAAAATCCTACACGTTTATTGCTTATGTCCCCATTTACCGGTAGCACTGAGCTGGCCTTTGAACATGCAGATTCCCTTCAAAGGAAAGAGGCAGGAATGTCTTCTGGGTTAAAATTTCACATGGGTTAAAAGTCAACTGTGCATCTGAAAATATATATCTACCAAGATTCCTGTAGATTTTGGTGACAATGAGTTGCCCCATTTCTTACGAAAACGACTTCAGAAGTAGGCAATTTTAAAAGCTGCCATCCTAAACATGGCTAAACAAAGATTACCAATAAAATAGTTCAATCCAACTCTTAGGCGACCACCAGTTTTACCCTCATACCTTACCTGGAAAGTTGTCTCTATTTAGCTTAGGTCTGCGGACTATCACAAAATCCTTGTCATTCCCCTTGCTCTTCAGCCGTTTTCGAGGGGGGCTCTGAGGGTGGCCCAGGTTTGAGAGCAGTTCCTGGGGGATATTCTCACTGTCCACCTCTTCTTTCTCCAGGGCGGAGACCCCCATGCCCGACAACAGTTCAGAAGTCTTGCTAGAATCCCATCCCCATGTGAAGCTGGTAGTAACGTTGCTACCCTGGTCGGGAATCTCCTGAAGGTGTTTCCTGCAAAAATGCACAAAAGCCCTGTTCTTTCAAAAAACACACCCGTAAATAATTAAAAGATAGGCCTAAATGAGACTGCAAGTTATGCAATGCAGAAAACTTTCACAGTGGCTTATAAAATTGCATTTAAGCGGCGGCGGCGAGTTTCCAAGAAGGAAAGAGAAAATAACCGAACAAATCAAAGAGGCTTTTTGATTTACGATCCCGTAGAAGGCCTCAAGAATGTCTTAAAGTAGAGGAGACAGACAAGAGGGAGGGCAATCTTACAGCGACTGAAAGTAAGGAAAGCTCAATAAGGGAAGTAAAAAAAAAAAAAGAAAACCGCACGCTGATCACCGCACTAAAGCATCCAGCCATCCACGCTTTCCCAAAGAAGGGAGTAAGCAACTACTCACTTTACAGCATTAGTAATATATTAGCAATTAGCAACATTCGCGGCCTAAAACAATTAAGACGGCTCATGCACGTTGTGCTCCCTTTTGCAATCGGTTTACCTGTGCATGGCGTCTAAAGGTTCTGGAGTTTTAAATGGGTGCATTAATTGCAGAACTGCCCGCCTCCGGGATTCCCGCTTTGGCGCGCGGCGGCTCACGGCGTGCTGCTCCGACCCCCAGCAGCAAGACCCGCGAACTCTAGCAACGTTCCATCCTCGCCGCGCGCGCAGGTCTCTTCTACTTGCTCTTCTCCGCCGCGGCCGTCTGCAGCCCCACTGCCTGCTGGGAACTGTAGTTTCCGCCCTGCCTCGTAGTCCCGCAGGCTCTCCGCTACTTCCTTCCTTGCTACTTTACCCGCCTTCGAGATACCCACAACCCCCCGCGGCTGGGGGCTGGGCGACCCATGGGGTAGGCGGGGAAGCGGAAGTGGGCGGTGCTCCGGTTGGCTGGGAAATGTCAGCCGCTTGACTGGGGACGGGCTTTCCTTACGGCGGAGCTTGCAGGCCTTCTAGTGATCGTCATCGCCGTCTCCTCGGAGCGTGGGTCCCAGATCCTGAACGATTGTGGCCGACGCGGTGTTTCCCGGTCCTTCCAGATGCTGTCTGGCGAGATCGGACGGTGAGCCCGATGGGGAGAGCGTGAGGCACTGTGGGGTCGAAGGTCTGAGGCCGAGAGCAGGCGGAGATCAAGAGGACCTCGGAGACCCCAAACAACCGCCGCCGCGGCCCTAAGTTCCCGGCCACGGAGAGGAGGCGGTAGCCCGGCCCTCTGGCCAGGTGAGAGGATGGGGGCCGCGGGCGTCACTTGTACTCTCCCATCCGCCGAGAAGCTGCTTCCTTCATCGGGGAGAGGGTGACCCTTAGCACTGGGTCTGCGGACAGGATCTTTTCAACAGTTAAACAGGCACTAATGATAACGAGGGTCATCTCGACGGCCTGGCGTGAGGGTCAAGTCAGATAACGCTTGGGAAAGCGTTTTGTAAACAAAAGCGCAGTTCGAACGAAAGGCGAGGCGGTGTTGTGGTTTCAGGGGAGCAGGAGAACAGTGGTTTCCGTGTACTGTGGGAAGGCTGCGCAGAGCCTTTCAGCCTGGTCGAGTTTCATAAATGCTAGCAAGGGAAAAAAATAAGGGGACTCTATGTTTGCAAAGGGCTTTAGAGAGCAATTCTAGGGACCACTTGCGGGGCCCTTCGGTTCGTAAGACCCGCTACGTCTGGTTGCGTCGTAGGCTGAAAACAAGCTGCTTCTAGCCTGTCTCCGCGGGGAAGAGTTTGGAGGCGGCTGGAGGAGGGAGTGTGCCAGATTCCAGGTAGGATGACCGTGCGAAATCTGTTGTGCACACTATATCATAGCTGTGACCCGTGGAAAACAGTGGAAGAGAGAAGAGGAATAAATTCCAACCCTAATAAAAATGGAGAGGATTTATGAAGTTCGGAAGTAAGCAGACCCGCGTAAACACAAAAATATTAAGAGTATTACTTGGTATGTTGGATGACATACCTTAAAAAATAGTATGACATACAGTAAAAAATAAAAAATCACTTTTTGTTGGATTTAAACGTAAAACCTCTTTTGCCCCGGTATGTGTTTGTTTCAGCTTGGTGCTTAGCTTGAAAATGACCACTTCTTGATTAAGATATTGACGAACCTTTAGTTTTTTCTTGAAAGTAAGCAAAATTGGCGTAAAGATGGGATGTGCTCACAAATTAATTTTGCCTTAAACACTGTGAAAATACTGAATTGGATTTTCAATAGGCTGAATTGTCACAATTCATTAAACTGATGTTATGGAAAATATTTTTAAATGCAATATTCTGATTTTTTGTCAAGTCACCTTTATGTTACTTTGGCTAAGGAGAAAGCAGTTGCCTGGGTTTGGAATCTACATCCTTTCCCTTAAATTGGCAACTCATTAGAAAAAATAATTTATCAAACAAAAAGTTATAATCTCCCTCAAGAAAGACAGAGGGAATGTATCTGTTAATGGAGGAGAAAGAAAACAATAAAAAAATATTTAAAATGTCATGATGAGAATAAACAACATTTTGAGATATAAAGCAGATCTTATAGACAGGAAGATGTAACAGGATGATTTTGAATTTAAAGATGAGAAATATTCTAGTGGTAGGATTTCGCAAGTATTTACCTAGGAGCCAGGGAACGTTTCTAGTTCTCAGAATACTTGATATATCTGAATCGGTGGACAGGAGGTCCTCTATAGGACTTCAGAGAGAGCCTGTCAACTTTGAAAATCAGTCTTCAAATTCTGTAATAGATATCTTACTAACAGTTTGCCTTGGCAACAGAAAAATATTAGCTTGCTGAAATAGGAATCATTTTTTTCTGCATTTCTTCTAATCATGGCTGTTTTCTATCCGTAGTAAATAAAAGTTTAAATTGGTACATGTGTCTGTTTGGTATAAGGAATTGTGCCCGTTGAAGAGATTATTAGCTACATAAGTAATTGCTGTCTCGTCTCTTCAAGAATTACACGTGATTGCTACCAATACGGATTTATTTTTCCTGATTAATTTTATTTATTTAATTTTGCTCAGCACACCCCATGTCCCATTTAAGTGGAGAAGTGTGAATATATTCCTAAAACTAGAATTACTAGATCACTATCTAGGACAAATGAATTACAATTGTTTTATCTCTGCAGATGACATTAGAGTAATTTTTAGGACTCTTTGGAACCTTGAGATAGAATACAAAGTGACTTTGGGGTTCCTGGATGGCTCAGGCTTGATTTCAGCTTAGGTCATGATCTTATGGTTTTTGAGATCGAGCCCTGCATCAGGCTCAGCCCTGGGCATGGATGGGCATGGAGCCTGCTTAAGATTCTCTCTCTTTCTCTCTCTCTCTCTCCCTCCCCCTCCCCCCCTTTCTCCCCCCCTCCTTTCCTCCCTCCTCTCTCTTTCTCTCCCTCCTTCCCTCCCTCCCTCTCTCCTCTCTCCTCTCTCTGTCCTCTCTCCTCTCTTTCCTCTCTCTCTTTCTCCCTCCCTCCTTTCCCTTCTCTCTCTGTCATCCCTCTGTCACCCCTCTGTCCATTCCTCTCTCTCTCTCTTTCTCTCTCTCAAAAAATACAAAGTAACTTTGTAAATTGGGAAAGTGTTTATCATAAAAGGGACATGATGGCCAACATTATGAAGGCACAGGAGAGGCCAAAAGGGACTGGAAACTGCACTTGACAATAAACTATATATATATATTCAGTAATATATTAGTGTTCTTTTCGAAAATCAAATATTACAAAAGAGATTGTATTTAAATAGAAGAGTGATGTGCTTTTTTCTTAGTTGCATCATAGCATGAAATCTTAAAGATTTCTTTAATTTTTTAATGTTATTTAGCTTAAGGAATAAAAGACTAAGAACAATTACATAGCAAGAAGTTTCTACCTGCCCATCCAATTTCAAAAGGATCCTTTTCCCTCCATTAATTTTAAAGTAGATCTTTAGATTTCTGTAGTTTAATGTTCTCTGTGATGGACAGATTTGGGCAAGAACAAAAGGGTTCTTTCCCTATTCTGATTTGCCCTATGTTTTTTCTGCCTTCCTCATGTAGATTAGAGTTAAATATTACTCTTAAGTATTAGCAGTCTTACCTGAAGGTAAAATTCTTAGTTAATCCTATATAAAACATGACTTTTCTAGTATTCTATCTTGATATATCTGAAGGAATAATTAACAGAATGTTTCTAATTTGTTTACTGTGAAATCCAAGCAAAAGGAAATATCCAAACAATTTAAATTGCATTAAGTATGTCTGGAAAATGTAGTTAATGTTAAGTGCTAGCATAATGCTTGGAATCTAGTAAACTCGTACTCAGTGTTAGCTATTCTTTTTTTAAAAAATTATTTTAATAAGAAGGATTCTAAGGGGTCACCTGGGTGGCTCAGTTGGTTGAGCCTCCGACTTTGGCTTGGGTCATGATCTCCCAGTTAGTGGGTTCAAGCCACACAGGGCTCCCTGCTGTCATCACAGAGCCTTCTTGGGATTCTCTGTCCCCATCTCTCTCTCTGCCCCTCCCCTGCTTATGCTTTCTCTCTCAAAAATACATAAACCTTTTTTTTTTTTTAAGGATTCTAAAGATTATTCTTGAATTACCAAAATAAGTCTTACAGTCTCTTTGCCTGCAATCTTTAAGAATCCATTATAATTCCAGTTGTTTTCTTCTTACCTGCTTACATGGTTTCTCTCTCTCTCTCTTTCTCTCTCCCTCTCTCTCTCTCTCTCTCTCTCTCTCTCTCGTGTGTTACCAAAAGCTAAGCACTTTGTATGTGTCTGTCTTTCTTCAGAAGGTCTTGTCACACTTTGGAATTCAGTTTACTTGATTGATTTGGCAACTCAGCTCATTTTTTGAAAATGCCTTAAAAATATATTACAACTGTTTTGTATTTTTAGAGGAGGAGCCACATTCTCTTGTGGTATAGCCTAAGCTGAATTCTCCCTGTAAATCTTTAAGCATGAAATAATGGTTATATTTCAAATGGTTATATTTCAAAGATTTAACTTTTTATTGTTGACTTTCATCACTCCATCTAGTTGATACTTTCGATTTTTCATTAAGATTTGAGTTGCCCCCTAGTTTTTATTATTTCATGTATCTGAATAAAGACACATTTAAATTTACACAGTCTGAGCCTGATGAATCACTAGGTTCTAGCTAGAAATCTTTCATTCAGTTTTGGAACCTTAGGTTTGGGCAAAATATTTGTGTTAAGTTACTACTACACACCTTCCCTTCCATCCTCCCTTCCTGTCTTTTCTTTTTCTTTCTCTTTGGAAATATTTGGGATGCTTCAAATTCCAAATTTTTCTTAACCTGTAAATTTTCCATTTAAATTTAGCCTAAAAACGACTATCAGCCGTAAAGTACTTGGGAAACAATACTCCAAGTCAGTAACATTAACAAGCTAATTATGAAAGGCATTTGAAAGGGATTGTATGATATCTTGATACTTGGTAAATGACTGAATTGGATTTTAAATGTTTAAGGCTTTAGATCTGATATTTTGAAAGGTAGACGATGTCTTGACATGAAGTACTAAAATTTGATTGAATGAATGAATTAGCATTTTGATTTTGAGTAAAATCTACTTTTGCTGCTGTGGTGTTCATGCCACCTTATGATAGCATTAAATCACTTTTTTCAATTTCTAATCACATGGAACTGAATTTTGATTTGCCTCCAAATATTTGCATATTCTCCTCTCATTTTTGTCATTTAGCCTAAACATGTTATTTTAATATTTGAAGAATATTACTAGAAGGACCACTTTTGTGGGCAGAGGCAAATTTCCTCTTTTGCCCTTGAGTATATTTTTGCACAGCTGTACAGGGTTACAGGACAGCAAATGATCCATTTTTATCTACCTCCACTTTGATCACGTGCCTAGGAGAATGGGCTTGTCTGTCTACATGACATTGGTATGTCTCGTACACTTTCTTGACGTGGTTCTGTCTCTTCACAACAGACAGACAGATGAAGGAGTGTTTGTAGACCAATGTGGGTAATCCCAGTTTGTCAAGATAGGCAAGGAAGCAAATTCTTGGAGTGAAGATCGTTTTTTGTTTTATAGGAATGAGAGTGGGCTCAGGCTGTGGTGGTAACCACAGAGAATGAGAAGCAAAAAGCATTTGGTATCCATATTTTGGGGAGATGGGGCAGGAGACTATTTGGTGTAAAGCTATGCTTTGAGACTACTGAAGCAACTAGTTATCTTTTAGAAGCACACGATATAAAGGAGGTGGAGATTAGCATCTAGCATTTATTGAGGATCTACTCTGGGCCTCAAACTCCTATTTGATGTTTCACTTTAGAATCTCATTTGATCTTCATAGCAACCTGCATGAGGTGATTATTTATCCTCACTTAACAGCTTAAATTGTATGAAGTTATGCAATTAAACAGAGTTGGGATTTGGAACCCAGGTTTATCATAGTATAATAAAACATTTGTCTTTTAAAGTAATTATAACCTGGGGCACCTGGGTGGCTTAGTCGGTTAAGTGTCCGACTTTCGCTTAGGTCATGATCTCGCGGTTCGTGGGCTCGAGCCCCGCGTCGGGCTCTGTGCTGGCTGCCAGCTGAGAGCCTGGAGCCTATTTCAGAGTCTGCATCTCCCTCTCTCTCTGACCCTCCCCTGCTCACGCTGTCTCTCTCTCTCCGAGAAATAAATAAAAATATTAAAAAGAAAGAAAGAAAGAAAGAAAGTAATTATAACCTTAGACACTCAACACCATAGCAGAATTTTTCATTTTCCATTTGCTTTGTTTTATCTTCATATTAGTCTACTGATTTTTAAATAATTTTAAAATTACAAAATAATGCATGTTCATTATTTAAAATTAAAAACACATATAGGAAAATAGACATCATGGCTTTATCATTTTATGACAGCCGCTGTTAGCATTTTGATGTATATTTGTCCATGTGTTTCTTATGTGTATTTCCTTGGACCCCACCCCTGTCCCTTTTGCCGTCTCTAAAGTGTCCCCATGGCTCTCACCTTTCTTCTGGACCGGGGGAATCTGGTGGCCTCCTTGAATCACAGTCTGCAGTGGAGTGTTGCTGTTCTGTAGTCCTTGACTCATGCACAGATCCTTGCTCCCATCAGCTATGGACAGGTTTGCTGTCCATAATCACTAAGGATTAGTGATTCATGAAACCCTTAGCTGCTTTTTTCAAAATGGCAGTGGGCACCGATGAGACTGGTGGACACTTTTAAGATTTCCTAGATTATTTAGTAGACTTCCTAGACTATTTAGTACAAACATTTAAGTTGTTCTGTTTTCGTGGTTAAATAATGCTGTCATGAAAGATAACATTGTAGATAAATGTTTGTTCACCTTTTGGTTTTTCTTTAGGTTATTTGAAGAGGGGTTGCTAGGACAAAGGATATATACCTTCCTAAAGATGTCTGATACATATTGCCAAATTGCTGTACTCCTTGGCTATGAGTTTTTATTAGACCAGAAACTCAGGCCAAAACCTGAATTGTCTAATCTTTATTTCTGTTAGATTTTAATTGACAGTTATTTTATTAATTGACTATACAAATAACTAGAGCAGATGGGGAATAAAGTGAGCCTCTAGCTTTGAACACAAAATTATTCAGTTGAAATAACCAAAACAGGCTATGGGATATAGGAGTTCGTAAAGAACCTTAAAAAGTGCTGTCATTCTGGACTGTAAAAAGTAACTCCTCACTTGAATTTAGGTACAGGGTCAAAGATACAGACTTTGAAACTATTATTTTCTCATCTAAATTTAGGGAAACCCCAATTTTCATCTCCAACTTAATGGAGCCCTTAGGCCTAACCTTGTGTCATAACAAGAAAACAGGAGTTCTACTTGAACAGAAATAGATGGTGTGTGTGGTAAACAGAATAATAGACCCCAAAGGATATCTATGCCTTAATCCCTGGAACTAGTAAATATGACTAGATTATCCAGATTGTCCCAGGGAGATCAGATGAGCCCTTGAAAGCAGAGTTTTCTCCCCCTGAGAGTGGAAGACAAAGTCCAAGATTCCTGAGAGGATTTGACAAACCATTGCTGACTCTGAGGTACACAGGGCCACATGCAAAGATGGAAGAGGCCTCTGGAGCTAAGGGTAGATGCCAGCTGACAGCCAACAAGGAAATGGCAGTCTCAGCCCTAAAACCATAACAAACTGAATTATGCCAACAGTGTGGATGAACTTAGAAGTACTTTCCTCCCCAGAATCTCCAGAGAGGACCTCAAACCAGTTGACACCTTGATTTTGATCTTGAGAATTCAGTTGAGCCAAGTTGTGCCTGGACATCTGACCCACAGAAACTGTAATATAAGAGTGTTGCTTTAAGCCTCTGAGTTTATAGGAATTGCTTATAGCAGGAATAGGAGACTAATACGGAGAATGGAAGAGACATAACCAAACCATGTCTTTATTACTAGAATAAGAGATCCATAGTTCTGTTTATTCATCTACAAGATTTTAAAGTGCTGTGAATCAGGCTGAAAAATTGACGGCTTCTGTTAAAAACTATTAGTAGCTTGTGGCAAGTTTATAAACTACTTTTGTTTGCTTATGCCCATAATCTTATATTTCATTTTTGTCTTAGCTTTTTTTTTCTTTTTCTTTTTGATTTTTTTAAATGTCTTTATTTTTGAGAGAGAGAGGGAGACACAGAATCCAAAGCAGGCTCCAGACTCTGAGCTGTCAGCACAGAGCTCAATACAGGGCTTGAACCCATGAACCATGAGATCATGACATGAGCCGAAGTCAGACCCTAAACCAACTGAGCCACCCTGATGCCCCAATGTCTGTGCTTTTCATGCATATTATAATAAATTTAAAAATGAGTGAATTGAGTTTTTCCATTAATGTTATGGTAACTTTCAAATGTTGCTAGATAATCTTAACAAACATTTTTTATACTTCAAAAATCATTTGCTTCTGCCATACTTTAGCATTTCCTTGATAATCTCTGATGTTCAGTCTTTTTCTGTCATTAACCATATTCCTGACTGGACAATTAATTACAGGAAAATAAATATATAGGTCAAACCATAAAGGGATTTTCAGATAATAACTGTGTTACATTTAAATTCACATGGAATTATGCTTTTTAAAAAGCTGGGTCTTGAAGATGGTAGTGGCTTTCATCAGCACATTCTACATGGACTTATCCACTTAATCTGTTCTTGGCTTACAAATAAGATTTGACCTACTCTTATTGTGATGGTACAGGTTTTTCTTATAGAAAATGAAATTTGAAATTTTGAGTAGTAGTAGTGACAGAGGTTTAGTAATTTTTTTAGTTGTAATAAGTATTTGTAAAATCAGGGGTTTTTTTTTATATTTATTTCTGAGAGAGAGAGAGTGAGCAAGCAGGGGAGGGTCAGAGAGAAAGGGAGACACAGAATCTGAAACAGGCTCCAGGCTCTGAGCTGGCCATCAGCACAGAGCCTGATGCAGGGCTCGAACCCACGAACTGTGAGATCATGACCTGAGTTGAAGTCAGATGCTTAACCGACTGAGCCACCCAGGCGCCCCTGTAAAATCAGTTTTGAAGAATATAACAAGAGTCTCATGTTGCTTTTTTAGTCAGCATTAATAAAAATTGTGTATATGCTGAAGTGTAACGTTTTTATTCATTTATTCATTCAGCAAATATTCTTTGAATAGCTACTGTATGCTGGACACTGTATTATAGAGACTTGGGATATAGTACTGAATAGTCAAGTTTCTGCTTTCATGAAGTCTGGGAGGTGGGAATGGAGGAAGGGGTTACAGGGAGAAAAAAAGATGAATATACATTATATCAGGTGGATAAGTACTTTGAAGAAAGATATAGCAGGATATGGTGATGGAGTGATGAAAGGGGGTCAAATTTAGATATTTTAAAAATATGAAAATATTGGTTGAAATATACGAAAGAATAGGAAGTACTTCAACAATATGAAGATATAGTGAAGAAAATACTTTATTAAATGTGCTTTTTGTTTGTGATATTCTATGTGAGGCTATTTATTATATAAATTTAAGTTAAGCTTGTTAGTACCCAAACTTTATTATTATTTTTTATAGCTAGTTTTGGTTAGAGGTGTTGATTTGAAGTATTTTATTGATTCTGCCTTATTCTGCATGACACTTTTTTTAATGTTTTATTTTTATTTATTAACATTTTATTTCTGAGAGACACACACACGCGCGCGCGCGCACACACACACACACACACACACACACAGCGTGAGCAGGGGAGGGTCAGAGAGAGAGGGAGACACAGAATCCGAAACAGGCTCCAGGCTCTGGCTCCAGGCTCTGAGCTAGCTGTCAGCACAGAGCCTGACGCAGGGTTCGAACCCATGAACTGTGAGATCATGACCAGAGCCAAAGTCACTGACGCTCAACCAACTGAACCACCCAGGTGCCCCTTTTTTAATGTTTAAATGTCTGTTATTTTTGAAAGAGAGAGAGATACAGAGACAGAATGTAAATGAGGAAGGGGCAGAGAGAGAGAGAGAGGGAAACACAGAATCTGAAGCAGCCTCCAGGCTCTGAACTGTCACCACAGAGCCAGACATGGGGCTTGAACTCATGGACCACAAGATGATGGCCTGAGCCGAAGTCAGACACTCAATCAACTGAGCCACCCAGGCACCTCTCTGCATCACAATCTTGATTCACTATTAAGATATTAATTACTTGGAATAATGTAGTTAGTTAGGACCAACAAAAATGCCTAAAATTGATTTTACAAAGGTGAAACAAACATACTGCATTCAGTTAGTAAAGGTAAATTATTTTAAAAGCATAGAGAGATAAAAAATAAACCATTTGCTGGTGTCTGTATTATCAGCTTTTATAATTAAAAATATTTTCAAGTGTTGATGATTACAGCTTTGTAGTACAACTTAACGTCCAGAATTGTGATGCCTCCAACTTTGGTTTTCATTTTTAACATTACTTTGGCTATTTGGGGCATTTCTGCTTCCATACAAATATCAGAATTGTTTGCTCTAGCTCTGGGAAGAATTCTGGTATTATTTTGATAGGGATTGCATTGACTGTAGATTGCTTTGGGTAGTAGTGTTGACATTTTAACAACATTTGTTCTTCCAACCCGTGAACATGGAATGTTTTTCCATTTCTTTGTGACTTCAATTTCTTTAGTAAGCTTTCTATAGTTTTTAGTGTATAGATTTTTTAACCTCTGGTTAAGTTTATTCCTAGGATTTTTTTATGGTTTTTGGTGCAATTGTAACCGGGATTGAGTCCTTGATTACTATTTCTTCTGCTTCTTTATTGGTCTGTAGAAATACCACAGATTTCTATACATTGATTTTATATCCTGCAACTTTGCTGATTTCACATATCAGTTCTAGCAGTTTTTTGGTGGACTCTTAGGTTTTCCACTAGACTATCATGTCATCTGGGAAGAGTAAAAGTCTGACTTCTTCCTTGCCTATTTGAATGCCTTTTATTTCTTTTAGTTGTCGGATTACTGAAGCTAAGATTTCCAACACTATGTTGAGCAACCAGGGTGAGAGGTCTTTTAGTTGTGGGTCTTTTGTATGTGGCCTTTATGATCTTGAGGTATGTTCCTATTTTCTTGAGGGTTTTTATCAAGAGGATGCTGTATTTTGTCAAATACTTTTTCTGTATATACTGAGAGGATCATGTGATTCTTATCCTTTCTTTTATTAATGTAATATATTATGTTGATTGATTTGCCGATATTGAACTAGCTCTGCATCCAGGAAATAATCCCACTCAATCATGGTGAGTAATTCTTTTAATGTCTTGTTGGATTCGATTTGCTAGACTTGGTTGAGAATTTTTTCATCCATGTTCTATCTGGGAATTTGGTTTGTAGTTCTCCTTTTTTAGTGGGGTTTTTGTCTGGTTTTGGAGTGAAGGTAATGCTGTCCTCATAGAATGAGTTTGGAAATTTTCTTTCCATTTCTATTTTTTGGAACTGCTTCAAGAATAAGGTATTAACTTTTCTTTAAATGTTTGGTAGAATTCCCTTGGAAAGCCATTAGGCCCTGGACTTTTGCTTTTTGGGAAATTTTTGATTACTGATTCAGTTTCTTTACAGGTTATGGTTCTGTTCAAATTTTCTATTCTTCCTGTTTCAGTTTGGTAGTTTATATATTTCTAGGAACTTCTAAATTGCCCAATATGTTGGCATATAATTGCTCATAATATTCTCTTGTTATTATTTGTATTTCTGTGGTATTGGTTGTGATCTACTCTTTCATTCGTGATTTTATTTGGATCCTTTCATTTTTGATCAAACTGACTAGGGATTTATCAGTTTTGCTAATTCTTTCAAAGAACCTGGTTTTGTCTATCTGTTCTGTGTTTTGTTTTTTTTAAATATTGATTTCTGCTCTAGTCTTTATTATTTCCCTTCTGCTGGTTTTGGGATAAAGAAGATCTCTCTCTCTCTCTCTCTCTCTCTCACACACACACACACACACACACACACACACACACACACAGGAAAATTACTCCGCAATCAAAAAGAATGAAATCTTGCCATTTCCAACAATGTGGATAGAACTAGAGTGTATTATGCTAAGTTAAATTATTATCATATGATTTTTTTTCATATGTGGAATTTAAGAAATAAAACAGATGAACATAGGGGAGGGGAAGGAAAAAATTAAGATAAAAGAGAGAGGGATGCAAACCACAAGAGACTTTCAAATACAGAGAACAAATTGAGGGTTGCTGGAGGGGTTTTGGGTGGGGGAATGGGCGAAATGGGTGATGGGCATTAGGGAGGACACTTATTGGAATGAGCACTGGGTGTTATATGTAAGTGATGAATTACTAAATTCTACTCCTGAAACCGTTATTACGCTACATGTTAACTACCTTGGGTTTAAATAAAATTTAAAAATTAAAAAAAATTCTCAAGTATATTTTATTCAATAATCATTGATAAATTTTTCTGCATATAAAATAGGTAACTTTCTTTAAAGAAAATAATGTTTATATAGGTAAATGGAAAAGTGATAAGTATACATTTGACCCCTGAGCAATGCAAGCGTCAGGGGTACCAAACCCCCCTGTACGGTCTAAAATCTGTGTATAACTTTTGACTTCCTGGAAACTTAACTATTTATGGCCTACTGTTGATGAGAAGCCTTACCCGTAACATAAACAGCCGATTAATACATTGTGTGTGTGTGTGTGTGTGTGTGTGTGTCTGTCTGTCTGTCTGTCTGTCTGTCTTACTGGATGATCTTGACATTTATTTTATAGTATGAGTATTTTTCATAGAAGTATAATTAGCATACAGCATTATAGTAGTTTCAGGTGTATGACATAATGATTCAATATAGGTTGTATGCATGTTATATACTCATAATAAAGTAAGCTACAGAAAACTGTTAAGAAAATCATAAAGAGGACATACATTCATAGTACTGTATTTATTTTTAAAAAATTATGTATAAGTGGATCTTTAAAAAAATCTATGTATAACACAGTTCAAACGTGTTGTTCAAGGGTCAACTACTATGTTTTGTGAAGCAGTAAATAAATAAGAATTTCAAGTCATTAAAATTATCACACACACAAACTATTTCAGACAAAGGAAGTGTTTTCAAATGGTCTTTTTCTTGCTGTCTCCCTCTTTTGGAACATTTTAAGTAATGGACTATGGAAAACTTTGTTTTACAAAGTGTCTGATTACTTAGGATCTAGTCAATAGTATATTTGTACAAAATTTCTGTTGGGACTTACAACTGTAAGGAAGAAACTCCAAATGATACTATTGAAGTAGTTCACATTCAGTATTATTTTGTAATATTTTCAGAACTAGTATTTTCAGGAAGATAACTTCTTCCTGAAGATAAAATTGATGTGAAGATTTTAGGATCTGTTTTTAAAAATACGATATGCATTTGAGAGTAGGAATTATCCTTTTCCATTTGTTTCTTTTTTTTTGTTTTGTTTCTTTTTGAGAGAGAGAATGTACAAGCGGGGGTGAGGCAGGAGAGGGGTGGACAGAGGCTCCAAAGCAGGCTCTGCCCTGACAGCTGCAAACCTGATGTGGGCCTTGAACTGACCAACTGAACCATGAGATCATACCTGAGCCGAAGTGGGACACTCAACTGACTGAGACACCCAGGCACCACCCCTTTTCCTTTTATTTGTAGTTTAGTGTAAAGCCTGACAATTTTCCGAAGAATTTATTAATACGTTAATAAACAAATATTTAGGAAATTTCCAAGTGGTTATTTCCTATGTTAATGCTACTTTTTTTTTCTTTTCCAGTTTACAGATATGATCCAGACCTGCACGTGAATGACTTTTGGTTAGTCAGAGTGAACATTCAATAATGAGTGGTGCAGCTTTGGGACTTGAGATTGTTTTTGTCTTTTTTCTGGCATTGTTCCTACTTCATCGATATGGAGACTTTAAGAAGCAGCATAGACTTGTAATTATTGGAACACTGCTAGCTTGGTATCTCTGCTTTCTTATCGTCTTCATACTGCCTCTGGATGTTAGTACGGTAAGAGGTGAAACTGAGTTTGGCAATTTGAAAGGCAGTTGGAATCATACAGCATGTTTGAGATATGTTAGTTCTTAAAACAGCTAAATTATATAAGGTCATGCTTAACATTTCGTATTTAAATCTTACTGTGTGAATTTGATCATTAAAAAGCATAGCCAGGAAGGTCACTGGTGGATAGGTTGATATCCCCCAGTATCCCTTAATTGCTTGGTAACCTTTTGATTTTCATTTTTAAACCATGTGTTCATTGGTTTAGACAATATACAACCGGTGTAAGCATGCGGCTGCAAACTCAAGCCCTCCTGAGAACAGCAACATTACGGGATTCCATGCAACTGCCACCCCAGTTCCAAGGTATTTTTTCCTTTTTTTTTTTTTATAGTATAGAAGAAAAATTGTTTCAAAATTGTCAGTTCTTACCATTTGGGATTTAAATTTATAAAAGTTGACCCTCATTCTCTACTCTCCCCCTCCACCCCGCCCCACTTCCATCCTTTGCTAGTAGACTTTTAATTACTTCGTATTCTATTTAAATTTAAATCTTAGCAAATTTTACATATTTATTGGTGCCTTGTCTTAAATAAGTTTTACGTATTTATTGGTACACAAGGCCTCTTAGTAAATGTTAAGCAGAAACTTGGAGAAGACCTGATGTTTTTAGTCCTGGTTCTGCCTCTTACTAAGAATGTGACTTCCAACAGGTTTTTGCTTCTCAGCCTCTCTCTGGTCTAAAAAAAATTCATTTTCTCTTTAGCCTGATTTACAAAGTTGTATAAAGGACAAGGGGATCATTCTATATGTAGGATGTTCTTTTCATAGCGTGCATCTTTTGAAACCATTATAGTTTCAGACTGAGAAGGAATAAAGTTTAAGTTATCGAAAGGTTATGTTAAATCCATATCAAACTTCCAAGTAAATAGCTTTAATAAATGTTGACTATAGCTTTTACCAATACCCTTAGTAGTGTTTGCATGCTTCTTTATGCAGCTTTTATTATTTTTTTAATCTAACCTGAATAAGGGTAAATTTAAAATGTAGATGTTACTCCCCTTTAAAACACATTAAAAATTGAATATGGATCAGCATCAGTTGTGAATCGTTGGAAGCCCCTGGACTAAACAGTATCCTTAGAGTCTGAGAAGACTATTCATGAAAAATACACATATGTTCAGAAAATTCAAACAGAACTGTATATACAGATACTGGCATCTCTGTCGATGGGGTCTGTGTCACAGTGACTGATTAGTTAGGGCTTTAGTTACCATGAGTTAATCACCTAATTTCTTTCACCTTCCTGTTCCCTCTCCCCAGAAAGTAACCAGCCCCACAAAATGGAGTGTGTATTTTAAAGACCGTCATCAATTTTAAAGGCAGTCAAATCAGAGATTTAGTTTCATGATATATTCATTCACTTTTAAAGATTCAACATTATCAGTGTATTAAGTGAACATTATACCCTCTTTTACTCAACGACTAAAAATACACTGAAAGTTGAAAATTTAAGTGACATTCCTCTCTAGAACAAACTGCTTTGTTCCTTTTATATGTTTTGTTTGTTTTTAGTTTGACAGTCCGCTTTGAATTTTAAATTTTCTATGACATTTTGGAAGCTACAGTTGGTAATTTAATATCTGAATGTAAATGAACTTTGCCATGCACAAGTTAACTGTATAACTTACTTAAGTAGTCATCATTTATTAATTGGCTATAAATTGTTGTTAAACAGCCGACATCCATGTTTCAAGCCATGGAGTTACATTCCTGACGGAATCATGCCAATTTTCTGGAGGGTAGTATATTGGACATCACAATTTTTAACATGGTAAGTGATAGTGAAGGATAAAAAGGTTTTAAATTTTGGCTAAAGTAAAAAGAAAAAGATTATACTTTCTCCGTGAACTTTCATGTTTTAGGGTTTATTCAAGTGTTTCTTTTTTTTTTCCTTAAATCTGTATATTCTCCTTTTCTGCTCATTCACTTCTCTCCCATCTTAAAACAAATGAAAAGAAAAACCCCCAACAAACAAGAAATAGAATACAGAAACCAAAATTTTTCGTTGTCACCATTCCTTCCAGCTATAGCCTTCTCTCTTGACCTTCTTCCATTCAGTCTTCCTCCGGTCTCAGTTTTACAGGAAACTGCCCTTGCTGAGGTCATCATTGTCTCCTGCTTAGCCCAACCTGCTGAATTTCCTTTATGGATTCTGTTTCTGTGGCCCATTTCCTAAATGCTGGCATTCCCTAGGGTCTCATTTTTGGTCATCTTATTACCTGAGCCTCTCTGTATAGCTTTAATTGTAGCCGTAGTTGGATGCATTCCAAGTGTTTCTTTCTACCCACAGTAGCTTTGTCTTTCTGCCGGCTCCAAACTCACATTATTCACTGCGTACTGAGCATTTTAGATATTCTGCAGGTAACTAAGATATAAAACTGAAGTTAGTGAATATTGCAAGAGAAAAATCACACGGCACAGTAGGGTAGTGCCCCTATAAATTCATGTTCATCTAACTTGTTCAGGCTCCAGCATTGCCAGACTTCTTCTGTGTGTCTCTAGTCTGCTCACTCTTTGTTCTCCACTGCAAATGCTTCTAATCACTACAGACCTCAAACCTCTAATGTTCCCTTTGTGGCTCTTTCTCTCTCGTTTACATCCTAGAATCAATCACCTTTTCTCCTTGCAGAGTACTTTACTTTCTGCTTCACAGTAAAAATAGAAGTCGTCAGATGACAGCTTTTTCAGCTTCCCACCAGCACACCTCCCTACTTACCCTTTTCCTCTCAAAGAATGGGAGAGTCAGCCTCAAAGTGATTTCAAAGTGAAATCCCTCTTCCTGAAATATGGACCCATCTCCTTCAGCTCTTATTCCTTTACTCACAGTTCCAGTTTCAACAAAGCATACACAATTCTCTCATCCTTTTAAAAAAGAAAAGAAAAAAACCCCCAAATCTCTAAAATGCAACCCTTTCCAACTTCCTGGCTTCTAACCTCATTGATCTACTCATCACAGCTTAGTTTCGGGAGGGTAGCTTTTTTTTTTTGAGAGAGCGAGCACTTGGACCTTAGCAAGTGAGGGAGGGGCAGAGAGAGAGGGAGACAGAGGATCCAAAGCAGGCCCTGCCCTGACAGCAGAAAGCCTGACTCGAGGCTTGAACTCAGGACCCGAGACATCATGCCCTGAGCTGAAGCCAGATCCTTAACTGACAGAACCAGCCAGGCGCCCCTCAGTGTGCGGGAGACTTTTTTATTGAAGTATAAATTAATACAGAAGAATGCACAAATTGTGTTCAGTGTGACTTTTTTCAAAGTGAGTACACTGATATAATCGGCACTCAGATGATATTATAGAATATTAATAATGTTCATGCTAAGTCTAGAAGATTCCCTCATGCCCCTTTCTCAGTCATACGCTCCCCAAAGGTAGCCATGATCCCAACTTCCATCACTATAGATTAATTTTACCTATTTTTGAGCTCTATAAACATGGAGTTAATATGTATTTTTTGCATCTCTTCTTTTGCTCACATATTTGGAAAATTCGTCTGTGTCTTATTGTGTGTGCCAGTCTTCTCTGCTTTGTCATTTCTGTAAAAACTTCCATTATATGAATATACTGCAGTTTATCCTACCCAGCCAAATTTCTTAAATGAAATGTCTACATTTATTGTCTTCATTTCCTCATTGCTTACTCTTTCCTCACCCCATTGAACCCTATTTTCTAGCCCCGCTTCTCTATTCACACATACAGGTTCTTAATTTACTTCTTGGCAGCATTTGATTTTTGTTTTCTCTCTCCAGTTTGAAACCCTCTCCTCTTCTGGTTTTTCCTCTGTATGATCCTTGGTTTTCTTCCATATCTCTCTGCTGTTCTGTCTCTGTCTCCTTTACTGGCTTCTCCTCCCAGTTCTCTGCCTCTCCTTTAAAAGATGATCTTTCCAGGGTCAGCCTCAGTTCTTTCCTTCTCATTCTACATATTCACCCTTCCAAATCTCATCTACTGGTGTTATTTCAGAACCACTGATATGGTCATGACTCCTGTATCTGTCTGTATTTCTAATCCTATCTCCTGAGTGCTGCAGCTGGATAGCCAGCTACTTCCTGTGCAGCTCCTTTGGGATGTGTTCTAAGTACCTCAGATCAGTGTATTCACAACCAGTCTTCTCCCCTCCTGCTTCTTACCGTTATCACCACCCCTTGCTCTCTCCCACATCGTCCCAGTTTTGTTCCTTTTAAGTCCATTCTTCCTGCTGAAGACTTACTGCTCTTTAGAAAACTTAAATTTGATCACATCTCCATTCTTTTGAAGAAAAAGATTCCTCATTGTCTGAATGCAGTCCAGAGTCTTCATAAAACCTTTAAAGGCTTTTTTAGATTTATTGTAAGTCACTCATGACACCGTTGTACTCTCTGGCTCCCAGAAATGTGCTTTGGTCTCCCCAAAATCTAATATTACAAAAATATTCAGTCATCTGTTATAGTTTGTTCAGTATTAATAATCACTCAAAATCATATTTATGAAAAGAACTACAACATTAAAATTGAAATTCACATAATTCTGGTATTTTGGAAATAGACATATCAAGTGTTTCTGTAATTATATTTTTCCCAACCATCTAGGATTCTATTACCTTTTATGCAGTCCTATGCAAGATCCGGAGGGTTTTCCATCACCGGGAAGATCAAAACCGCACTGATTGAGAATGCGATCTATTATGGCACCTATTTGCTGATTTTTGGAGCATTTTTAATATATGTAGCTGTAAACCCACATTTGCACTTAGAATGGTAAGAAAAGTTGTTTTCTTAACATTTTTATGTATATTTGCATTTTAAAAAATTTTTTTTATCTCATGGGCAGTTAAAGAGACATCGCACTGAGAAACATATCAAGTTATGTGTTTTATAGAATCTCCAAAAAGAACTCTGAATAACTCATATTTCTAAGAAGAAAAAATGGACTGTTTAAATGTAGCTATTGGATGAAGGACTAATGCTTTGTCTAATAGCTATGTGTTAGAAGTATTAACCCTTATGGTTTTTTAAATGTTTTTATTTTAATTCCAGTTAGTTAACATACAGTGTAATATTAGTTTCAGGTGTACAGTTTTGTACATGACAAAATGACTTTTTTTTTAATGTCTGTTTTTGAGAGAGCCAGAGTGCACATGCAGGCAAGGGGCAGAGAGAAGAGACAGGATCCTAAGTGGGCTCTGTGCTGATGGCAGACAGAACAATGTGGGGCTCCAACTCATGAACCGTTAGATCATAACCTGATATGGGGCTCAGACTCCTGCACCGTGAGATCATGGCCTGAGCCTAAGTCAGATGCTTAACTGATTGAGCCATCCAGGCATCCTCTAGGTTTCTTTCTCATTAGAGCTTGTGAATATTTTTTCTTTTGTTCTGACTATAGCTTGAGAGCATTTTTCTCTTCAGTGTTAGATTCAGACATTATAATGAAAGTGAAATCTGTATTTTATGTGTGATCTATATAATGTTATGTGAAGAAATCTCAAAAATTTAGGAATAGAGTAGTAATGGTAATTCTCACTATTGCATTCCTGAGATTTGTGTATGCCTCAACATAAAATTTTTAGGCTTTAAAAATTTTTTTCAGGCTTCTCTTAGTTAATACTGAGTAAGAAAGCACCTAATGAAAAATATCTTTTCTTTGGGAAAAAAGATATAGTTTTCACCATGAACTATCCTAGATTCTAATTTTAACTATAATAGAGCAGTGTTTCCTGAGTTAAAGTCTATTTCTGCAGTCAGACTCTAACTTCCTCTTAAAACGCAAACATTATCTGCTGTTGCTAAAAAAGTAGTTGAGGATTCGAAGGTATACTTTTTGTCATGTAAAATCCTAGCCATCCTTTAGGCTGTTTTCTGAAAAACTGTTGAACACTAGTTAGTTTTATTTTATATTTTTGTTGGGAAAACTTATCTCTCATAGCTATCTGCTTCTGTTTTCTCTGTCTCAGGAACCAGCTTCAGACAATTGGAATAGCTGCTGCAAATACATGGGGCCTGTTTCTCCTCGTGTTGTTGTTGGGATATGGTTTGGTAGAAATTCCTCGGTCGTACTGGAATGGAGCAAAAAGAGGTTATCTACTTATGAAAACGTATTTTAAGGCAGCCAAACTGATGACAGAAAAAGCAGATGCAGAAGAGACTTTAGAAGATGTCATGGAGGTAATAAGCAAGTGTATACCTTACAGTCACTGTTGGTTTGTTGCTGTTGTCATTAGCACATTGATGAGCTACACTGAAAATTTGGTGATATGCGGTCCTTCAGGGTGTCCCGTCCAATAGGATGGCTTCCTCTTGACCGTTCAGCTTCATGACTTGTCATCTCTACCTTGGAACCCATGGTTTCAGCTATAATATATTCAGAAGTGCAGGATTATGCTTGTTATCTTGGGGTAACCTTGTATGCCCTTCTTTTACCCTTAAAAGTCCCTCCGATTAGATGAGTAATTATATGGTTATCCTGACAGGTCGTCCTTGATACTCTAGACTCTTAGACATTCAGCAGCCATTGCTCCTATGAATGAATAAATGAGCAAAAGGATGTGTTTTGTGATTGAAAAATCTAATACTGGCTTTTTGGCATTCCTTCCCTACAAAATGTAAGGACTGTAGCAGAAGACATTGATTCAAAATGTAGGAGTAAGTCTGCAGATAGTATTCTGTTACATTTCCTCAGGTAGCTACTGGCTGTTATTACATGTTTCAAAAGAAAATAATGTATGTTTGATAATTTTTGTTTATTTCTGATATATTTGGAAGTTTATATTTAAAAATTTGGATTTTTAGAAGAAAATTGGAAAATTTATATTTAGTAATAAAATAATTTTAAAGATAATTTAAATTTGAAAATGTTCCTCTTAAAAGTTCATACTAAATTCAGTTGTTTCAGATTTGAGGAATATGGATTTCACCAGTTATTCCGTATTCCTTCAAGAAATATAAATCCTGGGGCACCTGGGTGGCTCAGTCGGTTAAGCGTCCGACTTCGGCTCAGGTCATGATCTCACGGTTTGTAGGTTCGAGCCCTGCGTCATACTCTGTGCTGAGAGCTAGCTCAGAGCCTGGAGCCTCCTTCGGATTCTGTATCTCCCTCTCTCTGACCCTCCCCTGCTCATGTGCTCTCTCTCTCAGAAATAAATTAAAAAAAAAAAACATTTAAAAAAAAGAAATATAAATCTAGTTAATTATTCAAGATCTGGATTTTGCTAGGAGGAATCATCAATAGTGAAGAAAGATCGATTTTGTTGTTGTTTGTTAAGTAGGAACTCTCTACTGAAAAATAGGATGTGGAAAGCTAGAACTGGCATTGGTGCCTTGTTATTTTATTTTTATCTTATTTTTTGAGAGAGAGCGCACACATGCAAGCAAGCAGGGGCAGAGGGAGAGGGAGAGAAAGAATCTCATGCAGGGCTCAGCCTCAAAACCATGAGATCTTGACCTAAGCTGAAGTCAAGAGTTGGACACTGAACCAACTGAGCTACCCAGGTGCCCCAAAAGTTATGAACTTTTGAAGGAGCCTTAGATTTATAACAGATACAGCAAATATCAATAGTTAACTGTTTCTGTACTTATTTTTATGTAATACGACTGAAGAATTTAAAGGAAAAATAGAATATTTTATGGATGATATATGATCAGACTGTATGGTTCATATTCAAACTTGTGCTAACAAGTCAACAAATCGTTAAGGCAATTTGGGAATAGAAAATTGTAATGATGATTCAAGCATCTTTTAAGAACTCAAGTCTTTCTTATCCCTGCCATATTTAGGTTACTCGTTGAACTCAAATAAATCGTTATAAAGGCCTTCTGGAGTACTTTGCTTTTCTTTAGCCTGATCGAGTGCTGTTCAGGCAGGCACTGACTCTCCTTTTCCCTAAGGTCACATGTACTACTTTCAGTTCCTTGAAACCTTTTTTGCACTTCTACATGGAGGCCTTTGTACTGGCTGTCCCACAATTTGGAATATTCCTGCCTCTTCCTTTGGTTGGCTACCTTACTCCTACTCAAGCTTTTTATCTCAGTTTGAATAATCAGTTTATCAGAAAGCCGCCTACACTAGATTACACAGCAGTTTCCACACCATTCCTGCTTGAATAATCCCTGTTTTCCTCATTAAGCTGATCTCCTGACAGGAGCAATGTCTGTTGTTACAAGTTATTCCTAACGTCTGCATATTGTGAATTTTGATGGTTATTGCTAAATCACCTTCTGAAAACTGTTCTCATTTTTAAAATTTGTAATTGTTTTAATGAGTTTGACTATCTTTCCAGACGTTTATTGGCCAATTGGATTGCTTCTGTGTCTTCCCAATTTTCTCTTGATTTGTAACAGCACATATATATTAGGGAAAGTGATTTATTTTGTCATATAAGATATAAATGTATTTTCATAACTTTGTATGCCAGGTGGTTTCCCTGCCTCTAGTTTCGTATCCCTTGAGGCCATTCTCTACAATCAGAATATTCTTTTTAATGTCCTGGTCAGTTCTCTTGCCTCCTAGCCTTTGAACTCCAACTTTTTAAAAATTTCATTAGTATAGAGATTATTGTTCTTCTTTGGAATCTACTAGTTACAAAGATTCCCCTTCCTAACTCTTTTATACCTTTCATAGTCACTAAATTGGTTATTAAATTAGCTTATCACCAGCCTGTCATCTTTAAAGACCTGTAACATCATGTCCTCCTACCACACCCTCCGGCATGGATCGTGGTGACCTTACACTTAGCACAGTTTGCTCTTTATAAATGAATGTGGAATGAATCAGTAGTTGTGACTGCTGTAGAGAACTCTCTCATTGGAAAGGAGCAGGTGCTTTGTGACGCTTTTTGCCTGTTGCTTCTTCCTCTGGTTTCTTCACTGTCCTTTAGATAATGAGATAACTGAGCTTGCTGAACAAGGTGGAAGAACACAGCATTGCAAAGTTTGTCTGATCCTTCATGACCTTTTTATAATGCTTATTCATCTTTGTGTACCAAGAGGCAAGTGATAAGAGAATAAATCTTTAAAAAACACTAAAAAACATGAGGGTATAGAAATTGCTCTTCTGTAACTTTGTATTTTTACTTATGTTCTTAAGAACTTCTATTTGGCGAACAGAACTTCATGTATATGCTAAGTAACTTGGGTTGAAATTAAACTTATGAGAACATATATAGTACCTAGAGCAGTCTCATATGAAATGTATGATGTATAGAAATAGAAATATTTTTATTCTTCTTCCTGTTTTTATAGGAGGTTCGTAAAGTGAATGAAAGCATCAAGTATAATCACCCATTGAGAAAATGCGTTGACACAATACTTAAAAAGGTAGTCATATTCTCATCTTTCTTCTTTTGAAATATAAATTAGTAGACTATAACTTTATAATAAAAGCATCAGAAAAGTATGAGAACAGCCTATGACTGTGGTTTCCCCATCTCCTTTCCATTTTTGTGGAGATTTAAAAAAAATTTTTATTGTTTATTTTGAGTGAGAGAGAGATAGAGTGTGAGTGGGGGAGAGGCAGAGAGGGAGAGAGGGAGACATAGAATCCAAAGCTGGCATCAGGCTCTAGGCTCTGAGCCATCAGCACAGAGCCGGAGGTGGGGCTCGAACCCACAAGCCGTGAGATCATGACCTGAGCCAAAGTCCGACACTCAACTGACTGAGCCACCCAGGCACCCCAGTTTTCATGGAAATAGTAACCATAAATCAGTAGTAATCTATACATAGAATTTGTTCTTTTGTTGTTACAAGGTTAACGTTGAATTACTGGTAGTATTTCTCATTAAATGTGGATGTAGAGGTTAAGTAATGTATAATAATTGCGGACACAGTGATGGAGATAGACCTTCACAGTTTCTAAGTGTGACAGAATGTGGTCACTAAAGGCGCATGTCCCATAATAAACCAGAGCCTTAACAATCTCTTTCAGTTGCTTCCAATGTGTCATTTTACGATATATGAAACACATTGTAAAATGAATGACCTTGTGAGATATTTAACACAGATATTTAACAAGAAGCTATACAATTATGGTTTTGATGCATTGGTATTGAGTTAGGGTATTCATATACTTCCAAAATGATCATTCCAAAAATGGACTTCTCAATAGTTGTCTTTCCAATCATAGAACCATTGAACTATTTCTTTTTCTATATTTTAAGTCTGTTATACTGATTATTAGCTAGTGTTCCTCTGGCTAAGTTGATGGTCATGAGAATCAGCTCTCTAATCCTTTCTCTTAAATTGCTACCTTTTGAGACCTATTCAGGGAGGTTAAGTAACTTGCCCAGATTCATACAGGTAATAAATAAACGATAGGGCAGATGACTCCAAGTTACGTGTTTGTTTTTCTGTACGACACCTTTGAAAAATTCAGTGTCTTGGGTTTGCTGCATTTCTTTCTCATTTTTAGCTAGGAAAATTGTTGACAGTTTCATTAGGTGCCTACATAGTCTAATCCTCTCAAGTACTAGTTTGCTTCATGTAGGTAAACTTTCAAGGTAAGAAGACACTTAATACATCTCCTAGAAAATTTTCAAGAAAATGTCAGCAACTAAAAATTCAAATATCTAAAGACCCCAATAAAGGAAGATGTTTTTGAGAAAGTTAGAATGCCCAAGAATACCAAGTTTTTAAATAAAAATATTTCATGTTTTTGCAAATGAGTTTAAAAAATATCTATTTGTCCCTTTTAGTGCCCTACAGAGTATCAGGAAAAAATGGGTAGGAACATGGATGATTATGAAGATTTTGATGAAAAGCATAATACCTACCCAAGTGAAAAAAGTCTGGTAAAACTACATAAACAGGTAACTTTATTAATGATAGATTTTTTTACTGATGATTTTAATAAGATTTATAATTGCTGCCCACAAAAAGGGAATTTTGAGTGAATGTGTATTTGAAGCTTTCTTTGATCCTGTGTATTATTCTTTGAAGCGTTTTGACTTTTTGTTTCTCAACAGGGGTACTGTTGGCATTTGGGGAGGGAAAATTACTCATTGTTACATATGTCATACAATATTAACATTCTTGGCCCCACCCAGTAAATGCCACTTGCCACTAACACTTCCCCATTATTGTGACAATCAAAACATGCTCTCTGGCAGGAAGATGAACCACTGTTGGATCAGAATACTGACAGATATACCCAAATTCTCTTTTTTAGGTGATTTATTCAGTTCAGAGGCACCGTCGAACTCAAGTACAATGGCAGATTCTTTTGGAACAAGCATTTTATCTAGAAGATGTAGCAAAAAATGAAACTAGTGCTACTCGTCAGTTTGTTCACACCTTTCAGTCACCAGAGCCAGAAAATAAATTTATCCAATATTTTTATAATCCTACAGTTGGTATGTAATTTTACATAAATTTCAGAATTTAAAGATGAGAATTTTTCTTTTTTTTTTTTTTTATTTTTTTTTTAAGGTTTTTATTTTATTTCTAGAGAGAGAGAGAGACAGCGTGAGCAGGGAAGGGTCAGAGAGAGAGGGAGTCACAGACTGAAACAGGCTCCAGGCTCTGAGCTGGCAGTCAGCACAGAGCCCAACGCGGGGCTCGAACCCACGAACCGCGAGATCATGACCTAAGCGAAAGTCGGACGCTTAACTGACTAAGCCACCCAGGCGCCCCAAGATGAGAATTTTTCTAGAGGAAAAGAGTATATGTTTTTCCCAGTGCAGAGTTGAATTGTATTTGTATTATTTGAGATATACCATGTAGCAATATTATGTATCTGCTAAACTTCCCCCTCCAAAACTGTTTTACTTGTCATACAACATATAATCTATCAATTTCCACAGTTACTTCACAGATAACCAAAATGCTATGCAAAAATATATGCAATATGTCAAGCATATTATGTATTCATAGTACATACTTAAAATAATTAGAGTTTTAATCAGTTTTACATCACAAGCTTGGGTCTCTTCTTCAGTCTTGAAATACTACTAACATACTCCTCTAAGAAGTCCTCTTTGATTATTTATATCTGTTAGTCTATTTAGAAAACCTATATAAGTGTAGTCATAATTATTTCATTCTCTTTAATGATTATTTATGACACTCTCTCAATGTTGCTGAATTGAGTATGAAGAACTTAATGAAAATATGCCCAGTGTCACAGTATTAAAACTTCCATTTACCTTATTTATTTAAATAAACAGTTACGTTCATTTGACTCTTTTTGCCCTGTTTGATCTTGAGTATGAAGACATAATGGGCATAACATGTCTTAGAAAACTACTTCAACAAAGATCTTTTCTAATTAAATGAAAGAAATACTTGTTTTCATTCATTCAACAAATATTTGAGACATATATGCTGTATATTGTTGGGTGTTGGTTATGTATCAATTAATCTAATGACAAAATTCCTATCCTATGGAGTGAGAAAAATAGGCAATGTACACAGGAAGTATAAGTATAAAGAAGGTATAAAGAAGATCCTGAGTAGGTAGTTGGCTACAGAAATGGGAGTTCAGAGAAGTCTGATCAGCCAGTATAAATTAGGTCACCAACAGTATACTGGTGAGCCAAGTGTCAGAATAAAGTCAACAAAGAAGTGATTGGGATAGACAAGAGAAGGTCTGAGGACCAAGCTTGAGGCACTCCAGAATGTAGACATCAGGTTGATGAGGAGGAACCAGGAAAAGGCTAAAAAGGGAGTAGCCAGTGAGATCGGAAGAAAAAGGATGGTGAGGTGTTTTGAGGAAAGGCATATATAAAGTACCTCTCCAAATGTTATAGATAGGTTGACTTCAGAAAAGTGAGGTGGGGGTAGAGGGGATTAAAAAGCCAGTTGGTTTAAAAAAAAAGAGCCCAGTTGGAGTTTAAAAGAAATCAGGAGGAGAGCAGTTAGAGGCTAGGAGAATAGAAAATTCTCAAAATGTTTTCCTTATAAGATGGAGTAGAGAAAAGAGATAGTAGCTGAAGAAGAATGGCAGGGTCAAGATAAATTACAGCTTGTAATTTGGGAATGATATCTTAGAGGAAATTTAGTGAGTGAAGATAATGGCTGGGGTGATGTTCATGAGTAGCAGAGATGAAATAGGAAATAGTGAACAATGTAGAGATTGCCCTTAGATTAGGAGGTAAGGCACGGATGTATCTAAGCAGGTGAGAAGAGGTGGTGGTAGAAACTTCTGCCAGTTTCTCAGTGAAATGCTGAAAATAAGCATACAGTAAGAGATTTTGAAGATTTGAAGAGAGAAGGTGCAAAATAGTTGCATAGGAGCGAAAGCGTGGGAGAAGATTGAATTAGAGGAAGCCAGCCAGTCAGTGCTCAGGGTCCACCTGAAGTTGGTGATTAGGAAATTGGAATGACACCAGTCAGCAAAGTTGTGTGTCTTACTCCTAAAGGGTACAGTTCCTTGGGGGCAGGCTCAGAGATGCCAGGGAGTTGGATCCTAACCAGGGTGTGGTCTTGCTTAGGAAGTACAGGGAAGCAAGAGGGAAAAGAAATTGAGATGCTGGACCATAATTATCCTCAAAGACGATGGAATATGTGCTGGTTAAGGACGCAGCAGGATACCAGAGTATTAAGTGGCAATATAAAGGTGGTAAATGAATGGATGGTTAGTCCAGATAGGGTCAGTCAGTGAGATTGGATATTAGGTGAAGGTATTGCTTGGATACAGGAATGCTGTAATGCTCTAATGAGATTGATCATAAGGAAGGAAGGGCAGTAAGAGGTTTAGGGATGATTGGGAATGAGTAGTTTCGATGGGGTGGAGGATGAGATCACTGGAACAAAGGAGGTCAAGGAAATGAAAGACTCTAGGATACTGAAAAAAGAGATCACCAGTGTGGACATTGCATTCATCAGGAATTGTGCTGAGAGTAGGGTTGAAAGATTGAGAGTGTGAGTCAAGAGCTCAACACTTCAGTGAATGAAGTGAAAATGTAGCTTTTTCAATTTGGTGAGCTTTGCTTTGCTCTTCTCTCCTCTCCTCTCCTCTCCCCTCTCCTCTCCTCTCCTCTCCTCTCCTCTCCTCTCCTCTCCTCTCCTCCCCTCCCCTCCCCTCCTCCTCCCCTCCCTCCCCCTCTCCTCTCCCTCTCCTCTCCTCATGTCAGACTTGGGGCGCCTGGGTGGCTCAGTTGATTGAGCATCCGACTTCGGCTCAGGTCATGATCTCACAGTTCGTGGGTTCAAGCCCCACTTCGGGCTCTGTGCTGACAGCTAGCTCAGAGCCTGGAGCCTGTTTCAGATTCTGTATCTCCCTCTCTGACCATCCCCTGCTCATGCTGGGTCTCTCTCTCTCAGAAATTAAAAACAAACAAACATTAAAAAATAAAAAATGTCAGAGTTAACCAGAAATTGCCAGAATAGTACAAAGAGTTTTTGTATATCCTTCACCCAGATTCATTTGCTTTATCTTTCTCTCTGTATATGTATTTTTCCTTAAACTTTTCAGAGCTGAATCCAGACATGATGCCTCCTTGCTCCTAAATGTTGCAGTGTCTATTTTCTAAAAATAAAGACATTTTCTCATATAACCAAATACAATGACCAAATCAGGAAATGAACTTTGATACAGAGCTGTTATCTGTACACCATATCAGATTTTGCTAATTGTCCTAAAATATTCTTTGTAAAAAATCCCAGATCATGTATTGTATTCATGTGTCCTGTTGCCTTAGTTTCCATTAATCTGGAACAATTTCTCAGTCTCTGTGTCTTCTGACATTGGTGTTTTTGGAGACTACAGGCCAGTTTTTTATTAGATGTCCCTGAATTTGAGTCTGATATTTCCTCATGTTGGATGCAGGTTTTGCATTTTTGGTGGGAATATTGCAGCAGTGATAATGTGTTCTTCTCAGTGCTTCATAGCAGGAGGCACACGATGTCAGTCTGTCCCGTTACTAGTGATTATTTGGTGAGGATCTACCTCCCTGGTTCCTCCAGTGTGATATTACTGTCTTCCTCTTTGCAGTTATGGATCTTGTATGGAGATATTTTGAAACAATATAAATATTGTAACTCCTTTATGATTTTTCCTAACCATTTTTTCCTTTATCTTCCAGAATGGTACTGGGAATGTCTTTTGAGACCGTGGTTTTATAGGATACTTGCAGTGGTTTTGTCCATCTTCTCTGTGATTGTCGTGTGGTCAGAATGCACATTCTTTAGCACTACACCTGTCTTATCCCTCTTTGCAGTCTTCATACAGCTGGCTGAAAAAACATACAATTATATTTATATAGAGGTCAGTTTATATCTTTCATAAACATATGTCAGTTTATAGTCTAGTCATCACCTTTGTTTTTTCTTTATATAATAATAGTGAAAGTTCCCTGACAGTGTTGTTACTCAGACTTTGAAAAATGGTTTCATCCATTTATTCAGACCATACAAACTAAGAACTGTGTTTGAGGATAGATAACAAGGTGCAAAATAGTACAGAATTCTTTTATGAGAATACTTTGATCCTGTTGATGCCAGTGAAGCTACATAACACACAGTCTTCACAGCAAGGGTAGCCAAGGGCATGGGAGAACTGGCTCACTTCAGGAGATGGATTTGAAACTTATGGACAGGATGTTGAACTGGTTAAGATGTAGATTTTTTTCATAAATTCATGTTCTTAGGTGGCCAAAAAAAATCTGCTACTGTGTTTAAACCAGTTACAGGTGTTTAAAACCTGAACTGTGTTCTAAAATTTTAGAATGTCAATAAATGCTGGTAGAAATAAAGGATAATGTTTGTGAGAGTATATAAAGTGCTAAGCTCCATTAGTCTTAAGTCTGTTAGTCTTAAACTGGTTCTGCTTGTTTTTATTTTTCAGATTGCTTGCTTCCTTTCCATCTTCTTTCTAAGTATCTGCGTTTATTCTACGGTGTTCAGGATTCGTGTCTTTAACTATTATTACTTGGCTTCACATCACCAGACTGATGCTTACAGCCTTCTCTTCAGTGGCATGTAAGTAGGAGTGTGTTTAGACACAAGGGAGCGACCCCACTGCATGTAGTCTATGGATGTCCCTTCTCTTTCTTGTTTTTCTGATCCTTCCACTAACACCTGCATTTATGTGAGCTCATTGATTAGGTTTATGCATTAGTTAGATGTTTGTTGATTGCAATCTAAATCCTGCTTGAAGTCTAAAGTTACAAGAGGCTTACTAGGTTAAGAAGGAAAAGAAAGACGACCTGGATTTACAAATTAGAGATCCAATCAATAGGTTAGTAAATACTAGGACCATTTGAAAGTGTTGAGGCTAAGTCAGACCTAGAGAGTGTTTGGAGGTTCAGGAGCATCAAACTGCATTGGGAAGGACTTAAGAAAATGAACAGGAATACTCGTTACTAAGAGAGTATTGCTTATAAGAGCTACATTGTGCTATTGTTTTTTCTCTATTGGCAAGTCAATTATATTAGGTATTTATAAAGGTTGGACTTAGGCAAGTTCCCAGAGAAACCCATATCTAAAGCATCTTTAAGACTTTTTTCTTTAAACCTTTTTTCCCTCAAATAATCATAGAGTCACAGGAGGTTGCAAATATAGTACAGAGGATTCTGTTAACCTTCACCTAGCTTCCCCGAATAGAGAAATTTTATATAGCTGTTGTACAATATCCAAACCAGGAATTTTTTACATTGATACATTACTCTGAATTAGATTACAGACCTCATTTAGTTCTTACTAGTTTTTATCCTTTGTTTACGTGCACGTGTGTGTATGTGTGTAGATTCATGTAACTACCACCACAATCAAGATACAGAACTATTCCATCTTCACAAAATAACTTCCCTTATTTCCTCTTTGTACTCACACCCTCCCTTCATTTTCTTCTCCCCCTATTCTCCAACTCTGTAATTCTGTGAGGTTCTCTTTTTATCTGGACAAAACTGAGCTCTAACAGTTCTTTGTACCTGAACTTGTCACAGTGACCTACTTCAATACAACTTCATCTCCTTTATGTACTGAGTACAGTTCCCCTTGAGGATATTGCCATCCTGGCTCAAGCCGACATGGGTTGCACAGATGGTAGACTTGAATTCTTCAGGCATTGCACAGATTCTTAGGATGAAGCTGTGGCAGCATTTTGCCATGTAGACGTTGATGTGTTAGGGAGACGTGATTATAATACAATATTCAGAATGTCTCTCAAGTAAGGGCAGTTTACATTAAGAATTCAAGATATATATAAATACAAATAGATGAAAATAACAATATAATAAAATGTATTTTGCTGTTATTTTTTTATATATTCTGTTAATAAATGCTTATTGCAGGTTATTTTGCCGTTTGACTCCTCCTTTATGTCTTAATTTCCTGGGTTTGACCCATATGGACTCATCCATCTCTCACCAGAATACACAGCCAACTGCTTATACATCTGTAAGTATGGTCAGGAAATAGTTATGGGTTTGTTTGTTTTTTAATTTTTTTACATTTATTTGTTTTTGAGAGACAGAGCACAAGTGGGGGAGGGGCAGAGAGAGAATGAGACACAGAATCTGAAGCAGGCTTCAGGCTCTGAGCTGTCAGCACAGAGCCTGATGCAGGCTCAAACCCATGAACTGTGAGATCATGACGTGAGCCAAAGTCGGATGCTTAACCAATTGAGCCACCCAGGTGCCCCAGGAAATAGTCTTTAGATTCATTGTCTCTACAGGATGTATTGTTGTAGAATTTCTTGTAATGCCAGCAGAAATGTTCAACAATGTTATTAGGATTTTTTTTTAATATAAAACTTCTTTTAAAGGTTTTATCTGTAATTACTCATGACTGGATAAAAATGATTTTGCTCTTTTATTGTAAAAAAAAGTTTTTTGGTTCACATAGATTGGCCAGCTGAGCAATATCTATTGACCTGATCTATAATATTAGCTTTTATATTTATAATCTTCATGTACACGGTAATTTTTAGTAGTATTTATAAAATATTAATTTTTTTATGTGAAAACTTTAATAAATAAGCAAATTCAGATATAAGTGACATATAACATTGTATTGGTGTAAGGTGTACAATAGAATGATTTGATACATGTATGCATTTTGAAATGATTGCCACATAAGTTTAGTTAACATCCATCACCTCACATTGTTAAAAGTTTTTCTGATGGCAGGATGCCTGGGTGGCTCAGTTGGTTAAGCGTCTGACTTCGGCTCAGGTCATGATTTCATAGTTCATATGAACTATGGGTTTGAGCCCTGCATTGGGCTCTGTGCTGACAGCTCTGGAGCCTGCTTCAGAGTCTGTGTCTCCCTCTCTCTCTGTCCTTTCCCCACTGTCTTCCTCTGTCTCTCAAATATAAATAACTGTTTAAAAAAATTTTAAAAAAACAAGTTTTTCTTGTGATGAGAACTTAAATATCAGTCCATTTAATGCTTTATTTCTACTTTTTGAAATGTCCAAATTTGTAACTATAACTGGTTATGAGTGAATTTTTCTAATGGTGGAAAGAAATGAAAAATACAGAATTGTACTAATTTAGCTTTTTTTTGTCTCTTTAGATTATGGGTTCCATGAAAGTTTTATCCTTTATTGCAGATGGATTCTATATATATTATCCTATGTTGGTGGTAATTCTCTGCATTGCTACTTACTTTAGGTAAGAACTTAACATTATTTTTCTCTTACTCTTATCCAATCGATATCCTTTCTCCTTAAAGCCTGTTTAAATTTTCACTGTTTAGGTTTTGGTTATTGTTTGTTTTACTGTGGCTTTGGGAGAGAGAGGGATAGTTTAAAGGGTTTGCTTAAGTAATTAGGCCAGACTCTCCCTCTGAAGGGATTTTTACGGAAAGAGAAGTAGAGTTACTCTTTTACAAGTATTAGGCTACAAGGTGAGAGGATTGATTGCAAAATGTTAACTCTCAGTTCTGGCCTTCAACACTGACAGCCAGTGTTGCTCATAAAATACATCTCTGCCCATCTTTTATCCAGTAACATAAATGAATCTGAGGGCGGGGTGCCTGGGTGGTTCAGTTGGTTAAGCAGCCGACCTTGATTTCAGCTCAGGTCTTGGTCTCATGGTCATGACAGTAAGGAGCCTGCTTGGGATTCTCTCTTTCCTTCTCTCTCTGCCCTTGCCCGGCTCTCTCACACACTCTCTCTCAAAATAAATACGCTTAAAAAAAAGTCTTAAGGCTTTCCCCACAATCATTGCCAGGTTTCTAGATGCCTCAGACCTTAGCCAGCACAAAGCAGCAGGTGAGGCAGTATATACATGAAGTGGGAAAGGACACAGACTATAGTTTTTTATAGGATTAGAAAAAATGCTTGATTCTTGGCAAGGGTGTGACTCACAAGTAGGTAAAGACAGCTCTCCTTGGCTTCTAGCACCCTGTCTCCCCTACTTCCACATGTCAGGCGCCCTCATCCTGTACTGCGTTTGCCCTCTTCACTGCTTAAGAGCTCTGTGACACACTAAAAAGACCGCTTTTAAAAAAATATTTATTGATGTTAATCACTTTGCTTTTCTGATGAAAATGTTTTATCCAACCACTTTTCATTTAAAACTTCCAATACCATTAGATAGTTATTATAAATAATGTGTATGCACTCATTAAGATGTTAAATAAACAAATATTGTTTGAAATAAATTCTCTATTGGGTGTTTAAAAACATTTATATTTTACCTCCTCATAGGTAAAATAAAGAATTATATTTTCAAATAAAACTGTTAATATGAACTGCTAGTAAGTCTAATTTTCAAGGTTTTTTTTATGTAAGGTAAAAAAGACCATATGTTTGTTTATACTGTGAAAATGATGTAGTAAAAGAAGGCACTATACTTTGCATGTCTGAAACTTAATTTTGATTATATGTTTATTCGTTTTTAAAGTTTATAAAACTAGGGCGCCTGGGGGCTCAGTCATTTGAGCATCCTACTCTTGATTTTGCCTCAGGTCATCATCCCAGGGCCATGGGATCAAGCTCCGTACCGGGCTCTGTGCTTAGTGTGGAACCTGTTGAGGATTCTCTCTCCCTCTTCCTCTGCCCTACTCCCCCACTCACACTCTCTCTGTCTCTAAAATAAAAAAATAAAAATAAATTAAAAAAACTTTTACAGTTTATAATACTATTAATGAAACATTAAGAGCTTGTGATGTGCGAATTATGTTTTCACATGTTAGTAGTTTTGTTGGCAAGATTAGCATCTCGTCCTACCTTATTAGAGTGTTAATATGGAACAAGTAATAAATGGGTGGAATAACTACTGCTTTATCAACTATAAAATCTTAAATATAAAGAATCATGTTTAAAAGAAAAATTGTTAAGGGGCGCCTGGGTGGCTTAGTCGGTTAAGCGTCCGACTTTCGCTTGGGTCATGATCTCGCGGTTCGTGGGTTCGAGCCCCGTGTCGGGCTCTGTGCTGACTGCCAGCTCAATGCCTGGAGCCTGTTTCAGTCTGTGACTCCCTCCCTCTCTGACCCTCCCCTGCTCACACACTCTCTCTCTCTCCTAGAAATAAATAAAACATTAAAAAAAAAAAAAAGAAAAATTGTTAAAGTTGAAAATGATCCAGGGGTGCCTGGGTGGCTCAGTCTGTTAAGTGTCTGACTTCAGCTCAGGTCATGATCTCATGGTTCATGGGTTCGAGCCCCATGCCGGGCTCAGTGCTGACAGCTAGCTCAGAGCCTGAAGCCTGTCTTCAGATTCTGTGTCTCCCTCTCTCTATGACCCTCCTCTGTTCATGCTGTCTCTGTCTCTCTCTCAAAAATAAATAAAACATTTTAAAAAGTTAAAAAAAATAAATAAAATTGAAAATGATCCATTAAAGGTATTGTTTTAGAGTTAATTAGGATAAACTTTGAGTTACAATTTGTATTTTAGGAAAAGAAAGGTCAAATTCTTCAATTTTCAAATTACTTTTCAAAACAGATATTCTGTTATAGAACTATATGAAACCTTACTGACGTTTTAATGGTACTTTCTTCCTAAGTCTGTTTTCTTTGAAATGCTGCCATAAGTAGTCTAATTTCGATATTACTAACAGCACAGGCATACCCAGAGTTAATATTCAGACTTAACTGCCTAGAGAACATAAGGCTGTTTTTCCTGACACTTTAGGAAAAGCTATAACCTTCTCAGAGACCATGATCTAGTTGGGGGCTTCTCATACTAGGATATCATATTCCCATAAGGCTATGAAGATAGTAAAGGAATATTTAAAGTCTCAGAATTAGCATGACTGTCTATCCAACACCCCAATTTTGCTTAGTGGTAGGTTATATAAAGCATTCCTTATATATCAAAGCAAGCAGATATATTATGAATTCATCAGAGTTTTACACGTTGGTAATATAAAATGGAAGACTTTCACTTTCATGTAACTGCTCCACTGTTTCCCTCTCCTCCCAGTGCATGCACCTATGTGCACACACACACTTATTCTCTCCTCCTCCATTTTCCTCTCTCCCTCCTTGCTCCATGTATGTGTTCAGGCTTCTGTCATTGGGAGTACATCAGTAAAAAAGTTTGAAAACTAAGGTAATAAAAAGAGCTTGGTCTTTGTTTTGTCTTGGATTTAATTTAAATCCGAGCTCTTAGATTTATTCAGTGATGATCATTAGCAAAGTATTTAATCCTGTGGGCCTCTGTTTCCTTATCTGCAAAATGATATCTATCTCGTAGGTTTACAGTGAAAATAAAATAAGAGAGTATCTGTAAATTGGCTGATGTATAGTGGGATCTTAAATATTAATCCAGCCTGTCTATCCATTGCTGCTTTCTTTGTGTGTCATATTTTGAGAGTATTCTTGTCCTGCACAGCAATGAGGTTTAAAGTAAATACCAAATAAGATAAAATAATAGCCCCCAGGTAAGATACAGTAATTAATTTTGAGTTTATAATAAAAGCTATTTAAATAGAATTGACTAGTGCTCAGGTTAAAAAATTAACATGAATTTTTTGCATAATTAAGATTGTGTGTGCATATTTTCAGCATTAAGATTGCTGTTTGAATATAAGAAAAGAAAGGTGCCTGGGTGGCTCAGTCAGTTAAGCATCTGGCTTTGGCTCAGGTCATGATCTCATGGTCCATGAATTCAAGCCCCATGTCAGGCTCTGTGCCGACAGCTCAGAGCTTGGAGCCTACTTTGGATTCTGTCTCCTCTTTCCCTGCCTCTTCCCTACTCATGCTCTATCTCTTTCTTAAAAATGAATAAACGTTAAAAATTTGAATATAAGAAAAGAATAAATTGCATTTGTATTATAGCCATTGTTTTTTATGTCTGTATGATTTCTGAAGGTATGCTAATGGCCCAACTTAATTTGTTTTTGTAAGGAATCTGGGTATGGTGCATATCCTGTCAGTGGAGTACTGGATATATAAGCTCCTTGGAGAAATAAATCCTTCTTAAAGAAAGACAAATGTTGGGGTGCCTGCGTGGCTCAGTTGGTTGAGTGTCTGACTTTACCTCAAGTCATGATCTCGTGGCCCATGGGTTCAAGCCCTATGTTGGGCTCTGTGCTGACAGCTCAGAGCCTGGAGCCTGCTTTGAATTCTGTATCTCCCTCTCTCTCTGCTGCTCCCCTGTTTGTGCTCTGTCTCTCTCTCAAAAATGAATAAACAATTTAAAAAAAAAGACAAGTTTAACTATGTAACTTGTCATGATAACTAATAATAAAATACAGGCTTCTTTGGGGTGATGATACTAAAGAAACGGTTACCTAAATATTTACAACGAGAAATAATATTTGTCTTTTTTTTAAATCTACTTGTGTTAGTTTGGGAACTCGTTGTTTGAATCTACTTGGTTTCCAGCAGTTCATGGGAGATAATGATATGACATCAGACTTGGTCGATGAAGGAAAAGAATTAATCAGACGAGGTAAGATTTGTCTTTTAAAATAAATGAACAAAAGTACTCAGACTCAAAATATAGAATTCAAATTGTAAAATTTATAATTTTTAATCTATCTTAAATTAATATTTTTGACTAAAAATCTATGTACAGGCTTCATAGCAAAAGTAATTTAAAAATATAAATGAGTGGGGGGGCGCCTGGGTGGCTTAGTCGGTTAAGCGGCTGACTTTTGCTTAGGTCATGATCTCACGGTTCATGGGTTCGAGCCCCATGTCGGGCTCTGTGCTGACAGTTAGCTCAGAGACTGGAGCCTGTTTCAGTGTGTGACTCCCTCTCTCTCTGGCCCTCCCCTGTTCACACTGTCTCTCTCCTAGAAATAAATAAAACATTAAAATATATATATATATAAATGAGGGTTTCATCTGACTTTAAGAAATACTGCAGCAGAAATCATTAGTATATATTCAGCTAAATAATGCTCTTGGATGGTGTTGGAGTCATTTTCATGTTTGTCTAGAAACAGATTTGCCAAATTCAGTACAACTGTAAAATTCATGAGTTGAAAGAACCATCAGTTTAATACTACAGAGGAAATCATTCAGGCCAAGGCTGATGTTAAGAATGTGATGATTGTTAACAGCCTGTTAGAGTGCATGCAGTCTACTAGAATCTAATCCCAACACTGACTGTATCAAATTTCCTGACGTTTAAGTGATAGTAGGGAAAAAAGAAAACAGAACTTGAGTGTGGGGACACTGATTCCTAGACATTCTCCCAATGTGTGTCTGGAGTTTTTATGTGATTATTAGTTAAATGTAAGCCAAAATATGTTGTAGCTCCAATAGAAGCATTGCAGCCTTCACATGTTCTCCTAGGAAGTTGATGTGATGGTTCTACTGCTTTTTGCACTAATTAGACCTCATCTGGAGTATCATATTCATTCCTGGGTAAGATTTCAAGAGTAGGAATAACAAGTTAGGAGATACTTAGAGAAGGAGAAGGACAGCTAGATTATGTAGAGCCTATCTTATTTTAAAAAAATAAAGACAGGGGCGCCTGGGTGGCTTAGTCGGTTAAGCGTCCGACTTTCGCTTAGGTCATGATCTCGCGGTTCGTGGGTTCGAGCCCCGCGTCGGGCTCTGTGCTGACTGCCAGCTCGGAGCCTGGAGCCTGTTTCAGTCTGTGACTCCCTCTCTCTCTGACCCTCCCCTGTTCACGCTGTCTTCCTCTCTCCTAGAAATAAATAAAACATTAAAAAAATAAAAAAATAAAGACAAAAAACAAAATCACTGAGTATATAGCCTGAAGAGAATAAAGGAAAGAACTTTTTATGCAGAAAGAAGTATCAACTTAATTTAGAAGATAAGGCGAGAGGGGCGCCTGGGTGGCTTAGTCGGTTAGGCGTCCGACTTTCGCTTAGGTCATGATCTCGCGGTTCGTGGGTTCGAGCCCCGCGTCGGGCTCTGTGCTGACTGCCAGCTCGGAGCCTGGAGACTGTTTCAGTCTGTGACTCCCTCTCTGTGACCCTCCCCTGCTCACGCTGTCTCTCTCTCTCTCCTAGAAATAAATAAAAAATAAAATAAAAAAATAAAATAAAATAAAAAAAAGAAGATAAGGCGAGAAAAGAAAAGTTGCAAACAAATTTCAAGTTACCACAAGGAGGAACTTTTTCCTCACTAAAACTATTTAGACAAAGCCTAAAGGTCATCTCCAACAAAAATACAGAAGGTATTCTCTGTGGACTTAAGTGGCCACTGCAGTCCTTTCCAACAATAACCTATTACTTTTGACTTTGTAGTAATTTAAAGGAAATTGGTCATAGCCTGATACCTTTACTTCAGTTACTCTACATTTAATTAAACCATGTTATACCAAATTTGAGACCACTTTTCTGTCTCTAGAAAAGAGAAAAAGGCAAAGGCAAGAAGAAGGTGAAAATCGAAGAAGAGTAAGTATAGTACTTAATTTACTGTGACCCAAAGCCTAATGTGAAGTATCATAAGAATTTTACTGATTTAGAATTGGCTAAAGACTAAAGAACAATGGGAAAATGACATAGGACACATTGTTTTAATAAGGTAATTTTAATACTTTAGATGTACATGCTAAGTGTCTTGTAAGATCTATTTTAAAAGTTATTAGTATTAAATTATTTCATGTCCAGTGTGTAGCTGTTTCTTGCCCACGATAGGTGCTCAGTAAATACTTATTGAATGAATTAATAAATTCATGCAGTGTTGCTATTAAAATCATTTTGACTGCTTTAAAGTTGTTACAGTTTTTTGGTAATATGACATTAATTGTATTCCTCTTCAATTTTTCTTCAGTCTTCTGTTTGCTAAAGCAAATTAACCTCCTCCTAGAGAGTGAAAAGGCAGCAAACTAGAAAAATCTAGTCACAGTTAACACAAATTTACAACACCTTGGTGTTATCTATACTGGAGTCGTGAAGACTCAGAGGAGGAGACATGATGGCTGTCTTCACATATCGTAGTGTGTGGTGTGAAAGGAGATTTGTTTATTTCAGAAGACATCGTTAGAACCAGAGAGGGGAAGTTACCCGAGACAGATTTCACCTCTCAATGAAAATTTCTACCTTCCACAGTTTATCAAAATTGTGACGGGCTGCTCACACATAAAAACTTCCATGTCATTGGGGTGCCTGAGTGGCTTGGTCAGTTAAGCGTCCAACTCTTGATTTCAGCTCAGGTCATGATCTCACGGTCATAAGATCAAGCGCCAGTGTAGAGCCCTGCACTGGAGGTTAAAATTAAGATTCTCTTTCCCTCTGTTCCTCCCCTGCTTGTGGAAGAGGATGTGCACTCTCTCTCTAAAAGAAAGAAATGTACATGTCCTCTAATAAGAGAGTCCATGGCATGGCTATTTTATAATGAAAGTGCAGTGCAGAGCAGGTTGAATTAGGTGACCTCTATGTTCCTTTCAGTTCTAAGAATTTATTGAGTAGTATCTCTCTCAATATGGTTTGACTGCCGTTACCTAATCATCTTGTATACAACTCTTGATTTTGCTATTGAGAGTGACTTTCCAGGTCTTTGATATTTGTAGTTTATTCATATGGGAGAAAATTCTGTTAACATCTCATGAATTATTATGAATTCTGATAACTTTTATGTGGTCAAGGTAAGCTTATTGTAGCTGTAATGTTTTGACATTTTAGAGGAATTGAAAAGGTTAATGTTTTGACATTTTAGATAGAAGAGTTGAAAAGGTTAATTATAGCTAGCAAAAATGTAAATGTTCATTTGTAAAAATTTGGACACTGGTTTAAAATGTAGTGACAAGAAAAATTATTGAAAATTTTAATGGCACTAAGCTAATCATATTGATTATCTGGGGAGTTTCTGATGAGAATAACTGAATTTTATTACTCTACATAATCATCTCTTGACACTGATGAATTACTTTCAGCCCGTGAGTTCTTTTGTTATATATTTATTTGTGTTTCTGTCCTAGGAATGGAAAGAACGTTACGGACACAATAGAGAAGACTCCACTAGAAACAGAAATCTTCATGTTGACCCAAAAGAATCAAATCTCTCAGATATTAGTACCAACCGATGTAAGTAGTTTATTTTCCTGTTCCCTTAGAAATAATTTTATTATGCTTGCTTGCATAGTGACTCAGAATTAGGATATCAATTCAAAAATGTCTTTATAAAATAGCAAATATGGTTCTATAGTGTCTTTCCTTTCTCATCCCTCAGTGTATAAAAGGAAGGAAAACCCAAATATGTCCTCTAGTAGGAGAAGGAGAAATTGGGACAGCAAATGAAGAATTGTAATTGTACTACACTAAATAATAATCAGTACTTACCCAGGCATGTTGTAGGCAGGTGCTTATTTCTACTCTTTACCTAGATGTTGTTCTTTGCTTTTCTATTAGTAGATGTAAGCAATTCAGTCATTTTTATAACAGTTTCCTAACTGACCCATATATGTCACATACTTTACCTGGATATACTGTGATATAGAGAAGTTTCCTGTCCTTGGGTTGCTGATTAATTTAGTGAGGGACTGATACCAAGCAGAAGACATTTGCCAGTGAATTGAGTTAGGAATCCTCCTCACATCCTTGACCCTGCCATCTGCCCTGGGAAGGTGGCAGGAAACCTGTTTTTGCCAAGGACTCTGACCTGAGTAGTGGCAGAGGATGCTTGTCTTTGGCAGGAATGCTGAGAGTCAAGGGGTCAAACCTGATGCCAAGGGAACTCAACTCAAGGGCTGGAAAAAGAGATCTTTATTGGGAAAGGATTTCCATGATAAATATTCACTGACTATTTGGGAATGAATAGTACTTAGCCAGGTTAAGGTGTTTTAGGCAGAAGGGCGAATGACTGACTTGAAAGAATCTTTGGGGGAATACAAGTTTGTTTCTATGACAAGAGCCTAAAGTATGAGGAGCCTGTTAAGGGGAGGCTTCAGAGATAGTTGGGAAGCAGGTATTACCACGCCCAGAAGGTTAGATTTTATCTCCAAGGTAAGATTTCAGTCAGGAAAGGAGCATGCTCAGGTTTTTGGCTTAGAAAGATAAATTTGATAGCACCACATAAAGCAGGATTTCCAGGGAAGTGAGACACAGAAACCTGTTTCTCTCTTAGTAATGCGATCAAGAAATGATGAGGGCCTAAAAAAAGCAGTGACCCTGGAGATGAGGAGGAGAGGATGAGTTTGCATGAGATTTAGGATAGAAGCCACCTGCCTGGGTGGCTCAGCAGGTTAAGGGTCCACCTCTTGGTTTTGGCTCAGGTCATGATCTTAAGTATTCGTGAGTTCGAGCCCCGCATCAGGCTCTGCACTGACACCACGGAGCCTGCTTGGGATTCTCTCTCTTTCTCTCTCTGTCCTTCCCCCACTTGTGCTGTCTCTCTCTCAAAATAAATAAATAAACTTTAGAGAAGAGAAGAAGAAATAGGAGACAGCTACAGTTTCAGTTAAAGCTAGGAAATAGAGGGTGCCTGGGTGACTCAGTTGAATGTCCGATTCTTGGTATTGGCTCAGGTCATGATCTTGTGGTTAGATTGAGCTGAGCCTGCTTGAGATTCCCTCTCCCTCTCCCTCTCTTCCCCCCTTATGCTCTCTCTCTCTCTCTCTCAACAACAAAAAAATAAGCTAGGAAATAAAGGGAGAATTCTAGAAAGATTTGGAAGCTTGTTTACCATAGATTAGGGCAGTGGAAAGATGTGAGAGTGTGGGAGAATGGTGAAGAGAAGAGGAAATATAATGCTTGACTTGGAGAGAACTTGCAGTGTGGGAGGCAACCAATATGTGCTGAATGAATGACAGAAAAGATGAAGGGCAAAGTCCAAGATGACAAAAGTATAAGATATGATAGAATTGGCTTGCTTTAAGTCTTCAAAAAGAGCTATGTCATAAAGTTCTTTTGAAGCTATTGGACTGCTCAAAACAACATTATGAAAGTTTAGGTTGTTTATGAAGAAAACTCACACTGTCCACCTAGAAAAGGGAGAATTAGTTCTCTAGATCTAGAGATCTAGACTACCTGCTGACCAGGCAGGTAGTCATTAGCCACATGAGGCTGTTGAGCATTTGCAGTGTGGCTGGTGTCCCATGTTAAAATGATCATATATTGGATGTGTTGAATTAAGTATGTTAAGATTAATTTAGTCTCTTTCTCTTTACTTTTTTAATGTAGCTACTAGAAAAATTCAAAGTGAATATGGGGCTTGGCATTTTATTTCTGTTGGACATTGCTGCCTTTAACTCTTGTCTCATGGGAAAAAGACTCAGGCCTTTCTTGAAGAGCTTAAGTTGAGTATATCTTAAAATTCTAGCCAAGAACTGAGATATAGCAATCCCTGGATTCACTGTGAAACCAATTGAAACTTGATAATGAGCAATTTCACTGTTACGATGCGGTAATTAAATGTTAATTTTGATTCATTTTAATTGAGTCTTTGCATTGTACCTGCTTCTGAGCTTAGATTAGCTACAAGGGAGAACTTTTCTGTTATTTTCTGTCATAGTATTTATCATTTTAATTTGATTCTTAAGGAATCAAGTAATTATCTTCCCTTACTGTTGTCTTCATAATCAAAACTCAGATCTTTCATAATCTTGACTTTTTTGGGGAGTCCAAAGACTGTGACCAGTAAAGACCATAGAAAAGTAGACATAACTTTTTTCTTTTTTGACAGCAGCATCCAAATATACCAGGGCTAATAACAGGACTGAAAGGGACCGAATAGAGCTCCTCCAAGATGTAGAACCTTTGGATTTTAATGCAGAAACATTCACTGATGATCCTCTTGAATCTGAGCCAGGAAGGTAAGCTCTGGCTGTGTCATTTTGGTTCCAGCATTTTGAAATTTTAATAGCCTACAATTTGATGAGATAAGCATAAGGGAAATACTCATTTTTACTGCTAATTAAAACCATGTTAATCAATCTTTGGTATCTTTTTATACCTTCTAATGCTTCTGTATTTTAAAAATTATAGTATCCAGTAGTCGTAGTTTAAATTGGTATCTCTATAAGCTACTAGTGAGTGATATTATAAATAAGAAAGAAGAATTGAAATTGATAGTAAGAATCTGTGAAATTTATCATAGCAACAGCCGCATAGCTATGACTATAGCTATAGTCAGACACTATCCTAAGTACATTAACCATAATACTGTATTTTATGGTTGTAAATCCAGTTGGATTTGAATCCAGAGAGGCTTAGTAACTCACCCAGAGTCACACAACTTACAAGTGCCAAAGTCGGGTGTTCAAACCCCAGGACTCTGGCTGTAGAATCTGCTTTTAACCACATGCTCTGTGAAAATGATTAAACAAAAGCAAAATATCATATGCATGAAGATATTTGCTACATTATTGCCCATAAATAGGAGAAAAAACACTAGAATGTTCTATTTATATTGAACAATTAAGAGTGGTTAAGTCTTCAGTTCCATAATATATTTATATCTCCCTGTTCCTTTCTTTGTACATCTCTCACCCTCTCATATGTGTACTCTAGGCTCTAAAAAAGCTGTTGGTTAATTTATAATTAAGTAAATCCCTTGGGATAATGTCTCTGGAGAGTAAGTTTCTGCTTTCAGCTACTGGAATTTTACAAATTACGCTTAGAAATCATGTAGCCACTTCCTTTTAATGTGTCCTTGTTTTTCTCTCCTCCTTTGTTATTTTTGATGCCTCAGATCATTTCTTTATCCACCTTTCAGGTATCAGCCTGGTGGACGATACCTCTCGATGTCTCACAGCAGAATATTTGATGATGTTTAAAGTCTGAAAGAATTTATGGAACCACTAACCAAGATCAACACACCATTTCAGTCTTTACGGACATATGTATGCCCCAGGATTTACGCTGTACTCTTAATGAAAAGTGTCAGGACAAAAATGGCACTGAAAGTTAATCAGATCTCAGTAATCATAGTTTATTGCCCTTGAATAGAATGTCATCTTTTCTCGTAGGATTTATTACCATTCCTGAAGTGTCTGCCTCAGAAGTACAGGTGTAATGGAAGGATTCAGTTCTGGATAAAAACCAGTACATGTTGAGAATATGTAGTACAGTTTATTTCAGGTTAGTTTTTTTTCAGGAAAGTTGTTTTAAAGGTCCAGAAAAGCTGTAAGTCATGACTAAATAACATCATAAGTTTTATTACTGTGATTTACATTTTTGCTGTTTCTAAAGCATATGTTAATCCTGTATTTCCCAAAGAGATAGAGACCACAAATAATGGCATTTACAAAACCCATGTCTTAAAACAAGGCTTACTTAACAGACATAACTGAATGTAGAAAGCTCTTTTTCAACTATATATGCAAATTTGTGGGGGGTTTGCATGTATAATTAAGATTATACTTCAATTGACAGTGTTGGTATCTTTAGCATGTGTACTATAATCGGGTGATGTATTATTCTTTCAGTCTTTGGCAGTAACTGGAAATTACTTTACACTTTTGGTATTGCTTTGTAAAAGACTTTCATTTCAGGGAGAAATGTTCACCTTTATCATTTAGCATATTGACTTATGTGTTGATCATTCCGCTCAAGGAGAATCTGAAGCATTAACGGTAAATAGAAGGTGTTTGGGTTTTGTTTTTTTTTTTAAAGAGCCAAAGAGCCCCATAAAATTCTCTAATTTTTAAAGGTGGCTATTTATGCTTTTTGGAAAATAACATTTGGTTATTAAAAGGTAAAAAAAAAATACTGTTATTATTAACACCTAAATTATGGTTAATATTTCAATTTTTTAAATTTGTTTTTGAGAGAGAGAGAGAGAGCATAAGCAAGGTAAGGGCAGAGAGAGAGAGGGAGGCACAGAACCTGAAGCAGGCTCCAGACTCTGAGCTGTCAGCAAAGAGCTCAATGCAGGGCTCAAACTCCAGAACCATGAGATCATAACCTTAGCTGAAGTCTGACACTTAAGCGACTGAGCCCCCAGACACTCCTAAATTGTGGTTTATAGAGGGGAAATGTGTAATAACTTTGTTAAATATGCGTATTATTTTAAAAAATTTTTTAACGTTTGTGTTTCAGCCAAAGTTAGGTATTACATTTTAAATCATCAGTGTTTTATTGCATGCACAGTGAATACTGTGCAGTTGAGCACAACATGCTTGCAGAGAGTTTCTTATGTCCCTGAAATTGTTGCAATTCAGAGACGGCTGCAGTTCTCAAGCTTGCCCACAACAGTCTCAGGTTAACACCTGTTATTCTGTGTAATTGTTAATTGTGCTCACTTTCACTTGTAGGTATCCCAGTTTGAAAATGATTTATATAGTCACCCTAACCATATATGTTTCTTGAAGGTAATCCTCCCTTGAATCATAATTTAAAAGTTTTTATTTTGCTGCTAGCATTACCATGTAAATTTTTTAAAGACAGTTCTATGCAGATACTAAAAGGAATAATAGATCATCCTAATTATCTGATTTTTTTCCAGTTTTTATGACCTTTGAGGTTAGGCCCCCTTTAAAATAATTATAATTGGATAGATTTTATTCTCAAAGGCCATATAGACTTTATAAATGGATAGATTTTATTCTCAAAGGCATTTGGGAACACACACAGCCTTTCATTGTAAAGTGTGGTTAGTGAGCTGTGGGCCAGGAGCAGAGATAATTTAGTACTGTTTGTAATTTCATGATTGACCATTCAATACCTTGGGCAAATTATGTAACCTTTCAGTGCCTCAATTTCTTCATTTGTGAAATGAAGATGATACTTGCTATTTACCTACTGATCTACCTCACAAAGCTATTGTGAGGGTATTCAGTTGATGTTTATATGCTGGAGTTTAAAAAAACAAGTTGTTAGTTGTGCTATTTTTCCTAGTGGTACTTGAAGGTGTTGGGTGGAGAAATGATCAGCCCAGAGAGGGATTCAGTTTCTTACAATTCCAGAGAAGCAAAACAGTTTTTGGAATAATTTATCAAAAGTCCTATGAAAATAGTATCGTTGTACTTTTCATCTTTGGGTTTACCTTGAAATATTTTCCTTAAGCTTAAAGTTGTTTCTCATCAGGTTTTGTTATGAAAAACCTGATGAAGGATGCTGTAGAAGGAGAAGCAGAAAAAGAAATTATCCAGTCACTTTTGTAACTTACAATGTCCTAAAATAAATTGATAGGAATATGTAGGGGAATGAACTACTTTCCTTTTTCATTAAAATTTTTATGATTATAGTAATTGAAGTATATGTAATACTTCACAAACAATAGCACTCCCTTTGTGACTTTTGTGTTACTGCCCACATAATTTTTGGTTAAGTTATCTAGACTGTTCCAACTTTTAAGCAGAATTTATCTTACAAGATTTTATATGTGATCATATGAGATCATTTACCTGCCTGGGTAAATTTGATTTAACCCCTGAAAAATAAAGAATTTATTGCTGGAGAACAAATTCATAATTTGTTAAGCCACTTTGCCTAAAGTGGAGTACAAACAAGTTTTCTTTTCAGGGAAGCTTATGCAAAACATTACTACTAAATTCATATACTTTAAATGCAGACTAATTTCCTGAAGAATTACTTCTGACAATTCGCTTTTTATGTTTTTCTTATGTAATAATAAGTAACTGATTACATTTTTAAAATTATTTTTCTAAATAATCATTAGGTAAGGATATTCAGTAAGCCAGTAATTCAAATAGCCATTTCAGAAAAAATAATTATCTATTAATTTCATGAATCACCTGTAAGTTGCTAATTAACTTTTGTTACTACATCAATTACTTGTTATCAACAGAGCATTTTTATAAAAATTATTATTAAAATAAGACATAAGGGATAGGCCTAATTATTAGAATTTGCTCTCTTTCCAAATGAATACAGGGCTTTGGAATAATTCAACACAAGAGGCCTTCATTTCACAAGAGAGGTAAGAGCTAAATTAAAACAGTCAAGGATTTTCAATTTATAAAATAAGATTAGAAAATTAGACAACCTGCACCATCAAAAAGAAATGCTGTGAGTTGATTTGGTTTTGAATTCTATTTGATTAGAGTATCACTTCTGAAATGGGTACACTCGTGTACCCAAATGAAACTAAATGTGGAGAGGAAGGTCGAGTTGTGTAGTTTTGTTTTGTTTTTTTTTTAGTATACTTCAGCATATGAATGAATTTCATTTATGTCCAATAACAAACCTCATTTTCTTTATCTTATAATAGATTCAGGGAATGTTCTTGATGGTGTGTTGATTACCATCTTAAAGGAAAAATAAACTCTCCATTATTATAATTCACACTGTTCAGTAATACTGTTTTGTACCTGTGATTTGAGTGGACCATGCCTGAAAATCACAAGGATAAGTCTATTTGCACTAAAGAGGCAAAACATGTCCCTGAAAAATCTTAACATACTTGAATCTCTGAAGTACAGTGGATCACATTACATTAAATTCTAAATGTTAAGTAAATGGATTTAGAATTTTATCTTTACTGTCTTCCTCCCTTCCTCATTCCTCTTTTACCTTCCTTTCTGAGGCTCTTTTTATAGTCTGACTTTTAATGTGCTGACACATTTTCCTCTGTTTTGTGTACACAGTTGTTTCTGATGATCTGTACACTCAAAAGGAACTAGTTCTAATTCCATATCCCACTACTTTAATAGCAATATTGCACCTAAAGTAATGAAACTGATTTTTCTAGACAACTAAGCAACATCTGATTGTAAATGTGATGTATGCTGGCTTGGTGTGTTGTCTTTAGGTCACTAAGGAGGGCACTTAAAATGAAATATTCTCAGTATAATGTTTGGCATAAAAATGGATTTCCAAAACCAGTGATTGTTAAAACCCCAAAAAGATTTAGAGCCTTGACGTATTTTCTTATGAAAACAAACTCATAAATAACCTACATCATTGGCAAAGTTTTCATTAGAAGAGGTTGGAACACTACAAGAGGGTTACAGGAGGCCTTCAAAAATGAATTCCTTCAATGTATTTCTTCCTAAAGGACTTTTTTTCCTGCCCAGGGAGCTGGAAGACCAAACGTGTCCTCCCCTATCCCAGTTCCTGAGGACCAGGCCCTATGACCACCTCCCCCAGCAGAGCCCATCAGTGGGAACATGACCTTACCTCTAATTCCTTTCACGCTCAGCCTGGTCCTCGTAAACTTTTATTGTCAAAAGATTTGCCCATGAGGTTGGTTGAAACCTTGCTGTAATTTTTAATTTGTTGATAAAGCAAGAATGTTGGCATGGTCCTTTTCTCCTTGATATCTTAAAAGACATTTATTTTTAACACACTCCCTGGGGAGAATTTACTTTTTTTTCTCTTGAAAATCTTTGCTTCTGTGGTTATCTTGATCTTCTGACATTTTCTAAAAGATTTTTTTTCCTGTACTTAGCGCAAAAGAGTAGAAAGAATGGTTTACTATGGCAGACATAACGTAGGGGAAAGTCATAATTTATTAATCTGTATAACACCATTTTGAGTTGATATTATTGATAGAAATCTTATCAACCTAGCCACTTAAAGCTGTATTTCTAAAGAAGGCTGGCTAGCGTCTTCCCGACTTAGTACACCAAGTTGTAGGGGAGAGACTGTGTATTTATTTTATAAAAGCAATCCAATGGATTTGTTTTTGTCCATACTTTGAAAACAGCTTGAAGGACTTTTTCTCATTTTAGAAGGTAGAGAACATATGGACATGTCTTTTAAATTACTGTAATCTAATATATATTTATAAATTATATAGCCTTGAAACAAGAGCTCTAATATTGATGATGTTACTTTCTGGTATTTAATTTTTATAAAAAGTTTTTGTAGTAACTAATTGTAGTGCTTTTAAGTAGTTTAAACATCTTTCTCAAATAAGTTCTACCCACATCCTGTTTACTGAGGGCAATATTCTAAACTTAAGTAGTCCAGTGTGAATTTGAAATATTCCTTCATCCCTTCAGTGTCTTTTTATATCTGCCAGTACCCAAGCAAAGTATACCAAGAGCTCAATTCCTGTGTTGCATTAATAAAGTACTTGTTCTTTATCTAATTCAGTGGATTAGGTGTAATAGATGATAGGTCTTTTCAAGTGTGCATTTGATCATAATTTTTCCAAACGTTCATTATGTTGATTTTTGGTGCATGATGCCAAATTTATCTTTAATCAGCCATTACTACCTGATATGTAATGACAAATGTTTTCCTCTCTGACCAATGGGTTGTAGATTTAACTGTTCTTCTCTGCATATTCTCACTACATTTTCAAATATGTATGTGGAAAAAGCTGCAAAGTGCTACCTATAAGTGAGTTAGCATCTTTGGCCTTATCTATGCATAATGTTCTCTCAGTTTGGTTTTGACAAACTCGTGGACTTGCAGTTGCTTTGTAGCATTTTAACTTATTGTGATGTAATGAATTCTTTGAAATGTTTATTTGATTAGCTATTAAATATAGGAAATTATGTAGCTTTGCATGAAATAAAGTACATTTCTACAAGTTCCTAAGAATTTTGCATAATATGCGTTTGATTTCATACCATCTTTGAGATTAAATTCTTAAGGAGCCTGAAGCTTTCTTTGTTTTTTACAAATATGTTAACAGATGTTATAAACAAAATATTTTAAGATAAATAAACAATTGGACTTTGGGTTCCAAATTAAAATAAGTAATTGTGTGTTTGTTTGTTTTTTAATTTAACGTTTATTATTGAGAGGAAGAGTGTGAGTGGGATAGAGGCGGAGAGAAGGAGACACAGAATCTGAAGCAGGCTCTAGGCTCAGCTGTCAGCACAGAGCCCAGTGCAGGACTTGAACCCATGAACTGTGAGATCATGACCTGAGCTAAAGGTGGTTGCTTAACCTAAATTTAGGTGCTCCTCAAGTAAGTAGTTATAAAAATTAGAAGTCAATGAAATTTAAAGCAGGAAAACAAGGAAAATCAACAAAACCAAAAGCTGGGTGCTTGAAAATATCAGTAAAATTGGTGAAACCATAGCTAGACTAAGAAAAGAGAGTTGCTTTCCTTTATAAATTGAAGTTTGAAATTAAAAACTTAATACCATTTAGGAACAAGACAGGGATGCCCACTTTCACTGTTGTGATTTAAGATAGTTCTGGAAGTCCTAGCCTCAGCAATCAGACAACTAAAAGAAATAAAGGACATACAAGTCAGCAAGGAAAAGTCAAACTTTCACTATCTGCAGATGACATGATACTCCATGCAAAAAACATGAAAGATTCCACTAAAAAATTACGAGAACTGATACATGAATTCAACAAGGTTGCAAGATATAAAATCAATGTACAGAAATCTGTTGCATTTCTATACACCAATAATGAAGCAGCAGAAAGACATTAAGGAATCAATCCCATTTACAATTGGACCAAAATCCATAATATACCTAGGAATAAACCCAACCAAAGAGGTAAAAGATCTGTACTCTGAAAACTATAGAACACTTATGAAAGAAACTGAAGAAGATGCAAAGAAATGTCAAAACATTCCATGCTGTGGATTGGAAGAACAAATATTGTTTAAAATGTCTATACTACCCAAACCAATCTACGCATTTAATGCAGTCCTTATCAAAATACAGCCAGCATTCAAGGGCACTTGGGTGACTCAGTCGGTTGAGCATCCAACTTGGGCTCTGGTCATGATCTCACGGTTCATGAATTCGAGCCCCGCATCGGGCTCTGTGCTGATGGCCAGGAACCTGCTTCAGATACTGTCTCGTCTCTCTCTGTTCCTCCCCTGCCCATGCTCTCTCTCTCTCTCAAAAATAAACATTAAAGAAAAAAATACAACCAGCATTCTTCCCAGAGCTAGAACAAACAATCCTAAAATTTGTGTGGAACCAAATAAGGCCCCAAAAACAATCTTGAAAAAGAAAAAGCTGGAGGCATCACAATTCCAGACTTCAAGCTATATTACAAAGCTCTATTCATCAAGACAGTATGGTACTGGCAAAAAAAAGACACATAGATCAGGGAAACAGAAGACCCAGAAATGGACCCACAACTATATGGTCAACTCATCTTCAACAAAGCAGCAAAGAATATCCCATGGAAAAAAGTCTCTTCAGCAAATGGTGTTGGGAAAACAGATCAGCAATACAGAAGAATGAAACTGGACCACTTTCTTACTCCATTCACAAAAATAAATTCAAAATGGATGAAACGCCTAAATAAAGAGACAGGAAACCATCAGAATCCTAAAGGGGGACACAGGCAGTAACTGCTTTGACCTTGGCCACAGTAACTTCTTACTAGGCACATCTGAAGCAAGGGAAACAAGCAAAAATGAACTATTGGACTTCAAGAATAAAAGCTTCTGCACAGCAAAGGAAACAATCAACAAAACTAAAAGCCTACGGAATGGGAGAAGATATTTGCAAATGATCTATGTGATGAAAGATTAGTATCTAAAATCTATAAATAACATATCAAACTCAACACCCAAAAATCTAATAACCCAGCTAAGAAATGGACAAAAGACATGAACAGGCATCCAAAGAAGATATCTAGATGACTGACAGAAACATGAAAAGATGCTCAATCTCATTCATCAGGGAAATACAAATCAAAAACAGGATCAGATCCCACCTAATACCTCAGAATGGCTAAAAGTAACAAAACAGGAAACAACAGATATTGCAAGGATATGAGGAAGGGGAACTCTCTTGCACTGTTGGTGGGAATGCAAACTGGTGCAGCCACTCTAGAAAACATAATGGCGGTTCCTCAAAAAGTTAAAAATAGAAATACTCTATGACCCAGCAATTGCACAACTAGGTATTTACCCACAGGATACAAAAATACTGATTCAGAGGTGTATATGTACCTGATGTTTATAGCAGCATTATCAACAATAGCCAAACTATGGAGAGAGTCCAAACACACAATGGAATATTATTCAGCCATTAAAAGAATGAAATCTTACCATTTGCAATGACCTGAGTAGAGCTAGAGTGTGTTATGCTAAGCAAAATAAAATGAGAGAAAGACAAATACTCATATGTGGAATTTACAACAGATGAACGTAGGAGAAGGGAAGAGAAAAACAGGGAGGTAAACCACAAGAGACTCTTAGTATGGAGAAACAGGGTTGATGGAGAGGTGGGTGGGGAATGGGCTAAAGGAGTGACGGGTATTAAGGTGGGCACTTGTGATGAGTACTAGGTGTTATATGTAAGTGATGAATTATTAAATTCTACACCTGAAACCCATTTTACCATTTGTGCGGAATCTAATGGTAAATATAAAATCTAATTTTTATTTAAAAAAATTTTTAACACTCATTTTTGAGAGAGACAGAGCATGAGTGGGGGAGGGGTAGAGAGAGAGGGAGATACAGAATCCGAAGCAGGCTCCAGGATCTGAGCTGTCAGCACAGAACCTGACACAGGCTCAAACTCATGAACCACAAGATCATGACCTGAGCTGAGGTCAGATGCTTAATGGACTGAGCCACCAAGGAGTCCCAGCATTAAATAGAATTTAAATAAAAACTTGAAATAAAAAACACAATACCATTTATATTAGTCCTAGCTAATGCAATCTAAGGCAAGTAAAGGCAATAAAATATATAGATTTGGAAGGAAGAAATAAAAGCTGTCTTTGTTAGCAGATGACATGATGTCTATTTAGAAAATCTAAAAGAACTAACAAAAAAACTTCTGGAATAAGTGACTATTATAGCAAGTTTGCAGGATACAAGATTAATATGCAAAAGTCAATCACTTTCCCATATAGCCAATGGACAATTGAAATTTAAATTAAGAACAATACCATTTAGGGGCCCCTGGGTGGCTTAGTCGGTTGAGCGTCCGACTTTCGCTTAGGTCATGATCTCGCAGTTCGTGGATTCGAGCCCCGCGTCGGGCTCTGTGCTGACTGCCAGCTCGGAGCCTGGAGCCTGTTTCAGTCTGTGACTCCCTCTCTCTCTGACCCTCCCCTGCTCACGCTGTCTCTCTCTCTCTCCTAGAAATAAATAAAAAATTAATTAATTAATTAATTAATTAATTAAAAAAAAAGAACAATACCATTTACATTAGTACCCCCCAAAATGAACTACTTAGGTATAAATCTAACAAAATATATATATGAGGAAAAGTACAAAACTGATGAAGTTAAAGAAGTGAATAAATGGAGAGATTCCATGTTGACGGAGAGGAAGAGCCAACATTCTCAAAATGTCTTTTCTTCCCAACTTGATCTATAGAGTCAATGCAATCCCAGTAAAAATTCCAATAAATTATTTTGTGGATATTGACAAACTAATTCCAGTGTGGTGAAGCAAGAGACCCAGAAAAGCCAACACAATATTGAAGAAGAACAAAGTCAGAGAATTGACAATACCCAACTTCAGAACTTACTATACAGCTACAGTAGTCAAAACATTGTGGGACTGACAAAAGACTAGACAGATCAGTTATACAGAATAGAAAGCCCGGTAATAGACCCACATATAGACAATTGATCTTTGACAAGGTAATAAAGATATTTTAATGGAGAAAGAATAGTCTTTTCAACAAATGATGCTGAAAGTACCCACATGCGAAAAAAAATCTAGATACTTCTGAGTTTACATTTTTCACAAAAATTATGTCAAAATGAATCATAAACCTGAAATTATAACATAAGACTATAAAACTTCTAGAAGATAACAGAAAACAGGTGACTCTGGGCTTGACAATGAATATATCACACAAAAATGTCTGTATATGTGCACAAGAATACATATAGAAGAATGTTCATAGTAGCATTATTCATAGTAGCCTCAACCATAAACAGTTCAATAAACAGAATAGATTTATTTATCCAACATGATGGAGATGTACAAAAAAACCTAAGTGAAAATGAATTAATTGCAGCTAATCAACAATATCAATGAAACTCACATAATGTGTATCAAAAGAAGGTAGACATAAAAAAAACAGTGTGATGAACGATACAACAATTATTATTGTATAATAAAAACCTGGATGCTTTGTAGTAAAACCATAAGAAAACCAAGGAAGAAATAACCATAAATGTCAGGCTATTGCTTACCTTTGAGGAGGAGGAAGGGATTAGTGATTGAAGTGCAGTGCAAGAGAAACTTCTGCATTGCTGCCTGTGTTCTCTTGGTAGAGTGGCAGTGTTTTTAATTTTTTAAATATTTATTGATTTGGGGGAGAGCACAAGTGAAGGTGGGTGCAGAGAGGGGGACTGGTGATCCGAAGCGGCCTCTGCACTGACAGGCTACAGCAGAGAGCCCAATGTGGGGCCTGAACTCCCAAACTGTGAGATCATGACCTGAGCTGAAGTCAGACACTCAGCCCACTGAGCCACCCAGGTGCCCATGTAGGGTGGTGGTTTTATAGGTGTTCACTTTGTAATGAATTGTTGAATAATGTGTGCTTTTATGTGTGCTTTGCTATATGTGCATTTTATTTTGTAATAAAGTTAAAATCTTTGGAAAGAATTAAATTACATAATTTACCATATAAGTTGGGAGTAGAAGAAGCTGCATTATAGTGTTCTAAGCTCATGGTAACGCAGGAGGAATGAAGATACCGCTTAAGCTAGACTCTGTTAAGGATGCGTGCAATAATCTCTTTGGTAGTCATTAAAAGAAGAGAAATAGGAAATAGCTTCAAATACAGGAAAGTTGGAATGAGAAAAGAAAAATCTAACTCAAAACAGCAAAAGAACAAAAACAGCCAAAGACTAAACTTCACTGTTTATAAATGCACACATAGTTGGGCAAATTCTAAAGTCATGTGAAGTGATTTAACATTTAAGTCAGAGTACTGCTTCTGGGAGGGAGCCACGTTCAGGGGTATCCCTCAGAGAGGCTTAGGGTTAGTAAGGGCAACAAATTTCTTCACTTGGGTGGTTTTACAACATTGTTTCTATTTATTAACCATGTACATTATATACAATATACATTATACATTTTACTGTATACACACTACAGTATACACAATGTATATTTATATTGTGTGCACTTTTCTGAATGTCTCTATTCCAAAATGTAAAAGATTTTAAAAAGAAAAGTCAATTTCTGTACATCACATTAATAGTTAAAAAGAGTAAAATCACATACATGATCATCTCAAATGTTGAAAACATTTTAAAGTCCCTGTTTTTAAAAGAAAGCATTCTTTTTTAAAATAAAGATCTGTATCTATATATGTATATATATAAACAAGAACCTAAAACTGCAGATATTATCCTTAATGCTACAGGTTTTACCTTTGAGATCCAGACCAAGCCAAAGATGCCAACCATCAGCACTTCTCATCAACATCATAGGTTCCATAATCATAAGACAAGAGGCATAAAAGGCCTAAAGATGAGAAAAGCAGCAGCAAGCTCTTATTTATCTTGATTTTGATGGTTATATATGTAGAAGATCCAAAAATATACAGGGGCACCTGGGTGGCTCAGTCCATTAAGCCCCTACTTTTGGTTTAGTCTCAGATCATGATCTCCAGGTTCTAGAGTTTGAGCCGGGCTCTCAGGCTCTGCGCTGACAGTGTGAAGCCTGCTTGGGATTGTCTCCTTCTTTCTTTGCATCTTCCCCACTCATGCTCTCTCCCTCAAAAATAAAGAAACATTAAAAAACACCAAAAATATACAGCTTACTGTAAGAATTGGTAAGACAGTGGCATGTCTTAATGTGGTGTTTTGATCTCCTGAATTCTGGTTACGTCAGAGACTCCCAGTAAATCTGAACCTCAGATTCCTTTGTTAGAGAAACAGTTGGGCAGTGGGATTGTTTATAGCAGTCCTCATCAGGGTGGTTGTGAGGATTATAATCAAAGACTGCATTTGAAAATGTCAAAAATAAATGATGCTACCTTAACACCAAAAAAAGAAGGGAGGGCAGGAGGGAGGGAGGGAAAGAGAAAAGGAGAGAAGGAAGAAAGGCAAAGCAAGGCAAGGCATAGTGTCACCCCACAGCAGACACTCATTTATGAAGAAACAGCAAGCATCCTCCTTGTGAAGCTCATCCTTACTCAGGGTCTTATCTGGAAGTCATCTCTCAGGCCATCGCTACTTGGTTTTTGTTTTTTTTTCCTTAGTATTTAGCACTACCTAACATACTATTGCTAATACTGTACTCATCTCTCGAACAGAGATTCAGTGAGGAATGATTTTTGTTTTGTTTGCAGAACCACTCTTGTCTGACCTAAGTGTTCAATATGTGCTGAACAGGTGAATTTACTGTCATCATCCCCGCCTGGTCTGTGCGACTGCTAATTATCGGAGGTACCGGGGCCTGAGCCTAATGCTGTTAAAACCTCAACACTTCTGGGGCGAGGTTTAAACACCATCGCCACCATTCTGGGGAAGAAGGGAAGAACTGGAGATGAGGTATGTGTGACTATTAGAATGAGTAAGAAGGGCAATGGGCACCCAAAAGTCGGGAGAGAGGTCTCAAAAAAGGGACCCTGTAATACGATAGGCAGACTCCAGGTACCCTGAGTTAGCATTCCAGACCAGCGCTGCTCAGAGTTTCACTTGCCCACTTCGAGGAGGGGCCACTCTCCAGCCCAGGATTTCTAAGCAGGGCCAAAGAAGGAGGTGCCTCAATAGCCATCACAGGGCCGAGCAGGGTCGGGGTAAAGGCCCCAGGCCAGACCCAGTCGGAGAAGGCGCCCCGCCCTCGGGTCCTGCAGCCTGGAGTTGGCTCCCTATGCGGCGCCGGCCCCACGGCGCGGGAGGTACCTGCCTACGCGCAGCATAGCGCCCGGCTCGGCTGGCACTGCGCGCGCGAGGACGGCTGCGCCAACCGCCCTGCTTCTGGCGTTGCTGCCGCCGGGGCCCTTGCGGCCGGAAGGCGCCCAGCTCCCGACCAGGTCCTTGCTGGGTGAGTGCCCGGCAGCCCGCGCGCGCTAGCGCCGCCCCCTAGCCCCCCCTCCCCCGCGGCCGGCTGGGGAAGCCCCTGTCTGCGCCGCCGCGCGCCCGCCCCTCGCGCCTCCCTGGGGGAGGTGCCCGCGCTTCTCCGCCCCTGAGAGGCGGCCGCCGCAGGCCCCCCTCCCTCCTCCACACCAGTCTCGTCCCGCAGAGCTCTTGCGCGTGCGTGAGGCTTGCTGCGGGGATTCCGCGTTAACTTTAAACAGAACAATTTTATTTAAGCAAAAAATGAGTGTATGTGGAGACAACACGGGAACTGCAGTCAGGACAAGGAACCTATGGCGAAGAGACTAAGAGAAGGTCAGCTTTTTTTTTTTTTATTTCATTTTTTAAATTTTTTTTATTATTATTTTTACAAATAGTTTATTAGAGAAGGTCAGCTTTTATTAGCTTTTATTAGGTCTTAGGAGGACATTGAACAAAATTCCTTGGAGAAGAACAAGAGTTTGAGACTGGACAGTTTCTCATTAGTTGCAGGCAGCTGGGGCAGGTTGAGATCTCCTTTCCTTTTCTTAAAGACAGGAGATAAAAAATAAACAAAAACCCTCCTGTGTGAAAAGTGTCTCCCGCTGTTGAAAGGATTATCTTCCTTCTTCCTGCTGCTTCGGTGGGCCGTGTGGGACGTGCGTGAGAGCTCCTCCTTCAGGGCTTCCTCGCTTCATTTTAAAGGTTTCCTTTATTTTCACACGCATCGTGTCTGAATTGTTACTGGAGCCACGCTCCGGCCCAAAATAAGTACCCCCTGCACAAAGCATTTACACTTAAAGGAAGTTTCTAGTTTTAAGGATTAGTTCCAGCTCCGCCCCATGACTGCCTCCTGGACTCACTTTCTAGCCGCTTTCTGGTTTTCACTGTAGCAAAAATGTCCAGAGAAGGATACCCTTCATCTTTGCGTATCTCTCAGGATGCCCCTGAGCAGCTAGCAGTCTGCTACAAGAAGCCATATATATACCACCAGGTGCAGTTATATTTTTGAGCATGATTAAGGAGCATGACCTTTAAAAAAACTTTTTTAATGTTTGTTAGAGACAGACGGAGGGGGCAGGAGCAGAGAGAGAGGGAGACAGAATCCCAGGGTCCTGTCTGTCTGAGGACTCTGAGCTGTCAGAGCTGTCAGCACAGAGCTCATTGTGGGGTTCAAAGCCACCAACCGTGAGATCATGACCTGAGCTTAAGTCAGACACTCAAGGGACTGAGGCACCCCAAGGGACATGACCTTTAAAAAATGTAGTCTAGGGGCGCCTGGGTGGCTTAGTCTGTTGGTCGTCCGACTTTCGCTTAGGTCATGATCTCGCGGTTCGTGGGTTCGATCCCCGCGTCGGGCTCTGTGCTGACTGCCAGCTCAGAGCCTGGAGCCTGTTTCAGTCTGTGACTCCCTCTCTCTCTGACTCTCCCCTGCTCACAGTGTCTCTCTCTCTCTCTCTCTCCTAGAAATAAATAAAAATTAAAAAAAAAATAAATAATGTAGTCTATTTCCTAGAAAGAAGAATGAGTTTAGAGCTTTTTTTTTTAATATTTTTATTAATTTCTAAGAGCGAGAGAGAGACAGTGTGAGCAGGGGAGGGTCAGAGAGAGAGGGAGATACAGACTCTGAAACAGGCTCCAGGCTCTGAGCTGGCAGCACAGAGCTTGACGCGGGGCTCCAACCCATGAACCGTGAGATCATGACCAGAGCGAACGTCGGACGCTTACCCGACTAAGCCACCCAGGCGCCCCTGAGCTTAGAGCTTTAAGCTCTAAGTAAGTCCTCAAGAGCTTGGCACATTGTTATAGAGAGAGCCCCTCCTGTTGCAGGATTCTTTTTACCTCAATTCCTCGGGATTTATTGTCTCCCCACTTAGAAAAATGAATAGGTGGACACAAAATGAGCAGTAGGCAACAATTTATGAGAATATAAGATGAGAAAGTAAGAATAGTATGAAAGCTCTCTTTACAGAGAGGGGGGCATTTGAAAGTGAATGCCCCCAACTATGGGCAAGGGACTTTATTTTATAGTGTTTTGGTCCATTCCCCCACCCCCGACTTTCTTTCCCTTTGTGGGGCTGGTAACCGTAGGTGCTCAGTTGTTCATTTCTGTGGGAAACATGGAGAGGGAGAGTAGGTAGTGTTTGTTACATTCTTAAGAAAAACTTTAAGTCTGAGGGAGTTTTTCTCATGGTCAGGTGTTCCCAGCACTATTTTAAAATATGTGTTTTTTCTACATTCAAGGACCTCAAGTCCTAACCTTTTCCTCTCTACCTGTTTAACCCTATCTTTCCCTATCATACTGGGTCACAGGACAGGGAAACTGTAGAGGAGAGTTGCTCTAGGTGGGGACTGAGAGAGCCAGGAATCATTTAGCATGAGAACTCTGAGGGTCCAGGGTGGGTTGCCCATATAGGAAATGAAGAGGCCAATGACGCCTTCATTCTGCTCACCATCCAGCGAAGGTTTATCCTGAAGGCTCTGTATCTCCACCCTCCCACCCTGGTCTTTCTCTTCATGGACCTCACAAAAATGAAGCCCTGTTCCCAGGGGAAAGTCCCAGGGGGAAGCCAGTATCTACTGATGGACCAGGTATCTCAGATTCTTCAAGACCATGGACATGATGTGTTCTCACTTCAACAGAATGAACTTTTGTTCACATTAGGTATCCTTTCTATTCTGTGGACTAGTCCTGTCCAGAAGAAATACAACATGAGCTATAAATGCAAGCCCCATGATATAATTATATTTCAGAAGACACATGAAAAATAAAAACAGGCCTACTAATTTTAATAATACATTTTATTGAAACTAGTCATTTAAGGAAATCTCTGCCTAATCATTAGATGCCCATTAAGCTACCTGATCAGACTTTCCTAGACAAACATGACAAGAAAAGTACATTTTCAGGAAAATCACTAAACAAGCAGTGGGAACACCAGTGAACAGCAACAATAAGCCAGGGATGAAGGAAATCTCATTTCCAGAGTTGCCACAAGATACTACCCAAAATGTCCAGTTTTCAACCTCAAATTATAAGACATGCAAAGGAAAGTAGGCTTGATAGAAAAGCAGTAAAAAAAAACAAACAAACCTGTCTTTGCGGACACGCATATGGTGGCTTTACTATAAGACTAAGTCAGCAATTACAAATACATTCAAAGAATTAAGGGCAGTTGTGTCTAAAGAACTTAAAGCATAAGAACAATGAGAATGACTACTAATAGGAATGAAGCTTTTTGAGGGTGAGGAAATGTTCTAAAATTGATTGTGCTGTTAGCTGCACAACTCTGCAGATACAGTAAAACCCACTTAATTGTATACTTTTAAAGAATTAATTTAGGATATGTGAACTCAAGCAAGATGTTATTAAAAAGAAAATGAAAAGTTCTGAGAAATAAGGGAAAAGTAAAATTGGGTATCTTTTTTTTTTTTTTTTAATTTTTTTTTTAATGTTTTATTTATTTTTAGGAGAGAGAGAGAGACAGCGTGAGCAGGGGAGGGTCAGAGAAAGAGGGGGTCACAGGCTGAAACAGGCTCCAGGCTCTGAGCTGGCAGTCAGCACAGAGCCCGACGCGGGGCTCGAACCCACGAACGGCGAGATCATGACCCAAATGAAAGTCGGACGCTTAACCGACTAAGCCACCCAGGCGCCCCTAAAATTGGGTATCTTAACATTTCTTTTAATCTAGGTGTGTGATATATTTAATTTGTTTTTCTCTTTTGTCTCAGACTTTAAAAAGAGGGAGAAAAACTAACAAATTATCAGTTGGTCTCCTCCTCAAGTGTATAAACAGGAATTCAAGAAGAAAAATTTTGATTTCCTTTTAAAGGAAGCTTTGCTTGGGAGGGAATAAGGATTTTTTTTTCTCTTAAACAAAAGTAAAGCAATTATTATTTGAGAAATATGAACGAATGAACAATATTTCAGTCATCCCTGAGCCAGTCATTTCATACAGTCTTGGGAATATAGTACTCTAGCAAACATTCCCAGCCTGTTCAGCTTCCAAGCCTGAATGAGTAGATATTACCCTTAGAAATTGGGGGGAATCAGCACCTGGGTGGCTTAGTTGGTTGAGCGTCCGAATTTCGCTTAGGTCATGATCTCACTGTTCGTGGGTTCGAGCCCCGCTTCGGGCTCTGTGCTGACTGCCGGCTCGGAGCCTGGATCCTGTTTTGGGCTGTGACTCCCTCTCTCTCTGACCCTCCCCTGCTCATGCTCTCTCTCTCTCTCCTAGAAATAAATAAAACATTAAAAAAAATTGGAAAAAAAAAAAAAGAAATTGGGGGGAATCTCGCCCTATAAAACTCCTCTACTTTCCTTGCCTTCAGTCTTTCCAGCTAAGGGACAGTGATGGGCAACTCACCATTTCATTGTTGGATAAAGTCAGTCACTCAATTTCACTCCTTTCTCTTCCTTTCTCATCTCATAATGTTTTTGATGATAGGGTCACTTACAAAGATTGATTTTTACAGAACTTGAATTTGGCCATTTAAGGCTCATTGTCAGCCTTGCAGAGAATGTCATGAGGCTGTCTCTTGGAAATTCCACTCATCTGAAACTCAAAATGATTAAAAAAAAAAAAAACTATTCATCTTAAGCATGAAATCATAAAGAGGAGAATCATGCTGATTGTGTTAAAGAGAATGTCCTTGCTCCTCCCTCATTTCTGCTCAAAGATGTTACTCACCAGTCAAGGCATTTCTTAAGTACTGCCTCGTCCATAAAATCTGTTTTATTTACCTCATCTCTTCTTCTAAGCTTCTTTATACCACTGACTTAGCACTTACTTTTATGCCTTATCTTTTTCATTAAAAAGATTTATTGCGGACTTATTATGTGCCAGACAATGTAGGGATTAGAGACAGAACAGAGAATGAAAGCTATTGGAAAAACAAACAAAACTCCCCCAAGTTTTCCCTCTGTTCTCCCATCCTCCAACTAGACTCAGCAAGGAACATACACTTTTAGAGTGCTACGCACAGGGCCTAACAGTGTTTCTGCAAGTCTTTTCTCTCTCATATTAAGTTAATGTTTATATTTTCTCCGTTTTTAAAATTTTTTAATTTCTTTGGAAAGAGAGAGAGAGCACAAGCATGAGAGAAGCAGAGCGAGAATCCCAAGCAGGCTCTGCACTGCCAGCACAGAGCCTTATGTGGGGTTCAATCTCAGGAACCATGAAATCATGACTTGAGCTGAAATCCAGAGCTGGACACTTAACTGGCTGATCCACCCAGGTGCCCCGATTTTCATGTGCTAATTTCCAGAAATGTATACCACATGTCTTGAATTTCTTAAAACTGTTCCATGGGTTACTTAAATGTTTTTCTCTTTTAATTAAGGTTCCATGCCAAACTTGGAACTTAAACTCACTTAAAGCCTGAGCTCAAGGGTTGCATGCTCTACCAACTGAGCCAGCCAGGTACTCCCTTAAACATTTATTTTAAGGGCTTAATTTTAAAAATGTATCTTTGGGACACCTGGGTGGCTCAGTCAGTTAAGCGTCCAACTTCAGCTCAGGTCATGATCTCACGGTTCGCGGGTTCAAGCCCCGCATCGGTCTCTGTGCTGACAGCTAGCTCAGAGCCTGGGGCATGCTTCAGAATCAGTGTCTCCCTCTCTCTGACCCTCCCCTGCCTACATTGTCTCTCTCTCTCTCTGTCTCTCTCTTTCTCTCTCTCAGAAATAAATACAACATTAAAAATATTTTTTAAAAATGTATCCTTGCCATTGTATATGAAATTGGTAATAGTGCCTAGAGAGAATTACTGCACTAACTGCTAAGCTGATCAGGTTGTTGGCACACTTTTGTAATGCATTCTTCCTTTTGAAACCCTTAGCACACTTGTAATTTTTTCCTTGTAATGATTTGCTCTGTCTGTTCTCCCTGTCAAACTATAAGCTCCATGAGAACAAAGATCATGTTTTCCTTGCACACTACAAAGCCCACAGAACCTATCATTGTGTATAGCACACAGTAGGCAGAAAGTAAACATTCTTTTACACTACCTGAAGATCAAGATTTATAAAAATTGTAGGCCAAATTAGAAGTTACATCTTCCTTGACTAGTTTTTTATAGTTATTGAAACCTTTGATACCATCCCAGATATAATTGGGAGAATTATCTTAATTTGATGGTTGGATTCAAGAAGACTTCTTGGATTATTCTCTCTCTGGCCTAAAGTACTGTTTGCCTGCACCCCCTCACCAATCCAATCGGAACACCTTCATCAAACTTACCATAACTTAAACTGCCCATTTGGCCACATTTACTTTCTCCTCATAATCTCTTGTCCTTTTGGAAGAAGCCTGCCCTGCTCATCACACTGCTGAAATGACAAAACAAATTCCTCTTTCTTGTCCCCAGTGTCAGTAGTTATCCTCATAGAAAGAATTTTCTTCATTGAAACAACTTTTCACAACTTCTGTCCCAACATTAGTTCATTCCATCTTCTTTTCCTTGAACCAATTTTATTAGTAAAAGAAATTTTTTTTAATGTTTATGTATTTTTGAGAGAGAGAGGAGACAGAGTATGAACAGGGGAGGGGCAGAGAGAGGGAGACACAGAATCCAAAGCAGGCTCCAGGCTCTGAGCTGTCAGCACGGAGCCAGACGTGGGACTCCAACTCAAAAACCACGAGATCATGACCTGAGCCGAAATCAGGCACTTAACAAACTGAGCCACCCAGGCCCCCCAGTTTTCTATTTTTAAATGTTTGTTTGTTTATATTTAGAGTGAGAGCTGGGGAGGGGCCCAGAGAGAGAAGGAGAGAGGGAATCCCAACCACCCAGCCAGCCTCTGTGTCCAAGGCAGGGCTCAATCTCATGAACCACAAGATTGTGACCTGAGTCAAAAATCAAGAGTTGGGTGCTTAACCAACCGAACCACCCAGGCATCCGTCCAGAACCAATTTTAAGAATAGTTGAGCCATTTAAATATACATGAATGTTGGTATACTTTGTGTCCTTATGTTAGGATAAATGCATACTTGCTTTCTGTCTCTCAGAACGACATTTCTGAACCCTGGCTACATATTAGAATTACCTGAGGAACTTTGAAAAAATGCTTATGTTTGGGGCTCACTTTCAGAAAGTGTTATGTAAATTATTTATGGTGAAGTCCAGGCATAGATATATTTGTAATACTCCCCAGGAACCATAGCACACAGTGAGGGTAGAGACCTTCCCCTCTGGAGCCATGTTTCTGTCTCCCCCTTCACCACTCTCCAGAGGTGCTCTCTAAGGATTGGGCCTTCACTTTAGTAAAAGGAGATCATACAACTGATTGCTGATTTGAAGTTAAGTCAAGTGCCTAAATCCTGAGCATGAGTAGTTGGAATCTCATTTTTCAGCCCATATTCTGGATCCTGAATCATCAGTGCAGAATCACTTTGGTGAGGCATTTGTCAAATGCTGTGTAAGCCATAGCAAATGTTAACCATTATTAAAAGAAAAGTAAATGAATCCTCAATAAAACAAAGTAAATCCGCAAGTAAAACTGACACAGGACATTAATCTTCAGCAGGGTTCTTAGAATCTGTATCATAGAAGAGGCCCATAGAGATAGGTAAAAGTATAAAATCCTCCTTCACTGGCCCTTAAGTGGGAATACCAAACAACAGTGACCTTTTTGAAGGATTTGTTGCCAGTGGAGTGTGAAGACATCTATTTGTCCAATAGTTGAAAGCAAGAAACCAGCAGATGGCACTAACACACAAACTTTACAGTGGTTTCTCCGATAGAAAATGTTTTTTTCACTTGTGTTCATGAGACCCTATCATCAAGATGCTTACAGCCACGGGAAAACGAGTCCTACACACATGTACATTCAAGAGCAAAGTTTGCATATAACTGAAGGTCTTACAGAACGTCATGGATGAGCTTCAAGATTCAGCCAATGGAGAGAGATCAGAGACACCAGACATAGCTGGTAACATGTCCCACAGGAGAAGAGCATCAAAAGATGGGTAAGATTTCAATGAGGGGAAGAAAGAAAGAGAGACAAAAACAAGAACATTCTAAGCATCAGAAAGAATTGTAGCAAAGAAAAAAAACATGGAAGTGCCATGGTAGATTTAAAGGTCATGAAAGGACCAGTATCTGGGACAGAAAGTTCTCAGGAGAGAGCAGTAGAACAGGTTGCTGCCAAAAGTGCTTTCTGGGTGTTCACTTCTGATGCCAGGATTCTTTCGTGTGTTTCAAGATTAATACTGCTCATGAATATTGAGTATCTCTCACTTTTTTTTTTTTTTTTTTGCAGGAACTCATTTACAAACCTTTTAAAGGTCATGAAGCTACATGCAACTCAATGTGGTCATTTGTAGGAAGGACAGATATTATGGGCTCCATAATGAGAGTTTTGACCTAGTGGTGGTTGATGTTATAGGATCATTACACTCCCTGGTTGCTGAGAAGCCTGGAAGGCTGTCTGTGACCATCTTTACTAGCACATTTGGAATTATGAATTTTGGGCTGTCTGAGCCTGAGTATTCTACTCCTCCCTGCCAGGTCATATGAATTTCTGGGGCCAGGTGAAGAGTTCTCTGATGTTCTTGATTTCAACCGTGAGTAAATGGTATATATTCGTGCTCAGTTTGATGACATAATCAGGGAACATTTTTCAGAAGGCTCTAGGCCAGAGCTGTTTCATCTTCACCTGAAAGAAGAGCTGTGGTTTGTTACTTTTTGACTTGCCTTTGACTTTGACAAGCCCCTGCTTCCCAATACTGTGTATGTTGGACATTTAATGGCTAAACCTGCTGAACCAATACCTCAGGTAAGTAAAACCTTTGTGCCTCATTGGATATGAGGAATCCCCCTAATGATGGTGTCATTAGTGCACCGATAGCAATTGCTCAGACAAGGGGTAAATCTAGGGTTTTTTATTTTAATTTGTTAAACATTTTTAAAATGTTTGTTTATTTTTGAGAGAGAGCGAGAGAGTGCATGAGCGGAGGGAGGAACAGAGAGAGAGTGAACATGAGCGAGGGAGGGACAGAGAGAAAGAGAGAGAGAGAGAGACAGAGAGAGAGAGAGAGAGAGAGAGAGAGAGAGAATTCAAAGCAGGTTCCAGACTCCGAGCTGTCAACACAGTGCCGGATGCGGAGATTGAACTCACAAAATGTGAAGTCATGACCTGAACTGAAGTCAGATGCCTAATTGACTGAGCCACCTAGACGCCCCTATATTTCAGTTTTCAATTGCTTTTGATATTATATAGAAATACAATTGACTTTTATATATCAACCGTAAGTCCTGCAGTTCACTTTTAGACTCTATTGCATTATTCTGTAGCTTCCATAGGGTTTTATATATAGATAATAGTGTCTTATACAGCTAAGAACATTTTATTTCTGATCATTATTTCTTTTACTCATTTTTATTGTTTTATTGTCCTGGCTAGAGTTTAAGCCATGATGTTGAATAAGAGTGGTTAGAGCTGACCTCTCTAGTTTGCTCCTGTCTTAGGTGGAAAGAGCTCAATATTTTACCATTAAGTATCATTACAGATCAAGATTTTTTTCAACATACGCCTTTTATCATATTGAAGAAATTACTTCCTTTCCTAGCCATGTAGAGAGTTTTTTTTTTAATAATAAAAGGGTGTTGAACTTTGTCTAAAAATTTGTTCTGCATTCATTGAGGAGATCATATGATACTTCCTTTTTACTCTGTTATTGTGGTGAATTATAATGATTAGTTTTTGATCATTGACTTGACCTTTTATCCTTGGATAAAAGAATTGGTCATGTTGTATTATGTTTTCTATATATTGCTGGATTCTATTTTAAAATATTTTAAAGGCCTCATAAAACTATATCACATAGATTTCTGGGGCTGAGCGAAGAGCTGTCTAATCTTTGTTGTATTTTATGAGGTTATGCTTTTAGAGGTGTCTTTTTAAAATCTTTTGATTCTGAATTCAATTTTTATAAAGAAATTGAAATCTAAGTTAGCTATTTATTTTTTTATTTATAGTTTATTGTCAAGTTGGTTTCCATATAATACCCGGTGCTCAACCCAACAAGTGCCCTCCTCCATGCTCGTCACCCATTTTCTCCTCTCACGCACCCCATTCAACCATCAGTTTGTTCTCAGCATTTAAGAGTCTCTTATGGTTTGCCTCCCTCCATCTTCTTAACTATTTTTTCCCCTTCCCCTCCCCTATGGTCATCTGTTAAATTTCTCTTGTTCCACATGTGAGTGAAAACATGGTATCTGTCTTTCTCTGCCTGACTTATTTCACTTAGCATAACACCCTCAAGTTCCACCCACATTGCTACAAATGGACAGATTTCATTCTTTCTCATTGCCATGATTATTCCATTGTATATATAAACCACATCTTCTTGATCCATTTGTCAGTTGATGGACACTTAGGCTCTTTCCAACAATTTGGCTATTGTTGAAAGTGCTGCTATGAACATTGGGGTACATGTGCCCCTCTGCATCAGCACTCCTGTATCCCTTGGATAGATTCCTAGGAGTGCTATTTCTGGGTGGTAGGGGGTTTCTATTAATTTTTTGAGAAAATTCCACCCTGTTTTCCAGAGGGGCTGCACCAGTTTACATTCTCACTAACAGTGTAGGAGGGGGCTCATTTCTCCACATCCTTGCCAGCATCTATAGTCTCCTGATTTGTTCATTGTAACCACTCTGACTGGTGTGAGGTGGTATCTCAGTGTGGTTTTGATTTGTATTTCCCTGATGAGGAGGGATGCTGAGCATCGTTTCATGTGTCTGTTGGCCATCTGGATATCCTCTTTGGAGAAGTATCTATTCATGTCTTCTGCCCATTTCTTCACTGGATTATTTGTTTTTCTGGTGTGGAGTTTGGTGAGTTCCTTATTGATTTTGGATACTAGTCCTATATCCGAAATGTCATTTGCAACTATCTTTACCCATTCTGTCGGTTGCCTGTTAGTTTTATTGTTTCCTTCGCCATACAGAAGATTTTATCCTGATGAGGTCCCAATAGTTCATTTTTGCTCTTGATTCCCTTGCCTTTGGAGATGTGTCGAGTAAGAAATTGCAACGGATTAGGTCAAGGAGGTTGTTTTCTGCTTTCTTCTCTAGATATTTGATCGTTCCTGTCTCACATTCACGTCCTTCATCCATTTTTTTTTTTTTACAAATAGTTTATTGTCCTTCATCCATTTTGAATTTGTTTTTGTGTATGGTGTAAGAAAGTGGTCTAGTTTCATTCTTCTGCATGTTGGTGTCCAGTTCTCTCAGCACCATCTGTTAAAGAGGCTGTCTTCTTTCTCACTTTTTCAAAGATTAATTGGCCATACATTTCTGAGTCCAATTCTGGCTTCTCTATTCTATTCCATTGGTCTCTGTGTCTGTTTTTGTGCCAATACCATACTGTCTTGATGATTACAGCTTTGTAGTAGAGGCAGTCTACTACAGCCCCAAAGTCTGCGATTGTGATGTTTCCCAGTTTGGTTTTCTTCTTCAATATTACTTTGGCTATTCAGGGTCTTTTGTGGTTCCACACAAATTTAGGATTGTTTGTTCTAGCTTTGAGAAGAATGCTGGTGGGGCGCCTGGATGGCTCAGTCAGTTGAGCATTCGGCTTTGATTCAGGTCATGATCTCGCAGTTTGTGGGTTCGAGCTCCGCATCTGGCTCTGTGCTGACAGCTAGCTCAGAGCCTGGATCCTGTTTCAGATTCTGTGTCTCCCTCTCTCTCTGACCCTCCTCTGCTCACACCCTCCTCTGCTCACACAGTCTCTCTCTGTGTCAGAAATAAATTAAAAAAAATTTTTTAATAAAATAAAATAAAAATACAGATCTTTTACATCTTTGGTTAGGTTTATTCCTAGACATTTTATGGGTTTTTTTTGTGAATGGGATCAGTTTCTTGATTTCTCTTTCTGTTGCTTCATTGTTGGTATATAAAAATGCAACCTGTTTCTGTACATTGATTTTGTAACCTATGACTTTGCTGAATTCATGGATCAGTTCTAGTAGGCTTCTGGGGGAGACTGTTAGGTTTTCCATGTAGAGTATCATGTCGTCTGCAAAAAGTGAAAGTTTGACTTCATCCTTGCCAATTCTGATGCCTTTTATTTCCTTCTGTTGTCTGATGGCTGATGCTAGGACTTCCAGCACTATGTTAAACAACAGTGGTGAGAGTGGGCATCCCTTCCGTGTTCCTGATTTCAGGGGGAAAGCTCTCAGTTTTCCCCCATTGAGGTCGATGTTAGCTTTGGGCTTTTCATAAGTGGCTTTTATGATGTTTAAGTACACTCCTTCTATCTAGACTTTCTCTAGGGTTTTTTATTAAGAAATGATGCTGTATTTTGTCAAATGCTTTTTCTGCATCTATTGACAGGAACATATAGATTTTATCTTTTATTTTGTTAATGTGATAAATCACATTGATTTGCGAATATTGAACCAGCCCTGCAACCCAGGAATGAATCCCACTTGATCATGGTGGATAATTCTTTTTATATGCTGTTGAATTCGATTTGATAGTATCTTGTTGAGGACTTTTGAATCCATATTCATCAAGGATATTGGCCTGCAGTTCTCTTCTTTTTGGGAGGGGGCGCTCAGTCTGGTTTGGAAATCAAAGTGATGCTGGCTTTGTGGAATGAGTCCAGAAGTTTTCCTTCCATTTTTATTTTTTGGAACAGCTTGACAGGAATGGGTATTGACTCTGATTTAAATGTTTGGTAGGTTTAACTTCCCTAGGGACAGGGAAGCCATCCGGCCCAGGGCTCTTATTTGTTAGGAGATTTTTGACAACTGCTTCAATTTCTTCACTACTTATGGGTCTTTTCAGATTTTCTTTTCTTCCTGTTTGAGTTTTGGTAGTGAGCGTGTGTTTAGGAATTTGTCCATTTCCTCTAGGTTGTCCAGTTTGTTGGCATATACTTTTTCATAGTATTCCCTGATAATTGCTTGTATTTCTGAGGGATTGGTTGTAAAAAATCCATTTTCATTCGTGATTTTGTCTATTTGGGTGCTTTCTTTTTTCTTTTTGAGAAGCCTGGCTAGAGGTGCCGGGAGCCGCACCAGCGTCTCTGGATGGCAGTCATAGCAAGGAAATTGCAGTGTTTGCAGCTCCTGCCATGAGAAATGAAAACTGGTATCTCCTTCTGCTACTACTGGCTCATGTTGGATATAAGCCTGCTGGTATTGACCAGGCCTCACAATATTCCATATCAGACCTATATTTTGAATACAGATACCTCATAAGGAAAAGCATATTGCCTTTGCAAGAGAGATTTTAGATGAAAGCTCTGTGGATAATTGTCAAAAGGCTCTTCCTATGGGCCTTGCAGATCCAAGACTTAGACAATAAAGGGGGTTAAGAACACAAGAGTTAAAATTGAGCCTGGCCCTGAGACAAAGAGCCTAATTTAAAGTTAAGGTACAGATAAGGGCAGAACATAAATTACTACATATATCTTTGCTAATTGGTGAAGCATAGCAGTCCCTTCCTCAAGGCCTACATTCCACAAACACCCTCCCTTATACTGGCAGCTGGGATGAGGATAGATAAGAATAGCTAAAACATAAACCCAGGTGCAAAGACTAACATATTTATGGCCCCCACGGTGCTTGCACATTCAGCATCAAGGAAAAGTCTCGCTCAAGCAATTTAGGAACAAGCCTAATATACATTCTTCCTCTTGTGATTAAAAATTGTCTAGAGGCCTACCCATGCAAAATAAGGTAAGTTTGTTAGTACCTTAATCTGGGGGAATGAGGTCAAGAATATGGGGAGGTTCTGCAAGAATACTTTTATAAAGCCTGTTTCTGTACACGTTCTGCTGATCAAAGCATCTTATTACAAATAATTAGCCCCTGTAAAAATTCTGTCTTCTGATGTCATGTTACTGTTGAACCGTAAAATAAAGACACCAAAACCGACAGGACAGAGATGCCTGCCTGGTGATCAGAAAGAATCTCGAGGCTCTCTCACTCTGTCTCTCGCTGACACCGTCCATCCTTCAGGGACCCCTGGACCTGTTGGAGCCAGCTCAGCCTCCGGCAAAGAGGTTTATAAATTTTGTTTATTTTTTCAAAAAAACGACTCTTCATTTCACTGATCTGTTCAACTGTTTTTTTTTTGGGGGGGGGGAATTCTGTATTGTTTATTTTGCCCAGATCTTTATTATTTCTCTTCTTTTGCTGGGCTTGGGGTGTTCTTGCTGCTGTGCTTCTAGTTCCTTTAGGTGCACTGTAAGATTTTGTATTTGCACTTTTTCTAGTGCCTTGAAATAGGCCTGGTTTGCAATGTATTTTACTGTTAGGAATGCCTTTGCCACATCCCAAAGAGTTTGGATTGTTGTATTTTCATTTTCGTTTGTTTCCATATATTTTTTAATTTCTTCTCTAATTGCCTGGTTGACCCATTCATTCTTTAGTAGGGTGTTCTTTAACCTCCATGCTTTTGGAGGTTTTCCAGACTTTTTCCTGTGATTGATTTCAAGGTTATAGCACTGTGATCTGAAAGCGTGCAGGGTATTATATAAATTCTTTTATTTATCGAGAGCTGCTTTGCGACCCAGAATGTGGTCTATCTTGGAGAATGTACCATGTGTATTCCATAGCCTCAAGATGTAGAGTTCTAAATATATCTGTCAAATCCATCTGGTCCAATACGTCTTTCAGGTCCATTGTTTCTTTAGTGATTTTCTGTCTCGGTGATCTATCCATTGCTGTAAGAGGAGTAGTATTTTTTTTAATATTTTATTTATTTCTGAGAGACAGAGGGAGACAGTGTGAGCAGGGGAGGGTCAGAGAGAGAGGGAGACACAGAATCTGAAGTAGGCTCCAGGCTCTGAGCTAGCTGTCAGCATAGAGCCTGATGCAGGGCTCGAACTCACAAATCATGAGATCATGACCTGAGCCAAAGTCTGACTCTTAACCGAGTGAGCCACCCAGGCGCCCCAGCAAGTGGATTAGTATTAAAGTCTCCTGCAACTAGCACATTCTTATCAATAAATTTGTTTATGTTTGTGATTGTTTATGTTTTATGTATTTGGGTGCTCTCAAATTTGGTACATAGACATTAATAATTGTTAGCTCTTCCTAATAGGTAGACCCTCTAATTATTATATAATGCCCTCCTTCAGCTCTTGTTACTGCCTAAACTTTAAAGTCCAGTTTGTCCAATGTAAGTATGGTTACTCCAGCTTTCTTTTGACTTCCAGTAGCATAATAGATATTTCTCCATCCCCTCACTTTCAATCTGAAGGTGTCTCAGGTCTAAAATGAGTCTCTTGTAGACAGCAAATAGATGATTTTTGGGTTTTTTATCCATTCTGATACCTTGTATCATTTGATTGAAGCATTTATCCATTTACATTCAGTGTTATTATTAAAAACTATGGGTTTAGAGCCATTGTGTACTCTGTAGGATTCATGCTTATACTGTGTTCCTTGCAACAATTCCCTCATAAAGTCCCCCTTAGGATCTCTTGTAGGTCTGGTTTAGTGCTGATGAATTCCTTCAATTTTTGTTTATTTGGGAAAACCTTTGTGTGTTCTTCTATTCTGAATGACAGGGTTGCTGGATAAAAGATTCTTGACTGCATATTTTTCCTTTTCATCACATTGAAGATTTCCTGCCATTATTTTCTGGCCTGTCAAGTTTCAGTAGATAGGTCTGCAACCACTCTGAAAGGTCTCCCTTTGTATGTTAGGGACATTTTATCCCTAGCTGCTTTCAAAATTCTCTCTTTGCCCTTATATTTTGCCAGTTTCACTATGGTATGTCATGCAGAAGATCAATTCAAGTTACGTCTGGGGGGAGTTTTCTGTGCCTCTTGGATTTCAATGTCTCTTTCCTTCCCCAGATTGTGGAAGTTCTCGGCTATAATTTGTTCAAGTACCCCTTCAGCCCCTTCTCTCTATCTTCTTTTGGAATTCCTATGATACAGATATTGTTCCATTTGATTGCATCAGTCAGTTCTCTAATTCTCCTTTTGTGCTTCTGGATGAATTTATCTCTCTTTTTCTCAGCTTCCTCTTTTTCTATAATTCAATCTTCAAATCATCCATTCTCCTCTCTGCCTCTTCAATTCATGCATTGGATGCCTCCATTTTATTATGCACCTCATTTGTAGCATATTTTAATCCATAATAACTATTTTTAAGGTCCATAGTCTTTGTAGCAATAGCGTCTCTAGTGCCTTCTATGTCTTCTTCAAGCTCAGCGATTAATTTTATGACTATTGTTCTAAATTCTCGGTCAATTATGTTGCTTATATCTGTTTTGATCTATTCTTTAGCTGTTATTTCTTCCTGGAATTTCTTTTGAGGAGAGTTCTTCCATTTTGTCATTTTGGCTAGCTTTCTGTCTCTTGTAAGTTTTAAAGGCTTGTTATGTACTCTGCACCAATGAGTACTGCTATATTAAAGGAGGCTCATACACTGTCCAAGGCCTGTCCATTCAGGAAGTTTTCTTTTAATGGTGTCCTTTGGTCTCTCTTGTTGTAACTCTGGTTATTTTATTTCCCTATTGGTAGTGGCATTTGGGACTCTCCACCATGGGTACTTTGGCTTGTTCCTTGAAGTAGCCCTGGAAAGGGAAATAGGCAAACAAACAGGAACAAAAACATGCAAACGCACAAACAAATCAAACAAACGAGCTGACAAAAATAATAATAATTTGAAAAGAACCGAAAAGAAAAAACAAAGGACAGTCTAAAAGCATTAAACAAGAAATCCCAGCTACAAATAAAAAGCAGGGTAGATGCAGTGCTGATGGAAGAACATATACAAAGAGAGAAATGACAGGGTGGGGAGAAAGTGAAAATAAACATTGACCAATCAGAGAGACTAAAAGGCTTAATCCAGAGAGAGAAAAAGGAGAATATGGCAGGAGGTAAGGAGTAAGAAATGAAGATAATGTTACCCAGAGAAACTATATAGTCTGATTAATGCAGAGAGAGAGGGAAAGGAAGGTAAAGAAGAAGGTGTAGAACATGTATCAGGAGGGTGGATTAAACATGTCTGTTTAAACAAACCTATAACAAGAATAACTAGCCCAGAGGAGGGGAGAGATAAGAATGAGAAAAGGGAGAATATATTGAATAGCAAGAATTGATCTGTAGTTAATCACAGCAGTGCAGCAGCACTGGTCTTGGGGGAGGTGCTGTCTGTTTCTGTAGCATCTACAGGCTCCCAGCAGCTCCCTAAGCAGATGGGCAAGGTTTGGTATAGGAGGGTCCTGCCTCCACTGTGGGTCCCGTGGGCCGGTCCCTGAGGCCCCGCCGTGATGCTTGTGGGGAGAAAAATGGCAATGCCCCAGTCCCTTCTGCTTGAACCAGGTGTCTCATATCACTCCTTTGGATCTATTCTCACTGTGCCATGGGTGCAGCCAAGGTGGGCCAAGGCACTCCAGCTCCACACCCAGCCGCTTTCCAAGCTCTCACTCTGTGTGCATTAATGATGCTGCTGTAAATGTAATCCTTTGAGCCTGGCAATTCAGGGCAGGGGTTCGGTTCCTTCTGACTAGGTTCTGGGGTATCACCTGACCCAGAGGGAAGTTCTTTTGTCTCTGGCATGGGGAATAGGATAGGATCCCTCTCTGTCCCAGGCCGAGGTTTTTCTCTTGTCCAGGTAAAGTTGTACACTTCCCCAGCCACTGTTTCTCTTCCCTTTGTCTCTGCAGAAGGGGCTCCCTCCCCTCTATGCCTCCGTTTCCCAGCCCGTTTTTATCTACCCCAGTTCGCACTCACGCTATGAGGCTGTTTTCTTAATAGACTCCATCTCCTTTCACACTAAATTAGCTATTTGAAGTTACTTAAAATTTCTAATTCTTCTAGTGTCAGTTTTGATAAGTTGTGTATTTCTTTTAATTTTTTTAATGTTTCTTTTTGAGAGAGACGCACACACAGAGTGTGAACAGGGGAGGGGCAGAGAGAGGGAAACACAGAATATGAAGCAGGTGACAAGCTTGGAGCCGTCAGCACAGAGCCCTATGTGGGGCTCGAACTCACGAACCAGAAGATCTTGACCTGAGCCGAAGTCAGACACTAAACTGGCTGAGTCACCAGGTGCCCTAATAAGGCACGAGGTGCCCTAATAAGTTGTGTTTTTTTCCAAATAATTTGCTCATTTCATGTATTTGACAATGAAATATTTCATTTTTCAGAGAAATGGGTGATATATGGGCACTGGGAGCATGGAAACAATTGGTGCTCTACTATGGGTATCTCATCAGTTATTTATGCTGCCTTGTCAGAGCCTTTCACAACCCAGCCCCAGTATACATATATATAGCTGCAGTGAGCCGTTAACCTTTCACACTGGTGCTTCGGGATTAAGTGAGTCACAATCTGCATTAGTCTTCCTCAAAATGTGGTTCTTAGCCTATCTTTATCAGGTTCACTTGAGATGCTTATTAAAAATAGAGATTCTAAGCCCCACCCAAGACCTACTGGATCAGAAGCTCCAGGTTTGAATCCTGGTAATTTACATTTTCAACAACACCCAAACTGCATTTATACAGACTAAATGTTTGAGTCTATAAGTCTGACTGTGAGGCAACCACTATTTTTTGTTCTTTCTCTCCAGAGTATGTGTGGAATCCAGTGGTGAATGAGCAAAACTGAAAGGAAAATGTTATTAGAAAATCATAAGGAAGTTAAAATATATTTACAGTACTGTACTGAATTTATTGAAAAAAATACACATATAAGTGGACCTGAGCAGTTCAAACCCACCTGTTCAAGGGTCATTTATGTATTTCAATATAAAGACAGAACTGCAAACAAAACTTGTCTACTGGGTAGGTTTTTCACAGTTATGGGGGTAGTGTATGTAACCTCAGTTTCTAGGTATGATAGGACTGAGAAAATGAGTAAATGTATTGTTGTTTCCTATGTCAGGAAAATGCTATTAAAAATAGGGAAATGAAGAAGATTAGAGCAACCCCTGTGATGTATTGAATTGAGATATCAGAATGAATTCATAATTTTTTAAGTAGTAGACATAACAACAACATCTATAAGCAGAGAAATAAATATGGGATCTTGATGTCTACATTTATCACCATATATTTCCTAGTTCTGTCCACTGAAAGGATTATAAAGAGTGGTGCTTCGTTAGCAATGAGCACAACCTAGCAACCATATAGGTATCTTTTGGTTGAGTAGATCATAAACTCCATGAAAGTAGAGACTGACTTAAGGGCAACTTTACCTTTCAGCATTAAATTGGATTCTGTGCACACAAGAATTTTTATGAAATTAAACCACTTAAGGCATCCCACTGATAAACTTCAGGCCAGGTTGTAGTTACCTGAACACCAGCCTTCTCTGTTCAGCCTAAGCTGCTGAGAACCTGCCATCTAGTGTTGCCATCACCGTCTGTCTCAGCAAACATGTACAGATCAGCAGTGGTGGCCGCCAACATCTTCAGACACTGCTGCGCCCGGAGCCCCCAACCCCCACCAGGGGCTGATGGGCTGGATCTACCACATCTTCCGGGTAAGGGGTGTAGCACACCTCAAGCCCACACTGTCCAATAGCAAAACATGAGTACTTTCTGAGCATCTTGTTCCTGTTGATGGTCACCCTGGGCACTATGTGGCTTTGTGGGAAGCTGTTGTGTATGGTGGGAAGCTGGCGAGTATGGTGGGAAGCTGGTGAGTATGGTGGCCAGGAAGCTGTGTGGGGCCAGAGCTGAAGAAGGCCTGAAGCCAAGTGTAGCCTTGGACTATGACATATTGCTGGGGGTGGGGGGACACAGGGTGTTACAGTTCTTTATGGGCTTCCAACGAATTCAGGCAACTCCCTTTCTCCACATCATATCAACTTGTTAATTTTGTTGTAGATTCCTGATCATTGGCTTCTTCCTAAAATTGGAATTCCTTATCCAGCCCTTATGATCTTCTTTATTTGACAGTCAGCAAGGGCTCTTGTATGACTTTAGTCCCAGGGTAATTTGGACCAGTGACCTCATATTTTAATCCTTGAAGCCACCTCCTTTGTCATGCCCTTGTTTGAGGAGCATGAACCTGAAACATTCCAGCCTCCATGTCCAGTATCTTCTTAGCCTGTTTCCCTCACTCCTGCTTCAGTCACCTGCTATCACACCAAAATCAAGAACTTTACAAATTCTCTCATTTTTCTGTTGGCCTTTCCTGTTAACTCTTGTCATAGCTCAGGAAACTACACATACGTCTTTGATCAGGAAACCCAGTCTTCCAGAATTATCATACCCCTCCCCCTGGAAAAGAGACTTTGTCCTCCTTGCCCAGAATTCTGTCACCTGACTACACAAGGCTGTAAGGGAAGCTGCACCAAAATCCTTTACAAGAGCCAGGCTTGTTTTCAGGACAGAAAATGCAAAAACGCCTCTGGGGCTTGCATGCCCTGAACTTCCCAGGACAAAGAGGCAGAATGACAAGATGTCCTCAGTTTGTGCCTGAAGAGACTGTGGAAGCATCCCTAGTGTTATGATGCTCATTTGGAATTACAGTCTCAGCTGTAAGGTTTAAACCTCCAGGTAAAGACTTGGACTCTAGCACCTCTTCATAAATAAATGACCATCTTAAGAGGTCCTCTGAATACAGTCCAGGAATGGTAGGTGGGCTTGTCTTGGGCATTGGCTTCTAGAGAGTAGACACAAGTTCCTCCGTGGGAGCAGTGTCTCCTGAGATTGGAAGACTCACAGAGATTGTAAGGAGCTACCTGGGGAAATGGATCATGGGGATGACAGTTGAGGTCAGCAGTGCAGCTAGGAGGTGAGAAAAATTGTGGAAGAGTCTCTAAAATGGAGATGGGTCTGAGTCACCTGAAGGTGACCTCAGCGACTTCCTGAGGTACCAACCATTCCTGCTTCAGAGTATGTTCTCTGTAGTGTAGTGATTCCGTGGAAGGAGAGGGGTTAAGAGGAGCTCACTAACCCCTCCTTCCCATTGCCAGATGCCTGAGGTTAGGGAGGGAGAGGACAAATTAGCCAGTGGAGCAAACACCCGGGGTAGGGGTTGGGAGGAGGAGCAGAAAGAAATCACAGACAGAAAGAGAAGACAGGCAGGATCCATCTCTCACCCCTTCCCAAGCTGCCTGCCAGTGAATCTCCTTGGCTGCCAGGGCAGCGTGTGTCCCCAGGGCACACAGGTTACTGTGTGGGGCACGGGGCGCAGGCTCTGGGTACAAGACTGGGCTCAGCAACCGGTACAGGAGTGAGCATGGCAGGGCAGCAGGCGCTGCTGCTAGCCAGCTTCCTTCTGCCTGGGTTCCTGCTCTCAGAGGCCGCCAAGATCCTAACTCTGTCCTTAGTGGGTGAGTGCTTGACTGGAGAATCAGACACACGCTTGTCCCAGGCACCCGCAGGAAGGCTCAGGCACAGAGCCCTGGGTCAGAGGGTCACTCTGTGTGGTTTTCCAGACCACGCTTGGGTCCCAGGCTGTGAGAGGGAGGGGTGGGAGGGGGTTGTTGGGTCATGAGGAGCCCCTGCCTCGTGTAGGGGTGAAGAAGATGCTTCTGGAGAAAGTAGAATACCCTTTCCTCTCTCTTCCTATTCAGACTAGCTCTCCAAGGCACAGAGATGGGGCCAGAAGTTTGAAATCCCTCCCTGTGCTGGAGACCCCAGGCAGCCTCTTCCCAAGGGCAGGTAGGACATTCAGAGGCTCACTCTAAGCTTCTGGGGGATGCACAGCAGTTGTCGATAGAGACTGTGGGAGCATTTGCAGGCTTTTGGAAGCCAGGGGAAGAAGCTATGAGGAAAGCAGCACTGATTATCTGAAGCTGCTTGGGAGACAAGGTGGAGAAGGGAAAGCATTTCAATAACAATTAGGAGGGTGTTTTCATCCAGAGGAAACCTAGGGAACAGGCCAGGGTTGGGGACTGGACCCTGGACTTTCCGGTCTTTCTAAGGCCCACTCCTTTAACCTGTGGGGCTGGAAGTATTTGAAGGACTCGGGGAACTGTTAATTTGGCATTTTGTGGCCTCAGTTTTGTCTCCTTTACTTTTGCACCAAAGGGAATAGAAGATGACAAGGAAAATTGTATCAGGATAAAGGGTCATCCTAGGCTGGAGCTTCCCTAACATTGTATTGCCACTCACAGTGGGCTCTTTTAAGTCACTTAACTGTATAGACCACTAGGAATTGGATTTGAGAGCTGGAAGGGACGCTAAATCATCTTTTAGCCCCCTACAGTGTTTTCCTGAACAAGAAACTTAAGGGTCAGGCACCTTTTGCCAGAGCACACCAGACCTCCTTAAAGGCACACAGCGGGAATTTACTCAGGCCCTCTTATCGCAAGATCAGCCTTTTCGCAGCGTCCAGTCTCATGCACTTTTCAGTGGGGATGTTTTAAAAATCACTCTTTAAGAAACCCTGTAACTGCATTTGAATTTTTTTTCCTTCCTGATTGTTAGTAGCAGTGACACAAAAGCGCTCCCTCCCTTCTTATCAGTATGTGTCCTCTGGACTTTGTGTGTGTGTGTGTGTGTGTGTGTGTGGTCGTGGTGGAGGGGGGGCGTCAGGTGTGGTTTGGGGGCGCTGAAGCCCGCCTCTGCCCCAGAATGCACTGGGCTCACCAAGACCCTCAGAAATGGCTGCCTGTGCAGGGGCAGGAAGCGTCTCTGCTGAATCCATTTCTTGCATGGGTTAAAGGTGAGTCAGAGCATGCAGTCTGATGGGGTAGGGTGCATGTTTTATGTAACCCGTGTTACCTCAGGGCAACACAACCATAGCTATAAAAAGCTAGAGTATAACAAACTAGATGCACACTATTACTGTAGTTCTACATCTTGTGTGCTGACCCAGTCATCATGGCACCTTCATCTTCCAAACCACCCCCGCTTCCCAACTTGGGCAAATCCTATCCCTTCCCTCGTGGTCTGGCTTTCACTATTGCTGAGACTCATAGATGCCAGAAGCATGGCCCCTGGTAGCATATGGTTTTAGATAGAACTTGATGTGATAGAATGTGTACCTCCCAGAGGATCCTACTTCTTTTCCTTAGGATCCCAGGATTTTCCTAGGATGGGTGCGGTCCCAGAGTCTCATGCATACAGTATCCTGCAGTTCCACTCCAGGGGCCCACAGCCTTTCTGAATGCTTTAATTTGAGGTTCAGCAAAATGCAGGCCCCAACTGAGAAGACTCCTGCCAAATATATTTGAATCTCAAGAATTTTGGCTCTAAGTGGTGTCTCTCTCTCCTCAGCTCCAGTGGCTCTTTCTTGGACTGATGTTACAGTTCCCATGTTTTGGCTCTCACATTAGCATAAATTTCCAGAGAGAAAGATTCCAGAAATGCTCTGATTAATTTTCCGCTAGGAGCCCTTCACACTCATATATAGCACTACGCCAACCTTTCCATTCGTAGAGTTATTTCTTTAGGACACCATGTGTCTGGCAAAAATCAGCATGCACTTAGGAAGGGGAACTCGTTAAGGCCTCAGCAGAGAGAGTCTCATCACACTGATGTTTGGTCATTTTTGTGACCAGAGTAACACCAAAGAGTCAGGTGGAGGTTTGCCAAGATAAGGCTTTGGGCCAGTAGGGTCTGAGTGAGTAGCTGGAGTTTTCTCACCCTGATGGAGACGGACACCCTGACTGATGAAGCTGATCTTCCTCTACTCACCATCAGCTTTCTGTTCCCTATCTCTTATGTCCTGGCTATATCACCCCATCCACTTCAGACACTTTGTTCTCATGATTACAAAGATGCCGTTGTGCCTTGTTCCTAGGTGGGAGCCATCATCTACTGCTGGACCGGGTGTCTCAGATTCTTCAAGATCATGGTCATAATGTCATCATGCTTCAGCAGAGAGGGAATTCGTTAATACCAGGTATCCTTTCCTACTAATTCTTGATTCCTTCTACTCTACACAAAGTAGAGTAAAGCAACAATGCTTTTGCATAAATGGGCTGAGAAAAGTGTTTTTAAAATCTAATTGGGCCAAAAGAATGAAAAGTGTGCATGTCAGTGTGTGTGTGTGTGTGTGTGTGTGTGTGTGTGTGTGCGCTCGCGCGCGCGCTTATGTAAAGTGTTATAAAACTTGCTGGCTCTGTCTGCCAGCATGCCACACTCTGTAGTCTCATATTTTCCTCTCTTACCTTCATCCCAACCAACATGTTATTACAGGTTATTTTAGTACATGGCACCTAATAACTTAGCTTGATAACATGTGAACAGAAGTGTTCTGACATATATAAGATTTCTAATAGGAAAGGATCACTTTTCTTTTTGTGTGTCAGAGATTACTTTTTGCTTTTATGATAACTGAAATTTAAGAAAGGTTTCTCAGGAATCCCTTATTTATGCAGCTAAGATCAGAATCTATAATTGAGATGATTTTGTTTTCTTGAAAAATCAATGACTGCCCATGAGTTTGTGTATAATGATGTTGGATGTTCTTAACAGAATCACTGAATCCAGTGAATGTCAGCTAAAATGAACAAAGAAATCTTACCAACTCTTCTCTGTTGGCAGACAAGACATCAGCAGCCCAGGGAACTGAAATGAATTGCTCAAGTTCATGTGGCAGGTTAACAATAGTGTTGGGTGGCTTTAGGACTCTAAACTCTGGATTGCTCAATACGAAGCTTTCTTGACTTTGATTTTAAAAAATATTCAATTTTAAGTAGAATCTTTGAGGAATAAAATTCTGAGAAGTTATAAAATTTTTAAGATGATCAAGCTTTGTTATTCAGATTTTAGTATACGTTTTTCTCTGTGAAAATTTCTTCATAGATTTTTATTGTGGTAAAATATACACAGCATAAAATTGATCACTAAATATTTTGAGGGAACAGCTTAGTGACTTGAAGTACTTTCACACTGTTGTGCAACCATCACTCTAGAACATTTGCATCATCACAAACAGGAACTCTGTACTGATTATATAATAGCTGCCATTTACCCTTTGCCTGCAGCCCTTGGGAACCACTACTCTACTTCATGAAAAATTTGGCTATTCTAGATACCTCATTTCAGTAGAAATATACAGTATCTGTCTTTTTGTGTCTGGCTTATTTCACTTTGTATCATGTCTTCAAGACTTATTTGTGTTATAGTATTGATCAGAATCTCTTTCTCTCTTAAGGCTGAATAATTTTCCATTATAAGTACATATCACAATTTGTTAATGCAGTCTTTATCTGTCAGTGGACATTTGCAGTGTCTCCCCCTTTTGGACATTGGGAATAATGCTGCTGTGGAAGCTGGTGTACAAATATGTATTTGAGTGCCTACTTAGAACCATTTTAATCACTTTGTAGATTATGGTCTTAATTCTTAATAACATTATTTATATACATATCTCTTTGTGTCTGCATTGATGACAGACATGATTAAAGAACTGTAGTGTAGTAATTTTCAATGCAGTTATTCCTGATTTTGAAAATTATAATTAAAATTATAAATGAAGTTGTTAAGTTAAAATTTTAGATTAATTCAAAACTATTTTGGCAGTTCCCATGCATTTTGAGCAACTAACGTTTACTATGTGACTAGCACTATGATGTTTTCACATTTATGTCATCCTTTAATATGAAGACTGATCTTTGATCCAAAGTAAAGTTTAATAGAGTGTTTGGAGAGCAAATATGGGGATGACCTTTTGGAGGAAAATTTCTTAGAATTTCTTCAAATTGAACCATCCAAATGTGCTTCTTGGCCTGTGTTTACTGGCCTGTCTTCTGACTTTAGGAAACAACACATCCAGTGTTATTTGTGTATGTGATGTGGTATTGGTGGAGGGCTGTGTAATGTTTTGCAGTCTTTAGGTCATAATTGCTGTCTTTGCTTTAGGGATTTATTTCCTTTCTTTTTTTTAATTTAAATTTTAGATAATATATAGTGCAGTATTGGTTTCAGAAGTAGAATTCAGTGATTTATCACTTACATACAATACCCAGTGCTCATCACACGAGTGCGCTTCTTAGTATACCCATCACCCATCTAGCCCATCTCCCACCCACCTCCCTCCATCAACCCTCAGTTTATTCTCTATCATTATGAGTGTCTTGTGGTTTGTTTCCCAATCTTCTGTTCCACCCACTTACCATAAGATTGTTTTGTTTCTTAAATTGCACATGTGAATGAAACTATATGGTATTTTTCTTTCTCTAACTGATTTCATTTAGCATAATACACTCTAGCTTCATCCACATCATTGCAAATGGCAATATTTCATTCTTTTCCTTTTTTTTTTAACAAGGGTTGAGTTGACTTTATTTGTGAATTCAATCTCTACAAAGCTCTCCCAGAAAAACTGACCTGTTATCTGGCTTACAAGGTCCCAATCTTTTTTTTTTTTTTTTTTTTACAAATAGTTTATTGTCACGTTGGTTTCCATATAACACCCAGTGCTCATCCCCACAAGTGCCCTCCTCCATGCCCATCACCTCCTTCCCCGCTCCCTCATACCCATCAGTCCTCAGTTGGTTCTCAACATTCAAGAGTCTCTCATGGTTTGCCTCCCTCCATCTCCCTCCCTGTTTCCCTCTTCTTCTCCCCCACGGTCTTCCGTTAAGTTCCTCCTAATCCTCCTATACGTGCAAACATATGGTAGCTGTCCTTCTCTGCCTGACTTATTTCGCTCAGCATAATACCCTCAAGATCCATCCATGTTGCTACACATGGCCAGATTTCATTGTTTCTCATTGCCATGTAGTAATCCATTGTATAGATAAACCACATCTTCTTGATCCATTTGTCCGTTGATGGACACTTAGGCTCTTTCCATGATTTGGCTATTGTGGAGAGTGCTGCTATGAACATTGGGGTACATGTGCTCCTATGCATCTGCACTCCTGTATCCCTTGGGTAAATTCCTAGCAGTGCTATTGCTGGGTCATAGGGGAGTTCTATTGTTAATTTTTTGATGAACCTCCACACTGTTTTCCAGAGGGGCTGTACCAGTTTACATTCCCACCAACAGTGTAGGAGGGTGCCCGTTTCTCCACATCCTCGCCAGCATCTAGAGTCTCTGATTTGCTCATTTTAGCCACTCTGACTGGCGTGAGGTGGTATCTCAGTGTGGTTTTGATTTGTATTTTCCTGATGAGGAGGGATGCTGAGCATCATTTCATGTGTCTGTTGGCCATCTGGATGTCCTCTTTGGAGAAGTGTCTGTTCATATCTTCTGCCCATTTCTTCACTGGGTTGTTTGTTTTTCGGGTGTGTAGTTTGGTGAGTTCCTTATAGATTCTGGATATTAACCCTTTATCTGATATGTCATTTGCAACTATCTTTTCCCATTCCGTTGGTTGCCTATTAATTTTCTGGGTTGTTTCCTTTGCTGTGCAGAAGCTTTTAATCTTGATGAGGTCCCAACAGTTTATTTTTGCTCTTGATTCCCTTGCTTTTGGGGATGTGTCAAGTAAGAAGTTGCTGCGGTGGAGGTCAAGGAGGTTGTTTCCTGCTTTCTCCTCTAGGGTGTTGATAGTTTCCTGTCTCACGTTCAGGTTCTTTATCCATTTTGAGTTTATTTTTGTGTATGGCGTGAGAAAATGATCTAATTTCATTCTTCTGCATGTTGCTGTCCAGTTCTCCCAACACCATCTGTTAAAGAGGCTGTCTTTTTTCCATTGGATATTCTTTCCTGCTTTGTCAAAGATTAGCTGGCTGTATACCTTTGGGTCTAACTCTGAGTTCTCAATTCTATTCCATTGGTCTATGTGTCTGTTTTTGTGCTGATACCATACTGTCTTGATGATGACAGCTTTGTAGTAGAGCCTAAAGTCTGGGGTGGTGATATCTCCCATTTTGGTTTTATTCTTCAGTATTACTTTGGCTATTCGGAGTCTTTTGTGGTTCCATACAAATTTTAGGATAGTTTGTTCTAGTTTTGAGAAGTATACTGGTGCAATTTTGATTGGAATTACATTGAATGTGTAGATTGCTTTGAGTAGTAATGACATTTTAACATATTTGTTCTTCCGATCCATGAGCATGGAATGTTTTTCCTTTCTTTGTGTCTTCTTCAATTTCCTTCATACGTTTTCTTTAGTTTTCATCATACAGATCTCTTATTTCTTTGGTTAGGTTTATTCCTAGGTATTTTATGTTTTTTTGTGCAATTGTGAATGGGATCAGTTTCTTGTTTTCTCTTTCTGTAGCTTCAATATTGATGTATAAGAATGCATCTGATTTCTGTACGATGATTTTGTATCCTGCAAGTTTGCTGAATTCATGGATCAGTTCTAGTAGGCTTCTGGTGGAGACTGTTGGGTTTTCCATGTAGAGTATCAAGTCATCTGTGAAAAGTGAAAGTTTGACTTCAATCTTTGCCAGTTCTGATGCCTTTTATTTCCTTCTGTTGTCTGATTGCTGATGCTAAGACTTTCAGCACTATGTTAAACAACAGTGGTGAGAGTGGATATTCCTGTTGTGTTCCTGATTTCAGGGGGAAAACTCTGTTTTTCCCCATTGAGGATGAACTTAGGTGAGGGCTTCTCATAGATGGCTTTTATGATGTTTAAGTAAGTTCCTTCTATCCCGACTTTCTCAGGGATCTTTATTAAGACGGGATGCTGTACATCCCTCCTCATCAGGGAAATACAAATAAAAACCACACTGAGATACCACCTCACACCAGAGTGGCTAAAATGAGCAAATCAGGAGACTCTAGATGCTGGCGAGGATGTGGAGAAACGGGGACCCTCCTACACTGTTGGTGGGAATGAAAACTCGTGCAGCCCCTCTGGAAAACAGTGTGGAGGTTCCTCAGAAAGTTATCAGTAGAAATCCCCTATGACCCAGCAATAACACTGCTAGGAATTTACCCAAGGAATACAGGAGTGCAGATGCATAGGAGCACATGTACCCCAATGTTCATAGCAGTACTCTCAACAATAGCCAAAACATGGAAAGAGCCTAAGTGTCCATCAACAGACGAATGGATCAAGAAGATGTGGTTTATCTATACGATGGAATACTACATGGCAATGAGAATGAATGAAATCTGGCCATGTGAGGGGCGCCTGGGTGGCTTGGTCGGTTGGGCGTCCGACTTTCGCTTGGGTCATGATCTCGCGGTTCGTGGGTTCGGGCCCCGCGTCGGGCTCTGTGCTGGCTGCCAGCTCGGAGCCTGGAGCCTGTTTCAGAGTCTGTGTCTCCCTCTCTCTCTGACGCTCCCCTGCTCACCGCTGTCTCTCTCTCTCTCTCCTAGAAATAAATAAAACATTAAAAAATTAAAAAAAAAAAAAAGAAATCTGTCCATGTGAAGCAACATGGATGGACCTTGAGGGTGTTATGCTGAGCGAAATGAGTCAGGCAGGGAAGGACAAATACCATACGTTTGCACGTATAGAGAATTAGGAGGAACTTAACGGAGGACCGTGGGGGATAAGAAGAGGAGAAACAGTGGGGGAGAGGGAGAGAGGCAAACCATGAGCGACTCTTGAATGCTGAGAACAAACTGAGGACTGATGGGGTGGGGGTGGGGGAGGGGGGTGATGGGCTTGGTGGAGGGCACTTGTGGGGATGAGTACTGGGTGTTATATGGAAACTAAGTTGACAATAAACTATTTGTAAAAAAAAATAATTTTTAAAAATAAAAAATAAATAAAACATTTTTAAAAAAGAAAAAAAAGAAGGGATGCTGTATTTTGTCAAATGCTCTTTCTGCATCTATCATCTGCTTTTTATCTTTTATTTTGTTAATGTGACGTATCACATTGATTGCTTTGCAACTATTGAGTCAGCCCTGTAACCCAGTAATAATCCCACTTGATCATGGTGAATAATTCTTTTTAAGTGCTGTTGAATTCGATTTGCTAGTATCTTGTTGAGGACTTTTGCATCCATATTCATCAAGGATATTGGTCTGTAGTTCTCTTTTTTTGCTGGGTCTCTGTCTGCCTTGGGAATCAAAGTGCTGCTGGCCTCGTATAATGAGTCCGGAAGTTTTCCTTCGATTTCTATTTTTTGGACTAGCTTGAGAAGAATGGGTATTAATTCTGTTTTAAATGTCTAGTAGAATTCCTTAGGGAAGAAGGACTTCTTACTTCCTACAGTAAAATGTGAAAGGAAAGAGATAAATTGAAGGAAGAACTATTAAGCATAAAGGAATGAATACTTCATTATTTTGGAAACTCTCATCCTATCTGGATTGCAAAAGATTCTAAAATTAGGGGATTGACTGTCAGGAAAGAGAAAGTGTGGCTGGATAACCTCTTGCTATATTCTCTGAATAGGTTGGAATATTTAGTCTAGCAAAGCTCTTTAAATATTAGGTGTGTAATTCAATAGGTTCCTTTAACTATATTGGCTGATGCCAATAGTAGAGATAAAATTATTATTAAAGACCTGTGGATCACGTTCTGTGCAGCAGAGTGAATTCCATGACTTACACAAAGATCGGGAAGGTACCTGAAAATTTTATACCAGGATAAACACTGTCAGTTTTGATTGAAAAGGACAGAGAAAGAGTGACATGAAGAAGGCACTGAACTCCCCAAATGTAAGAAACATGTGCATAGAATATTCAGTTGAAAACTAGTGCTACCTTTTATGAAGAACAAACAAAAACTCTGAGTTTGAAGCAGTGAACCCAGAGGAAAGAACTTCAACCTCACAGGGCTGAACTGTAATTCACAGAAGGTTATTTACACTTTTTAAAACTTAACATTGTCCTCCCAGTTGGATGTCAACATTTTTTTTAGTTACCATTTTTTTCCTTTTTTTAAAAAAAATAGTTTATTGTCAAGTTGGTTTCCACATAACACCTAGTGCTCATCCCCACAAGTGCCCTCCTCCATGCCCATCACCCCTGTTCCCCTCCCTCTAACCCCAATCAGCCCTCAGTTTGTTCTCAGCATTCAAGAGTCTCTCATGGTTTGCCTCCCTCCCTCTCCTTAACTATTTTTCCCCTTCTTCTCCCGCACGGTCCCTTGTTCAGTTCTTCCTAATCCTCCTATACGTGCAAACGTATGGTATCTGTCCTTCTCTGCCATCATTTCTAAGGGTCAGAGATTCATATTTTCCTTCTATTTTCTTCCATTTTGAATGATAATGTCTGCATCTGGTATCTTAATTCCTTGGGAGCAGACAAACTTGTTTCCTAAGTTCATAGGTCCACAGATGGAGAAACTTTGCTTTTGTATGAATCATACCCAGAGTGTCCCGCCCACACTTGATTGAATTATGTGGATAATTTAAGTTGGGACATTTGAGCTAATGATATTTAGATGAGATTTTGAACTATGAATTGATGATGTGAAGGATTGAAACTTGTTGGAATGTTGGGGGTGGGGTGAATGTAATTTTTATGTGATATGTACATGAGACTTTGAGGCCCAGAGAGTAGACCATGGTGGTAGAAGATGATGCCCCCACCCAAAGATATTCTCTGCTCTTCTGAACCAGTGAATTTGCTACCTTATATGGCAAGGGGACTTTTCAGATGTGATTGATATAAAAATTTTGAGATGGGGAGAATATCTTGCATTATCTATTTGGGCCCTATTTAATTATAAGAGTCCTTCTAAAAAAAAGACAAGACGAGAAGAAAGTAAGAGTAGGAAATGTGATGATGGAAGGAAAAGGCAGATGATGGATGATGTCATTGCCAGTTGAAAGGAGGCCATGAGCCAAGGAATGAAGGAAAAGACCAGAAAATGAATTGTCCTTTAGAGCCTCCCAAAGGAATGCTGACGTGCCCACATCATACTTTTGTCCTAATGACACCCATTTAGGACTTCTGATCTCCAGAACTATAAGATAATATTTGTTTTGTTTTAAGCAACTAAGTTTATAATAATTTATTACAACAGCAAGAAGAGACTAATATTGCTATCACATGTGATCTAGACAACTCCAGAAAGTATGGAAAGAGGTTGCTGAAGCCTTTAAAATGAAGGCAAATGTCAGGGACACTAATGGCAGTGCCTGTTGCATTGCAATTTGGACAGACTCTAGATCTTTTTGAATCTGAGCCTTACTCAAAATGGGTTGATTTTAAAAAATAAGCACTAATTTATTTAAGGAAAATGTATAATCAGAAACCTATTGTCTCCAGATTGCACAAAGGCTTAAGAGATGTTGGACTTGTCAAGATATTGTGCTGTCGTGAATTATCAGTTATTGTTTCATATATACAGAAGCCTCAGCCTATCAAATAATTCCCATGAATTTAGCTGAAGTCATAGGCCTTGAGCTCTGTGTGGGGCAATGGCATATCCCTTCATCTGAGCTCTTTGAGGATGTTTCTCTGTCCTGATGAGTATGTCAAATGAATCTCTTCAGGGCCGGATATTGTCAATAAAATGCCCTGTCTCTGCTCCTGGGGAAAGTTGGATCTGGTTAAAATCTTGCCAATAAAGATTGTGGCCAATGGTCGGACTGGTGAAATACCCCATGGACAACCAGTTAAAGGTGTACTGTGTCCCTTCCAAGGTGAAGGCAAACTGACGTTGAGAGCCTGTTGACATAGGTATGAACAAAACATATTAGCCAAAAGTATGATTGCAAAGTACAGTAAAACCTTGGATTGTGAGTACCTTGTTCTGTGGGCATTTCACAAGACGAATAAATATTTCCTTTTTTTTTTATTCTTTTTTTTTTAATGTTTTATTTATTTCTAGGGGAGAGAGAGAGAGAGACATCGTGAGCAGGGGAGAGTCAGAGAGAGAGGGAATCACAGACTGAAACAGGCTCCAGGCTCCGAACTGGCAGTCAGCACAGAGCCCGATGCGGGGCTCGAACCCACTAACCGCGAGATCATGACCTAAGCGAAAGTCGGATGCTTAACCGACTAAGCCACTCAGGCGCCCCCGAATAAACATTTCTAATAAAATTTGACTTGATAAACAAGCAGTGTCTTGCAATGAGTATTACCCGATGCAGAAAATCACATGATCACAACTGAGCCAATGGTTCTTGGCATTTACTTTGATATCTAAGTGCTTTGGATTACAAGCATGTTTCCAGGATGAATTATGCTTGCAAACCAAGGTGTTATTGTGTTTTCTAGTGCATACTTGGATAGCATTAATTTCACTAAGTTTGGGCTTGGTAGTTTTAATGTGCGGGACTATACATTAATCTATCCCTGGTTTACACACAATTTGATTGAATGTTGTGACTGATGAAAGCTCACATGCATAAGACTGTGAAATTTTTATTACTCAAATAGTAAGGTATGTATTTTTTGGAAGAGTAGGACAGGCTCCTAAGCAAATCTGAAAAATGTCTTTCCAGAGGCTGGAGGGAGGAGTAGTTTTAGTTTTTATTGTGAGTAGAAAGTTGGGATGCGTTGAGGATTCCCCCTCAAAGGCCCTCCTTGCATGGTTTGAAATCCCACAGGGCCAAGGGAGGAAGCATGCTGACTGTCTTACTAGTTTGCCCAGTTGAAGGATCATAGAAGAGGGCATGGGAGATAGGGTTTGAAAACTGTCAGCAGTCAAACATGAAAAATGGACTCAGACTTTTTATTACACATGGGTATATGGGAGAAGACATGTTGTTAAGTAGAGGTACAGTGGTTACCACTTTATAGAAGCTTTTTAGTACTTTTTAGTGAATAAAAAAAAAACTAGTTGGATTTATTACTCTAAGTAATGAAAATGAGTTTTTCTAAAAAAGGAGGAGTAGAGGCTCTGGAATCAAACAGACCTGTATTTAAATACAAAGTCTGTCACTTCCTATGTGTGCAACCTTGACAAATTGTCTTAAGTTCACTTTACTTTGATTTCTCACCTGTAAAAAAGACAAATAGCTATACCTTATGGAAGCTCTTAAAACTTTAAGTTGAACAGCATTCCTCAATCATGGTAAGGTTCTCTATACATGTCGATCATTTTATAAGTTTGAATGAAAGAGAACACAACTAAACCATACAAAAATAGTTCAAAAGGCAAACATTCTATAAATAGAAAATTATTTGAGCAAATAAGTGATGTCATTTTCATACTAATGTTAATCAATGTTTTATGGCATATTTAACATTTTTAACCCATGGATGTTTTCCTAGATTTTAAAGGGAAGGAAACATCATACCAAGTTATCCCTTGGCTCCCACCTGAAGATTATAACAAAGAATTGAAGAATAATATAGAATTTTTTCTTGAAGAAGCTTTGGTTGACAGGTAATTGTTATTTTTTTGAACCAAGGAGTCACTATTTTAGCAATACAAATGAATAGATAGATGCATAGATGCTTGGATCTAGACAGAAGACAGGGATGGACGGATGGGTGGATGGATGAAGGGCTTGATGATTAGTGGATGGTTGGGGAAACAAGTATTCACGCCAAGTCATCCAGTGAAGTCACTGGAGATTTTTCTTTGCCCTCTCTGTGCCTCTTCCATGAATGGATTTCTGTAGCAAGTAGAGGTTGTGTCTTCTGGGACTTCCTTTCAACACCTCTCTTACAATCTTTGTTTATAAGCTCCCCAACACAAAAGCACAGGTGCCTCAACCTCTCACTGTTGATAGGGAAATGAGAGCCACCTACTTTTTCTTCTTTTCTTCACATATATTCTAGTATTGGAGGGAGGATTATGAACACTGGTGTTGTGGTGGTTGAACATCAGCCATGTAAAGCACCCCTCCCCCCCTTTTTTTTTGGCCATGCAGAGTCCTTTTAAAAAAGCAATCAGCCTCGTGCAAAATAAGACATGAGTTCTTTGCTTCATCTGAATGGAAAAGAGCACATAACGACTTAAACTTAGACATTAATATGGAAAGACAAACATCCATTCCTACCTTAATAATTATAGTAATCTTGCCTTCTTTCTACCTGAAAGTTCTATTTACCAGTCTTAGTCTTGTTTACATTTGACTTTTCTCATAAAGCCTTTTTTCTCATTCAAACTGGGAGACCACTGTCCCTCCTGTCTAGAGCTGATTTAAACTATTCATTTGACACTTTGTCTATGTTAACTTGCACTTTTAGTTATACTAAGTATAGGCTTTGTCTCTTCCCCTTCATTTAATATTTTTGGATACAGGCATAAGTAACCATACATTCTTAAACATTTGCTTTCTATTTTCTAGCTTTATTTTATTTTTATGTATTTATGTATTTATTTATTTATTATTGTCAAGTTGGTTTCCATATAACACGCAGTGCTCATCCCAACAAGTGCTTTCCTTCATGCTCATCACCTCTTTTCCCCTCTCCCACACCCCCCTCAACCCTCGGTTTGTTCTCAGTACTTAAGAGTCTCTTATGTTTGCCTCCCTCCTTCTCCTTATCTATATTTTTACCCTTCTCCTTCCCCTGGTGCTCTGTTAAGTTTCTCATGTTTCACATATGAGTGAAAACATATGCTATCTGTCTTTCTCTGCCTGACTTATTTCACTTAGCATAACACCCTCGAGTTCCATCCACATTGCTACAAATGGACAGGCTTCATTCTTTCTCATTGCCGTGATTATTCCATTGCATAGATAAACCACATCCTTTTGATGTATTCTTCAGTTGATGGACACTTAGACTCTCTCCATGATTTGGCTATTGTTGAAAGTGCTGCTATGAACATTGGGGTACATGTACCCCTCTGCATCAGCACTCCTGTATCCCATGGGTAAATTCCTAGCAGCACTGTTGCTAGCATAGGGGAGTTTTATTTTTAATTTTTTGAGAAACCTCCACACTGTTTTCCAGAGGGGCTGCACCAGTTTACATTCCCACCTACAGTGTAGGAGGGTGCCCGTTTCTCCACATCCTCGCCAGCATCTAGAGTCCCCTTATTTGTTCATTTTACCACTCTGACCAGTGTGAGGTGGTATCTCAGTGTGGTTTTGATTTGTATTTCCATGATGATGAGGGACGCTGAGCATCATTTCATGCGTCTGTTGGCCATCTGGATGTCTTCTTTGGAGAAGTATCTGTTCATGTGCTCTGCCCATTCTTCACTGGGGGGATTGTTTTTAGGGTGTGGAGTTTGGTGAGTTCCTTATAGATTTTAGATACTAGCCCTTTATCTGATATGTCATTTGCAACTATCTTTTCCCATTCCATCAGTTGCCTGTTAGTTTTATGGATGGTTTCCGTTATGGTGCAGAAGCTTTTTATCTTCATGAGGTCCCAATAGTTCATTTTTACTTCTAATTCTTTTGAGTGTTGAGTAAGAAATTGCTGTGGTTGAGGTCAAGGAGGTTGTTTCCGGCTTTCTCCTCTAGGGTTTTCATGGCTTCAGTCTCACATACAGGTCCTTCATCCATTTTGAGGTTGTTTGGTGTGTGTGTGTGTGTGTGTGTGTGTGTGTGTGTGTGTGGTGTAAGAAACTAGTCCAGTTTCATTCATTTGCATGTTGCCGTCCAGTTTTCCCAGCACCATCTGTTAAAAAGGCTGTCTTTTTTCCACTGGTTACTCTTTCCTGCTTTGTCAAAGATTAGTTGGCCATACATTTGCGGGTCCAATTCTGAGTTCTCTATTCTATTCCTTTGGTGTCTGTGTCTGTTTTTGTGCCAATACCATACTGTCTTGATGACGACAGCTTTGTAGTAGAGACTAAAGTCTGGGATTGTGATGACTCCCGTTTTGGTTATCTTCTTCAATATTACTTTGGCTATTTGGGGTCTTTTGTGGTTCCATACAAATTATAGGATTGTTTGTTCTAGCTTTGAGAAGAATGCTGGTGCAATTTTGATTGGGATTGCATTGAATGTATAGACTGTTTTGGGTAGTAATGACATTTTAACAACATTTATTCTTCTAATCCTTGAGCATGGAATGTTTTTCCATTTCTTTGTGTCTTCTTCAATTTCCTTCATACGTTTTCTATAGTTTTCATTATACAGATCTCTTATATCTTTGGTTAGGTTTATTTCTAGGTATTTTATGTTTTTTTTTTTTTTTTGTGCAATTGTGAATGGGATCAGTTTCTCTTTCTGTTGCTTCATTATTGGTGTATAAAAATGCAGCTGATTTCTGTACGTTGATTTTGTACCCTCCAATTTTACTGAATTCATGGATCAGTTCTAGTAGGCTTCTGGTGGAGCCTGTCAGATTTTCCATGTAGAGTATCATGTCATCTGCGAAAAGTGAAAGTTTGACATCATCGTTGCCAATTCTTATGCCTTTTATTTCCTTCTGTTGTGTGATTGTTAATGCTAGGACTTCCAGCACTATGTTAAACAACAGTGGTGAGAGTGGACATCCCTGTCGTGTTCCTGATTTCAGGGTGAAGCTCTCAGTTTTTCCCCATTGAGGATGATATTAGCTGGGGGCTTTTCATAAATGGCTTTTATGATGTTTAAGTAAGTCCTTCTATCCCGACTTTCTCGAGGGTTTTTTTTTTTTTATTAAGAAAGCAAATGCTTTTTTGCATCTGTCGACAGGATCATATCGTTCTTATCCTTTCTTTGGTTAATGTGATGTATCACATTGATTGATTTGCGAATATTGAACCAGCCCTGTAACCCAGGATGAATCCACTTGATCATGGTGGACAATTCTTTTTATGTGCTGTTGAATTCGATTTGCTAGTGTCTTGTTGAGGATGTTTGCATCCATATTCATCAAGGGTATTGGCTTGTAGTTCTCTTTTTTTGCTGGTTCTCTATCTGGCTTGGGAACCAAAGTGATGCTATCTTTATAGAATGAGTCTGGAAGTTTTTCATCAGTTTCTGTTTTTTAGAATAGCTTGAGAAGAATGGGTATTAACTCTAATTTAAATGTCTGGTAGAATTCCCCAGGGAAGCCTTCTGGCCCACGGCACTTATTTGTTGGAAGATTTTTGATAACCGATTCCATTTCTTCACTTGTTATGGGTCTGTTCAGATTTTCTATCTCTTCCCGTGTGAATTTTGGTAGTGTGTGTGTGTTTAGGAATTTGTCCCTTTTCTTCTAGGTTGTCTAGTATTTTGGCATATAATTTTTCACAGTATTACCTGATAATTTCTTGTATTTCTGACAAATTGGTTGTAATAAATCCATTCTCACTTGTGAAATTGTCTATTTGGTTGCTCTCTGTTTTCTTTTTGAGAAGCCTGGCTAGAGGTCTGTCGATTTTGTTTATTTTTTCAAAAAACCAAATCTTGGTTTCATTGATCTGTTCAACTGTTTTATTTTTTTCTGTATTGTTTATTTCTGCACTGATCTTTATTATTTCTCTTCTTCTGCTGGATTCGGGGTGCTCTTCCTGCTCTACTTCTAGTTCATTCAGGTGCGCTGTTAGATTTTGTATTTGTGCTTTTTCTAGTTTCTTGAAATAGGCCTGGATTGCAATGTATTTTCCTCTTAGTACCACCTTTGCTGCATCCCAACGAGTTTGGATTGTTGTATTTTCACTTGCATTTGTTTCTATATATATATTTAATGTTTTATTTATTTCTAGGAGAGAGAGAGAGAGAGAGAGAGAGAGAGAGAGAGAGAGAGAGAGACAGCGTGAGCAGGGGAGGGTCAGAGAGAGAGGGAGTCACAGACTCTGAAACAGGCTCCAGGCTCTTAGCTGGCAGTCAGCACAGAGCCTGATGTGGGGCTCGAAACCACGAACCGCGAGATCATGACCTAAGCGAAAGTCAGACGCTTAACCGACTAAGCCACCCTCGCGCCCCTGTTTCTATATATTTTTAAATTTCTTCTCTAATTCCTTGATTGGCCCATGGATTCATTAGTAGGGTGTTCTTTAATCTCCATGTTCTTGGAGGTTTTCCAGTCTTTTTCCTGTGATTGATTTCAAGTTTTGTATCATTGTAATCTGAAAGCGTGCATGGTATGATCTCAATTCTTTTACGTTTATTGAGGGCTGCTTTATGACCCAGAATGTGATCTGTCTTTTGAGAATGTACCATGTGCACTTGAGAAGAAAGTGAATTCCATAGCCTCAGGATGTAGAGTTATAAATATATCTGTCAAATCCATCTGGTCCAATGTGTCATTCAGGTCCATTGTTTCTTTAGTGATTTTCTGTCTAGGTGATTTATCCATTGTTATAAATGGAGTATCAAATTCCCCTGCAATGAGTACATTCTTATCGGTAAGACTGTTTATATATATGATTAATTGTTTTATGTATTTGGGTGCCTCAGAATTCTGTGTTGACATTTATAATTGTTAGCTGTTCCTGATGGATCGACCCTGTAATTATTATATAATGTGCACCTTCATCTCTTGTTATTGCCTTTACTTTAAAGTACAGGTTGTCCGATATAAGTATGGCTACTCCAGCTTCGTTTTGACTTCCAGTAGCATAATAGATATTTCTCCATCCCCTCACTTTCAACTGAAGGTGTCTCAGGTCTAAAATGAGTTTCTTGTAGACAGCAAATAGATGGATTTTTTTTTTTAAATTTATTCTGCTATCCTATGTCTTTTGATTAGAACATTTAATCAATTTACATTCAGTGTTATTATTGAAAACTATGGGTTTAGAGTCATTGTGTTCTCTATTGGATTCATGCTTGTAGTGGTGTCTTTGGTACTTTGTGTTCCTTGCAACAATTCCCTCATAGAGTGTCCCCCTTAGGATTTCTTGTAGGGCTGGTTTAGTGGTGATGCATTCCTTCAATTTTTGTTTGTTTGGGAAAACCTTTATCTCTCCTTCTATTCTGAATGACAGGTTTGCTGGATAAAGGATTCTTGACTGTATATTTTTCCTTTTCATCACATTGAAGATTTCCTGCCATTATTTTCTGGCCTGTCAAGTTTCAGTAGATAGGTCTGCAACCACTCTAAAAGGTCTCCCTTTGTATGTTAGGGACATTTTATCCCTAGCTGCTTTCAAAATTCTCTCTTTGTCCTTATATTTTGCAAGTTTCACTATGATATGTTGTACAGAAGATCGATTCAAGTTACATCTGAGGGGAGTTCTCTGTGTGTCTTGGATTTCAATGTCTGTTTCCTTCCCCAGATTGGGGAAGTCCTCAGCTATAATTTGCTTAAGTACCCATTCAGCGCCTTTCTCTTTCCTTCGTCTGGAATTTCTGTGATACAGATATTGTGTCATTTGATTGTAACTCTGTTCTCGGATTCTCCTCTCGTGCTCCTGGATGAATTTATCTCTTTTTTTCTTGGCTTCCTCTGTTTCTCTAATTGTGTCTTCTAATTCACCTGTTCTTCTCTCTTCCTCTTGAATCCATGCAGTGGCCACCCCTGTCTTATTATGCACCTCATTTATAGCATTTTTTAATTATCTACAACTATTAAAGTCCATAGTCTTTGTAGCAATAGTTTCTCTGAAGTCTTCCATGCCTTTTTCAAGCCCAGTGATTAATTTTATGATTATTGTTCTAAATTCTTGTTCAGTAATGTTGCTTATACCTGTTTTGACCAGTTCTTTAGCTGTCATTTCTTCCTGAAATTTCTTTAGAGGAGAGTTCTTCCATTTCGTCATTTTGGCTAGCTCTGGCTCTTGTAAGTTTTAAAGGCTTGTTATGTGCTCTGCCCCTGAGAGTACTGCTATATTATAGGAGGCTCATTGACTGTTCAGTGCCTGTCCATTCAGGAAGTGTTCTTTTAATGGTATCTCTTGGTCTCTCTTGTTGAGACTTTGGTTATTTTATTTTCTTATTCGTAGTGATATTTGGGACTCTCAGTCATGTGTACCTTGGCTTATTTCTTGAGGTAACCCTGGAAAGGAAAACAGGGAACAAAAGGACATAATCGCACAAATAAAACAAACAACAAACTGAAAGGGAAAAAAAACGAAGATAATATTACCCAGAGAAACTATATAATCTGATTGTTTCTGATAGAGATAAAGGAAGGTGACGATGGAGATAGAACATTCATCAAGCAAATAGATTATACATGCCTGTTTTAAACGAACCTATAACCAGAATACCCGGTCCAGAGGAGGGGTGAGGTAAGGACGAGCTAAGGGAGAATATATCTGAATAGTAAGAATTGATCTAGAGTCAATCATGGCAATGCATCAGTGTTAATCTTGGGTGAGGGGCTGTTTATCTATCCAGGCTCTGGTAACCAAACAGCTACGCAGCGCACATGGGTGTGGTTTGGTGTTGGTGGGTCTTGCTTCCACTATGCATCCTTTGGGCCCGCGTTGGTGGTTGTGGGGAGAAAAATGGCGTCCCCCCCAGTCCCCTCTCATACCAGGAATTACAAAACACTCTTTTGGGTCCGATCTCATTGTGTTGCAGGCACAGCCAAGGTGAGCCATGTTTTATGTCCTGTGCCCAGCCTCATTTCCAGATTTTACTCCATTTGCATTAATAATACCAGCTAAAATATAATCCTGGAAGCCTGGGCACTTCCTACTGGGGGATCCAGTAGGGGACCAGCTCCTCTTGAATCTGACTGCGACTGAAATCCACCAGCACCGCCCCAAAGAAAGCTCCACAGCTAGAGACAAGATCTCTCTCCAAAAGCCTTGCAGCTAGAGATGGGATGATATGATCCCTCTCTGTCCTGGGCCACGTTTTTTTTACCCTCCCCTTCCAGGGACTGTTCTAAGATTCCCCAGCCGCTCTTCTTCTTTTTGTCTCTCTGCAGAGGAGTCTCCCTCCCCTCCATTCCTCCATGTCCGAGCCTGTTTCTGTCTTCCCCAATTCTCACTCATACACCTATGAGGCTGTCTTTTTAGTGGACTCCGTCTCTTTTCCTCCCAGACTCTTATGGTTCAGAGTCTTTTGGCTTCAGGCCTTTGTTTGAAAGATGCAGGTGGGAAGTACAGAACTCCCTACTTCTCCATCTTGCCACAGACCCATTATGTCTTCATTTTACAGGCCAAGTAATTGAGGCCAAGGCTGGCTAAGTAATTTGCCAAGTGTCGCCCAGGTAGTGAGCTGGGATTTGGATATCTTGCTAGTTTAATTTTAAATATTATTAATGAAGTATATCTAGGAATTTTTATAGCACTACTGAAATTATCTACAATATTTGGTAATCATTCCTGTCCTATGTGAAATCAAAAATTCACAGCTAAAGATGCTTTTAGCCAATTAGTTTCATTAAATAACTTGAGGTTGATCCTAAATATCAGGCGAAATCTGTATATTTCTAGTAAGTTCTCTGCCTATGGGTCTTCTCTATCTGGGGTGCAATGGTACAGTACAATTACAGGGGTGCCTGGGTATTGATTCTCTTCGTCCTCCATGCAGTCAGCAGGCCCCTGATGTCTTGAACTCTTGCACCAGTTAACTCTGATATCTTAAAGTACAGATGGACATCCTTATTATTTCTCCATAGATTGTGCAAACTGGAAGGAACACTCATATTCCACATAGGCAGTTATCAGAAAGCATTGCAAGGAGATAGGCCCATGGAATATTCCCATGTGCAAAGTCTGAATTACATGTTAGTATTCTTTGTCATTATATTCTCTGGACACCTCAATTTATACTGAAGTAGAAAAGCTAATAATATCTTTATTATTTACCAGGACTTACTTTTCCTTTCCTCCCTTCCCCTCCCCTTCCATCGACTCCCCTCTCCTCTCCTTCCTTGTTCTCTTCTCTCCTCTCCTCTTATTTCATTGCTTAACCAGTAGTCATAAAAAGGTATAATTGCCATTTTAGCTGAGTTTTGAGTTCTAATATTATAAAATAGTCCCTTGGGTGAAGTGATATGTCACATTCAGAATATACAGTGATTTTTAAAAATAGCCTATATCGTTAATATATATTGAAATGTCATCAAGTTATGGCCATGATTTGGCTGAGTAAATAAGAATATCACTCATAAAATGTCTGTATGTGAAAGAAAGTTAATGAGGACATTACAGAATTTATCAAAGAAGAAGAGATCTGTGAGATGTGCTGTGGTCAGAGAAGGTTCCAAGAGCAGAAGGTCCATCAGTGATGATTTCTTTTGAGTTAACACAATTTAGTTGTGCCTATGGGTTTCAAGACATAAACTCAGATAACAGTTTTCTTAATAAACTGGCATATAGACTACTTGGATTTGGATGAGGGAGGGAAGAGGAGGGGAGGAAGGGAACACTCTCAAGAGCAGAACATGTGCTCAGAGTGCCTGTGCTGATGGTACTAATGGACAGTGGTAGAATAGGTGGGCTCTGCTAGGTGTGGTCTTGCTTACCTGAGATATTCTCTTTGTAGCCCAAGATTCTCTTATGTGTTGTGAGATTAATGCATCCAATGAATATTTACCATTTGTTTTCATTCCTACAGAAACACATTTGGAAACTTTTTAAAACTTATGGAGATCCTGGCTCTTCAATGCAGCCATTTTCTAAGGAGAAGTGATATCATGGATTCCTTAAAGAAAGAGAACTTTGACCTAGTGATAGTTGAAAATTTTGACTACTGTCCTTTCATCATTGCTGAAAAGCTTGGAAAACCATTTGTGTCCATTCTCTCTTCCTTGTTTGGCGCTATAGATTTTGGACTACCAAGCCCTCTGTCTTATGTGCCAGTATTTAATTCTTTGCTAACCGACCACATGGACTTCTGGGGCAGAGTGAAAAATGTTCTGATGTTCTTTGATTTTACCATAAAGCAGAGGCAAGTCCAGTCTACATATGAAAACACCATCAAGCAACATTTTCCAGAAGACTCTAGGCCGGTTTTGTCTCATCTTCTGGAGAAAGCAGAGCTGTGGTTTGTTAACTGTGACTTTGCCCTTGAATTTGCTAGGCCATTGCTTCCCAACACTGTGTATGTTGGAGGCTTAATGGCCAGACCTGTTGAACCAGTACCACAAGTAAGTGAAAGTGTAGCTCTCTATATGGGTTTCATGCAGAGTTCTCTAGTGCAGTGTTAGTGACTACCTTGCTAGTGGAATCCTGGGAACAAAGTAGGGTGAGGCAAGTGAGGCACCTATGACATGCTTTTTAAAGGAGTACTAGTTTTGAGGGCCATACAATGATAGTGTTATGACTTGCACAGCCCTGAGATTGAGAGCCTCCTTAAATAGTACACCCAGAGTCCTCTTTAGTCCTGGCTTTGGTAGGATAAGCTCTTTATTTTATGCTGTGTTATATTATGTTATGTTGTTTTTAGTAATCTGTACACACAGCATTAGGCTTGAACTCAGACTCCAAGGCCAAGAGTATCATGTTCTGACTGAGCCAGCCAATTGCCCTAGGAAAGTCTTTTAATAATTTGATATTTTTATGTGCATTGATCATATGTATAGTAGCTAGGTGGCAAGAATCCATTGAATCCAGGGAGAATTGTTAAAGAGTTGAGTTACTCACAGTGAAACACGCAACACTCTGAAACAGAATGGTGCGACTGTGTGGGTGAGACTGTGTGGAACTGACAGTGAGAACTGCAGGCATCATTTCCAGCATCCCCAGGCTTTCTTCTGAATTGACTGATCTGGGGTTAAGCCTGGGATCTTAAATTGTGAAAGCTGCCCAGTTTGTATGTATAAACTCAGAACTACTACAATAGAAGATTTTAAATGGAGGGAAGCTGAGTTGGCTATTGTTGTCTATCAGCACTGGGTTGATACTTTATGGAATTTATCTTGTATAATGCCACCTGGAGGGAAATATGATGATCTCTATTTTATAAATGAAGAGACAAGAGACTCAAGTGGTGTATAAGCGACTTTCTCAGTACCCATCATTGTAGAACTGGGAGAGCCCTGATTTGATCTAGGTCTTCCAGGTACCCAAGTGTCTATACTTCCTCTACGGACCTTGCACTGAGTGAACAGGGAGATTTTGAGAATGATCCATGGGTTGATGGGCTTTGAGTTGTTGGTGGGGTTTTTAAGGGATGGAGCTAGAGAGGAAGGTGTTCCAGGGGGAAAAAACAAGTAGTTCAAAGTATTAAAGTAAAAATAAAACAGGCATGACTCTGGGTTCCCTTGGTGACACTAGCTAGACTGGATCAGAAGATTCAATTGTGTAAATACAGCCAGGCCAGATTACGGGAGACTTTACTTGATAGGAGAGTAGGTGAGGCCTTGGTTATAGGGCAAGGGGAGGGAGTTGTTAAGCAAGAGCATAATGAGAGTAAGAGCTGCAATAGCTGTGAGATAACAGAGGCTTTTTACAAAAATGTTTCCTATATTTTCTAGTTTTTACATAATGGATTTATGTGGCTTTTGTAATTAAAAAGAATGACAAAGTGTTGTCAAAGTGGTCCTTTTGCGATAAGGTAAATCATCCAGTGTTATGCTGGATGGAGTCAATCCAGGGAGGGGGGTCTAGAAGCTGGGGTAGCGGGGCTACAGAAGTCCAGAGTCGGGGTCTGAAGAAACACTCGAAGCAAGAGCTGACAAAACTGTGTTAAAACCAAGATTATAACATTAAGTCACAACCTTCCTTAAGAATTTCCTGAGGACTTTAAAGAGTAAGCTGACCAGTTTGGGTTAGGCCTGGGCATCATCACTTTTTAAAAGTCTTCTTATGTGGATATAATTTGCAGTCATGTGGTTGAGCCACTGAGGTAAGAGATTACTTACAAAGATCAGTTAATAAGAATATCACAAAGTACCAGAGTGAAGCACTTTACATGGTGCATTGAGCCAGTGGACAAGAGCCTTCTCCATTTCTTCCACTTCTTCTTGTGCTAGATGCCTTCTTCTGTTTCTGCAATCTAGCCTCACATGTTACACCTCCCTCTGTTAGACCCTGACACCCCACTAGTATTTTTCCTTACACTACCATTTTCTGGTGGCCTTGGGAAATTCTCAGGTGACCATGTCTCCATTGACTTATGCTGAGCAGCGGGTCTAGCATGGCACTGACACTAACATCAAGATGTTAAAGAAGAAAGATATTCCCATACAATGGGTATGAGCATCATGCAGAGGGTACTGAGCTGTCCCAGGGACTATGAGATCTAGGAACGGCAGGAAGTTGTGTTCAGGATGTAAATGGCTTTCATTTCATGACTTTCTGTTTTCATTAACAACTATGTCCACTTCCTTCTCTTTTCTTACCTCTCTCCAGGAATTTGAGAATTTTATTGCCAAGTTTGGAGACTCTGGTTTTGTGCTTGTGGGCCTGGGCTCCATGGTGAGCACCTTTCAAACCCAGGACCTCCTCAGGGAGATGAACAGTGCCTTTGCTCATCTTTCTCAAGGAGTCATATGGAAGTATAAGCCATCTCACTGGCCCAAAGACATCAATTTGGCAGCAAATGTGAAACTCGTGGACTGGCTTCCTCAGAATGACCTCCTGGGTAAGGACTGCCCAGATCTGCTTCACCCTTCTCATTTACATATTTTTAGAGCTCATCAGTCTCTGACCTCTAGTTGAGCTATCCCATTTGCACTAGAAGGAGCTGCTAACACCTAAAAGTAAGTCTCCAGGAGGCAGGAATGGAATAGCCATCTAGAGTTCTTAGAGAATCAAGCCCTCCTTCCAATAAGATAAGGTTCCCAAATAGCCATCTCTCCTTTATTCTTTCTATCCCAGGTGAGACACTGGTAGATATCAAAGATATCTCGTCCTACTGCATTAGGTTTTACACAGGGCCACCCAAATACAATCCAAAACGACCTATAGATTCTAGACAGCACATACCAGAGGATGTTGCCACAGTATTTAATGGCTTCATGAATACCTGTTCATCTACATGAACTTACATATATCATTCCACCCTCCCCCACATCTTTCTTAGCTATTAAGGTGTGAGAAACTCATAATTTCACAACTTTAATACAAATAATATCTTTAGGATGTGCCAAAATGAACACCTCATAGCAAGTTATTTGGTCTATTTTGTTCTGGTACCAGAGAGTTCCCTCACCTTCACCCCTGTAGGTTTTCTCTGCCCTGTGGTGTTTCTTTCAAACCCTTTACTTCCATAGCCACTGACTGAATCAGAGGCTCATGACCTAGATAATGACTCAAAATACCCTGAAAAATTGAAGAAACGGATCCCCACCTCAGCTTCTGAAAATTATTTAAGTCTGAAGCAGGGCACATGAAGCTCTTTTCATAGAAAAGATAGGAAATTCTGATGCACATCCCAGTTAGGTGACACAGGCTGAGGGGAACTTTTCTTTTCAAAAGTTATCTTAGTTAGCTCTAAATAAGGTGGGCTAGAAATGCTGGTGATGGAGATACTCAAGCATAGAGTCTTGTCTCTGGTTTCAAGGGGCTACTCATGTATTTGAGGAGAAAATGTATACAGTGTCAATTTTATGATTGCCAAATAGATGATGATGTCAATGAATGTGTCGGGATTCAGAGAAGAGGGAAATAAGTTGAAGGTGAGAAAAGAGTGCTCAAGACCAAGAGAGAGACAGAGACACAATGAAACAACAGATAAGAAAAGAAAGGAAGGCATTGAGATGACAGAAAGAAGTATGTATGTATGTATGTATGTATATGTATGTATGTATTGATGGATGGATGACAGTGAATGAGTGGATGGATGGACAGGGTCTTGCTTAGCATTATTGTCTAGAGAGTTCCCTGGGTTCTGAGTCTTAGATGGCTTCTGTCCAGGGTAAAGAAATTCTATACAAGGGCAAGGGTTGTATGTTAGTACATGCACATAGATACTTCACAAGCAAAATATCTTTATAATGGCTCCAGCACACTTTGGAATTCTCTTGGTGTATTCTTGTGCCATTACTGCTTGCACTGGTTTTCTGAAGCTTTTCATTCTGAAAATATTCATTCTGAAATATTGTGCTCTTTTTCTTATTTGAAACAGCTCACCCACGCATCCGTCTTTTTGTCACCCATGGTGGAATGAATAGCATAATGGAGGCCATCCAACATGGTGTGCCCATGGTGGGGATTCCCCTCTTTGGAGACCAGCCAGAAAACCTGAACCGAGTAGAAGCCAAAAAGTTTGGTGTCTCTATCCAGTTAAAGCAGATAAAGGGAGAGACATTGGCTGTGAAGATGAAGCAAGTCATAGAAGACAAGAGGTATGGAGCTCTCTGGGCTTGTGTTCTCTTATGCTGATTGAAGACATCAAACACAGAGAGCACTGCGGCTTTTTTTTTGCAATAAAAGCTGAAACTTCCAAGACATGGAATAATATGTGTGTGATGCGAACAGCTGACCTGTTTTCTCTGAGAGCACGACCTGACAATTTAGTTTGGATGTTGAGAACAATATGTACCCTAAGGGTTTTAAGGACCCTGTCCTACTAACACAGGACTCTGAGAGGTCTTATGTTAATGGACTGCTTGCAGTAGAATTCCAGCTGATGTAAGAGGTTGACTTTCTGTCCACCTGTATGCTGCACTGTTTCCTGCCTCAGGCCCTTTGTCAGTGCTGCTCCCTAGAACATCCTTCCTTCTCTCAGGACTGGTTCCTTCATGACAGTTGGGCTCATCTCCAATGTCCTGTCGTCAGAGAGGTGGGTTTTATGTGACAGTCCTAAATGCACTCCTCTCCCACTCTCTTCAGTCATAATTCATTTTTCCTTAACACTCGTCAGAATCAGTAACTACCCCATTTCTTTCTGTTTTAATTTATTGTGTGTCCCTCACACTAGAGAGTAGAGAGTAAGCTCCCCTGGAGGGCAAGTGTGTCTCTTGTTTTCCCCTGGGCTCCCAGGGCCTAACACAGGGAGTGCCACAAGGTAAGTTGGGATGGATTTCTGTTAAGTGAGTGAGTAAAAGGACCCCTGATGTCTTAGGTAAATTCCTATCCAGCACAATGATCTCATGTGAAGAGAAAAATTTATTCTTTCTTCCTTATAACTAAGAAGGCCTGAGTGACTTAAAGTTTCAAGGGTCCAAAGTGACTGAGACCTCAATGTTTAATATTACCTTGAATAAAAGTGACTCATAGGAGGGCTTGTTAGTTGAATGAAAACAACCACATAGTGTGTGATTCTCTTATTTAAGTTTATTTATTTATGTTGAGAGAGAGAGAGAGAGAGCACAAGTAAGGTTGGGGCAGAGAGTGAAAACCCCAAGGAGGCTCCACACTGTCTGCACAGAGCCCCATGCAGGCTCGAACACTGGAACAATTAGGTGATAACCTGAGCCAAAATCAAGAGTCAGACGCTTAACTGACCTACCCAGGTGCCCCTATAACTTGTGATTCTTTTTTTTTTTTTTTATGTTTTATTTATTTCTAGGAGAGTGAGAGAGAGAGACAGCGTGAGCAGGGGAGGGTCAGAGAGAGAGGGAGTCACAGACTGAAGCAGGCTCCAGACTCTGAGCTGGCAGTCAGCACAGAGCCCGACACAGGGCTCGAACCCACAAACTGTGAGATCATGACCTAAGCGAAAGTCGGACGTTTAACCAACTAAGCCACCCAGGCGCCCCTATAACTTGTGATTCTTAACCCTAGTAAAGATTTTAAGCTGTGGAGGTCAGATAACCTCAAACATTTCATTATATTTGGCATCTCTTATGTAGCAAATGTTAACTTTCTGAGAAGTGAGCTTTTGTTTTTTAAAGTTTATTTATTTTGAGAGAAAGATAATCCTAAGCATGCTCCCAGGTGGTTGGTAGAGCCCGATGTGGGGCCACCCATGTGCCTTTGAAGAATGAACTTGTAAATTTCATTGGCTATTCAAAGACCTATATTTCTAATGGCCATAATCTGCTGGCCTTGTGATGGATATTTTGGCCTGGTATGGTCCCTACACATTGTGCATAAGGGCTGGGTTTGTGGGGCCCAAAGTAAAATGGTAATATGGGTTCCCTTATTATAAAGATTAAGAAAATCAAGACAGTGACAGAAAAAAATAAAGCAAGGATATGACCTGTCTAAATGTGGGGTCCTGGGTATATTTGTAGACTGAAGCCTGTGAAACCAGTACTGGCCAAAATGGTGCTCTGAAGGGGCAGGAAAGTGCAAGTCCTTGTCTTGGACTCCAGTCCCCAGATATGTCACCTAATGCGTCACATATGTCACCTAACCCAGACACAGGCACAAAGTAGCTGCTTTATATACATATATTTATATACATATAATGCATATAAGTTTCTGTATATATGTACACATATAAAAAATAACATCATATGTCTAGTTTGTGATAAACCTCCTTGGGCAGAGATTAGCCCTGATAGACTTAGTTATTTTTTTTTTAAATAGTTTAGCACATTTAGCATAGAGCATGGTCTTTGCATGGAGGCACCAGTATGAACCTTTCAGTGGGACCAGCTAGACTGTGGCAAGGCCAGGCCAACAACTTTTGCTAGAAACTGAGTCTTCTGTGCATGTGGAGGAAAGCGTGTGTGTGAGATACAAGGTCTCTAAGACGTCTGAGGCCACAGCAGTAACTCTCCTCCTCTGTGTCTGCCAACAGGTACAAGTCAGCAGTGGTGGCCGCCAGCATCATCAGGCACTCCCACCCCCTGACCCCTGCCCAGAGGCTGGTGGGTTGGATTGACCACATCCTCCAGACAGGGGGTGCGGCCCACCTCAAGCCCCATGCCCTGCAGCAGCCGTGGCATGAGCAGTACCTGCTGGACGTCATCTTGTTCCTACTGGTGGTCACCCTGGGCACCCTGTGGCTCTGTGGGAAGCTACTGGGCATTATGGCCAGGTGGCTGTGTGGGGCCAGGAAGCTGAAGAAGGCCTGATGGGGGGCAGCCTTGATGGGTGTTTGGGGAGCCACTGCTTCTAGAAGGCTTCCCCTAGCACAGGACGGCCCTGGTGTCATCCCCATATTGGCCCTTGATGGTGACACATAAATTGCTCTTCACTATTTTCTGCCTCTCTTTAAAAATTCTTCTGAAACACTCTTAGGCATCTTTTTTAAAAAAAAAACTGTGGTAAAATGTACAACACATAAAACTGACCATTTTAGTCATTAAGGATAGGGTTTAGTGTCATTAGGCATTCTTATTGTGGTGGAAACATTACTATCATCCAGTTCCAGAACTTCTCATCCTCCCTAACTCACACTTCACTGATGAAATAATAACTCCCATACCACCCCCATCCCTCCCCGCCCCCCGCCCTGAAGTTGTGGCAACACTTGTTTTGTTCTAATTTCTGTGTCTGTGAATTTGATCTCAGCTTCTTGACTTGCCCCTCATCAATGGACTCCTTACTCAACCCAACCCTTCAGCAGACAGCCTCACCTTCCTCTGCACTCTGCACTCCCTGTCTCTAGACACAGCGTCCTGCTTACTTCATCCTATTGTTCCCTGGAAAGGAGGTATGTGCAAAACTGCCTCAAAGGCTGAAGAAGCCAAGAGACTGAAGAAAGAGGCCAAAAGGTCCAGCTTGATGAGAAATTGTTCATTAAGGGACATATGGACAGAAGCTTGTCTTGAGCTATCATAAGATAAGTCGATCTCCACAATCTCACTTCTGAATAGACCTGCTTTTATGGCCCTACAGGCTGGGGAATACTGGTGGGGAGCTACCCAAGAGGACTCATATCCTGAGCAGATCAAGAAAGCTTTGCCAGGAGGGTGTACTCACATGTATGGTTAGACAAAATAGTAGAATGAGGAGAGGGGCTATATTCAAGACGCTTTAGGTCACAAAGCAGTCATCATGGTGAAATTTCTCAAGATGGCATTAGTCTGGTTCATATACTCACTATCTCAGAAACTTCTTCATCTCTTTCCCTTTTTCTGTTCGTTCACTTTTCATGATGATATAAGATATTGGCCAGTTCTTCCATTTTGGGTCTTCCTCTTGCATCTCCTTCTCTTCTCACCTCCAAGCTCAGGAAGCCTGGCCTCTGTCCTTCAGTTAGGAGGGATGGCTCTCCCAGGACTCTACCTGTGCTCTCTGTCCCGAGTCAGTCTTGAGAGATGATGGTCAGACCTGGAGCCTGTCTTCGGCCACAGCTAATGCTATGTTTTTCACTTCCCACAATTTCTTTCTTAAGTTTCCCACTCTTAAAAACGGAGTCATAGACCTCCACCTGAGGGTCTGGGGTCTCAGGTCCAGTGACTATATCACTGATGAATACTTTGTTGATTTAAAAAACAATCATTAATGCTACTATGTCCATAATACTTGAATATGTAAGAAATATAATAGATGATAAAATGACTGAATGAAATTTGATGAGGAACAGAATATTTACACAGTTTCAAAATATCTCCCCACATCCCATTTCCTAATTGTAGACTAAAAAACAGTAGCTTTACAGTCTAGATCTTGGTGGACACCACCTTAAACAAGGAATTGTTATCATGTCTAATGCTAGAATCATCTGACATCATGTGTTTCTCACTGTGATTCACTGAGATGGAATCAACACCACCTTAGTGGTAGTTCAACCAAATTCCCTAGTAACCTAGAGTATAATGACAAAACATCAGACAAACCCTACTTGTGACCTATCATATGAAATAAGTAACTTGTACTTTTAAGATGTCAATGACAAGAAAAAGAAAGTCTGAGAAACCAGTCCTTGCTAAAGGAGATGATATAGACATGATAACTAAATGCAGTGTGCGATACTAGTTTGGTTTCTACACCAGCAAATTCATATCCCAACATGGGATATTTTGGGACAACTGGAGGTAAAGAAATAAATTTGTAGATAAAGCAATTGCATTAATTTAAAAATGGTGCCTTCTGGAGGAGGGCCCAAGATGGTGGAACAGCATGGAAGTTTATTTTGCGTGTCTGATCCCTGCAATACAGCCAGATCGACACTAAACCATCCTGCACATCTAGAAAACTGATTTGAAGATTAACACAACCATCTACACAACCTGAACCACAGAACTCAGCAGATATGTGGTGCAGAGAGGTGGGCTGGGGTAGAGAGAAGCTGCGGAGGGCAGGGAGCTCTTTTTGCTTGCAGAGAGAGGACAGAGGGGGAGAGTATGGAAAAACGTCCTCCCTCCCCCCTGAAAGCAACTAGAGAGAAAAGAAAGAGTATGCAAGGGACTGAACAAAAAAAAGGAAGAAAGGAGAAAGGAGAGGGTTTAAATTCCATTAAGACTCTATAAACAGGGAGCTAAGTCTGAAACTCGGCACTCTGAAACTTGGTGATGCTCTGGTGGGAAGGTCAAATTCCTAGGAGCAGAGAGCGAGGTCCGAGGGGTCCAAGAGTCACATGGGAAGAGGTAGTTCCCTTGCTGGGAGGACATTTGGTAGATGCTCTGCAGCTACCCCACAGGCCAAGGTCCTGGTGGACCCTGGAGAACAGCCACATTCGCTGGTGCTGGAACAAGTATGTTAGGTGGGAAGCCTGGTGCAAACTGTGTGTTGCAATTTGCCATAATCCCTGAAACACTGCTGCTACATGATCATGTGAACTTTTTCTGGGGTGATCTGACACCCAGTGGCAGTCTCTGGACATCAGCAGCAGCACAGTACTGTGAATGCTCCTGGAAGTGGGCAGGTACCTGGCCATTGCTAAGTAAGACCCTCCCCCAGAGGGTCAGCATGGGTCAAAGGCACAGTCCCTCAGAAGTGAGGGGCTGGGAAACACAGCCACATCTGAGATAAAACTCGAGGAAGGTGCCATCTGGCAACCTGACAGCTTAGTCACAGACGGTGTAAAAGCAGTGAGTGAATGGAAGCTGGAGGCACAAGAGGGGTCAAGATTGCTGGTTTGGATAACAGAGTTCCAATGCTGGAGACTGGGTAACTAGGTGACACCATTATCACCCCTCCTGCGCATGTACATACAAATCTACAAGCACCACAATAATCCACCCCAGTAAGCTTACCCCAGTAAGCGCTATCTAGTGGAGAACAGGGCCATTACATTAAGCCCTGCCTAACTGGGCCAACCTTGTTCTTCAGGAACACCGCAAATCTCTCTGCTTGCTTAGTTTACAGATATAAAGAAGTCATAGTTTGACTTCAAAGGCAAACTGATGTAATTTCAGTCATATTTCAGTCTGTTCACTGGTCCATATCCTTCAGTTTTTTTTCTTTTTCTTTTCTTATTCTTGAATACAGAAAGAGAAAACATTTATTTTTATTTTCAATTTTTATGAAAAATATTTTCTTTAATTTTTTTCCTACTGTATTTTTTAGGTTTCTGTAAATTTTTCAAATTCTATTTTACTTCAGTCATTTCATTTTATTCTATTTCATAAATTTTTATTTATTCTATTTCATAAAAGTTTATGAAAATTTTTTCAAATTTTCAAACATTTTCCTTTTTATTCTTTTCTTACCTTTCCCTTTTCTCTCTAATATATCAAGCTCCTTCAAAAACCAGACCAACACACACCTAGGATCTAGCATCATTTATTTGAAATTTTTATGTTTTTAATTTTTTAATTTTAATTTTTTTTACCTTATTAATTCCTTATCTTCCTTCAAAATGAAAGATTTCACCCTAAAAGAAAGAATAGGAAGAAATGACATCCAGGGCCTTAACACAGGTACAAGCAAGATGTCTGAACCAGAATTTAGAATCACAATAATAAGAATACTAGTTGGGGTTGAAAATAGATTAGAATCCTTTCTGCGGAGATAAAAGAAGTAAAAGCTAGTGCAATAAAGTGAAATAAAAAATGTTATAACTGAGCTGCAATCTCAAATAGATGCCATGGCATTAAGGATGGATGAAGCAGAACAGTGAATCAGCATAGATATAGAGGACAAACTTATGGAGAATAATGAAGCAGAAAAAAAGAGGGAGACTAAGGAATTAGAGAAATCAGTGACTCATTATAAAGAAACAACATCACAACCAAAGAAGTCCCAGAAGATGGAGAGGAAAAGGGGTAGAAGGGTTAAGTGAGCAAATCATAGCAGAGAACTTTCCTAACCCCGGGAAAGGCACATACATCAAAATCCCATTTTTGTCACATTAGAATCAACAAAAACCAATCATCAAAAAGGAGTATCATAGTCAAACTCGTCAAATACTCAGGTAAGGAAAGAATCATGAAAGCAGCAAGGGAGAAAAAGTCCTTAACCTACAAGGGAAGACAGATCAGATTTGCAGCAGACCTATTCACAGAAACTTGGCAGGCCAGAAAGGAGTAGCAGGATATATTCAATGTGCTGAATCAGAAAAATATGAAACTAAGAATGCTTTATCCAGCAAGGCTGTCATTCACAATAGAAGGAGAGATAAAAAAGTTTCCCAGAAACAACAAAAATTAAAGGAATTTGTGACCTCTAAGCCAGCCCTGCAAGAAATTTTAAGGAGGACTCTGAGGGGAGGGGGAAAAAAAAAGACCTGAGAACATCACCAGAAACTCCAGCTCTGCAGGTGACATAATGTCAATAAATTCATGTCTTTCAGTACTCAGTCTAAACGTCAATGGACTAAATGCTCCAATCAAAAGACATAGGGTAACAGAATGAATAAGAAAATAAGACCCATCTATATGCTGTTTACAAGAGACCCACATTAGACCTAAAGACACCTACAGATTGAAAGTAAGGGGATGGAGAACCATTTATTATGCTAATGGTTGACAAAAGAAAGCCAGAGTAGCCATCCTTATATCAGACAATGTAGGCTTTAAAATAAAGATTGTAATAAGAGATGAAGAAGGGAACTATATCATAATTAAGGGGTCTATCCACCAAGGGGATCTAACAGTTGTAAACATTTATGCTCCAAATGTACAGTACCCAAATATATAAATCAATCACAAACATAAAGAAACTTATTGATAATAATACCATAATAGGGGACTTCAACACCCCACTTACAGCAATGGGCAGATCATTTAAACAGAAAATCAAAAAGGAAACAATGGCTTTGAGTGACACACTGGACCAATGGACTTAACAAATATATTCAGAACATTTAATCCTAAAGCAGCAGAATATACATTCTTCTCCAGTGCACATGAAATGTTTTCCAGAATAGATCACATACTGGGACACAAATCAGCCCTTAACAAGTACAAAAAGATCAAGATCATACCGTTCATATTTTCAGACTACAATGCTATGAAACTCCTGCTCTCAGAGGCCGCCAAGATCCTAACTCTGTCCTTAGTGGGTGAGTGCTTGACTGGAGAATCAGACACAGACTCCTCCCAGGTACCCCCATGAAGGCTCAGGTACACAGCCCTGGGTGAGAGGGTCACTCTGTGTTGTTTTCCACTCTGTGCTTGGGCCCCAGGCTGCAAGAGAGAGGAGTAGGAAGGAGTTGTGAGGGCTTAAAGAGCCCCTGCCTCATGTAGGGGTGAAGAAGATGCTTCTGGAGAAAGTAGAATACCCTTTCCTCTCTCTTCCTATTCAGACTAGCTCTCCAAGGCACAGAGATGGGGCTAGAAGTTTGAGATCCCTCCCTGTGCTGGAGACCCCAGGCAGCCTCTTTCCAAGGGTGGTTAGGACATTCAGAGGCTCACTCTAAGCTTCTGGGGGATGCACAGCAATTGTCAATAGAGACTGGGAGCATTTATGAGCTCATGGGGACAGCAGCACTGATTTTCTGAAGCTGCTTGGGAGCCAGGGTAAAGAAGGGAAAGCATTTCAATAACAATTAGGAGGGTGTTTTCATCCAGAGGAAACCTAGGGAACTGGCCAGGGTTGGGGACTGGACCCTGGACTTTCAGGTCTTTCTAAGGCCCACTCCTTTCACCTGTGGGGCTGGAAGTATTTGAAGGACTCGGGGAACTGTTAATTTGGCATTTTGTGGCCTCAGTTTTATCTCCTTTACTTTTGCACCAAAGGGAATAGAAGATGAAAAGGAAAATTATATCAGGATAAAGGGTCATCCTAGGCTGGAGCTTGCCCAACATTGTATTGCCACTCACAGTGGGCTCTTTTAGGTCACTTAACTGTATAGACCACTGGGAATTAGGGGATCTGAGAGCTGGAAGGAATGCTAAGTCATCTCATTTAGCCCCCTACAGTGTTTTCCTGAACAAGAAACTTAAGGGTCAGGCACCTTTTGCCAGAGCACACCAGACCTCCTTAAAGGCACACAGCGGGAATTTACTCAGGCCCTCTTATCGCAAGATCAGCCTTTTCGCAGCGTCCAGTCTCATGCACTTTTCAGTGGGGATGTTTTAAAAATCACTCTTTAAGAAACCCTGTAACTGCATTTGAATTTTTTTTCCTTTCTGATTGTTAGTAGCAGTGACACAAAAGCACTCCCTCCCTTCTTATCAGTATGTGTCCTCTGGACTTTGTGTGTGTGTGTGTGGTCATGGTGGTGGTGGGGGGTCAGGTGTGGTTTGAGGGCGCTGAAGCCCCGCCTCTGCCCCAGAATGCACTGGGCTCACCAAGACCCTCAGAAATGGCTGCCTGTGCAGGGGCAGGAAGCGTCTCTGCTGAATCCATTTCTTGCATGGGTTAAAGGTGAGTCAGAGCATGCAGTCTGATGGGGTAGGGTGCATGTTTTATGTAACCCGTGTTACCTCAGGGCAACACAACCATAGCTATAAAAAGCTAGAGTATAACAAACTAGATGCACACTATTACTGTAGTTCTACATCGTGTGTGCTGACCCAGTCATCATGGCACCTTCATCTTCCAAACACCCCCGCTTCCCAACTTGGGCAAATCCTATTCCTTCCCTCGTGGTCTGGCTTTCACTGTTGCTGAGACTCATAGATGCCAGAAGCATGGCCCCTGGTAGCATATGGTTTTAGATAGAACTTGATGTGATAGAATGTGTACCTCCCAGAGGATCCTACTTCTTTTCCTTAGGATCCCAGGATTTTCCTAGGATGGGTGCGGTCCCAGAGTCTCATGCATACAGTATCCTGCAGTTCCACTCCAGGGGCCCACAGCCTTTCTGAATGCCTTAATTTGAGGTTCAGCAAAATGCAGGCCCCAACTGAGAAGACTCCTGCCAAATATATTTGAATCTCAAGAATTTTGGCTCTAAGTGGTGTCTCTCTCTCCTCAGCTCCAGTGGCTCTTTCTTGGACTGATGTTACAGTTCCCATGTTTTGGCTCTCACATTAGCATAAATTTCCAGAGAGAAAGATTCCAGAAATGCTCTGATTAATTTTCCGCTAGGAGCCCTTCACACTCATATATAGCACTACGCCAACCTTTCCATTCGTAGAGTTATTTCTTTAGGACACCATGTGTCTGGCAAAAATCAGCATGCACTTAGGAAGGGGAACTCGTTAAGGCCTCAGCAGAGAGAGTCTCATCACACTGATGTTTGGTCATTTTTGTGACCAGAGTAACACCAAAGAGTCAGGTGGAGGTTTGCCAAGATAAGGCTTTGGGCCAGTAGGGTCTGAGTGAGTAGCTGGAGTTTTCTCACCCTGATGGAGATGGACACCCTGACTGATGAAGCTAATCTTCCTTTACTCACCATCAGCTTTCTGTTCCCTATCTCTTATGTCCTGGCTATATCACCCCATCCACTTCAGACACTTTGTTCTCATGATTACAAAGATGCCATTGTGCCTTGTTCCTAGGTGGGAGCCATCATCTACTGCTGGACCGGGTGTCTCAGATTCTTCAAGATCATGGTCATAATGTCACCATGCTTCAGCAGAGAGGGAATTCGTTAATACCAGGTATCTTTTCCCACTAATTCTTGATTCCTTCTACTCTACACAAAGTGTAGAGTAAAGCAACAATGCTTTTGCATAAATGGGCTGAGAAAAGTGTTTTTAAAATCTAATTGGGCCAAAAGAATGAAAAGTGTGCATGTCAGTGAGTATGTGTGTGTGTGTGTGTGTGTGTGTGTGTGTGTGCTCGCGCGCGTGCTTATGTAAAGTGTTGTAAAACTTGCTGGCTCTGTCTGCCAGCATGCCACACTCTGTAGTCTCATATTTTCCTCTCTTACCTTCATCCCAACCAACATGTTATTACAGGTTATTTTAGTACATGGCACTTAATAACTTAGCTTGATAACATGTGGACAGAAGTGTTCTGACATATATAAGATTTCTAATAGGAAAGGATCACTTTTCTTTTTGTGTGTCAGAGATTACTTTTTGCTTTTATGATAACTGAAATTTAAGAAAGGTTTCTCAGGAAGTCCCTTATTTATGCAGCTAAGATCAGAATCTATAATTGAGATGATTTTGTTTTCTTGAAAAATCAATGACTGCCCATGAGTTTGTGTATAATGATGTTGGATGTTCTTAACAGAATCACTGAATCCAGTGAATGTCAGCTAAAATGAACAAAAAAATCTTATCAACTCTTCTCTGTTGACAGACAAGACATCAGCAGCCCAGGGAACTGAAATGAATTGCTCAAGTTCATGTGGCAGGTTAACAATAGTGTTGGGTGGCTTTAGGACTCTAAACTCTGGATTGCTCAATACGAAGCTTTCTTGACTTTGATTTTAAAAAATATTCAATTTTAAGTAGAATCTTTGAGGAATAAAATTCTGAGAAGTTATAAAATTTTTAAGATGATCAAGCTTTGTTATTCAGATTTTAGTATACGTTTTTCTCTGTGAAAATTTCTTCATAGATTTTTATTGTAATAAAATATACACAGCATAAAATTGATCACTAAATATTTTGAGGGAACAGCTTAGTGACTTGAAGTACATTCACATTGTTGTGCAACCATCACTGTAGAACATTTGCGTCATCACAAACAGGAACTCTGTACTGATTATATAATAGCTGCCCTTTGCCTGCAGCCCTTGGGAACCACTGCTCTACTTTACTTCTTGAAAAATTTGGCTATTGTAGATACCTCGTTTCAGTAGAAATATACAGTATCTGTCTTTTTGTGTCTGGCTCATTTCACTTTGCATCATGTCTTCAGGACTCATTCGTGTTAATAGTATCGATCAGAATCTCTTTCTTTTTTAAGGCTGAATAATTTTTTATTATAAGTACATACCACAATTTGTTAATCCGTTCTTTATCTGTCAGTGGACATTTGCAGTGTTTCCCCCTTTTGGACATTGTGAATAATGCTGCTGTGAAAGCTGGTGTACAAATATGTATTGGGTGCCTACTTAGGACCATTTTAAAGCTTTTATTTATTTATTTTTATTTATTTATTTTTTTTAATTTATTTTTAGGAGAGAGAGAGACAGTGTGAGCAGGGGAGGGTCAGAGAGAGAGGGAGTCACAGACTGAAACAGGCTCCAGGCTCTGAGCTGGCAGTCAGCACAGAGCCCGACGCGGGGCTCGAACCCACGAACCGATCATGAGAAAGTCGGATGACCTAAGCGAAAGTCGGACGCTTAACCGACTAAGCCACCCAGGCGCCCCTAGGGTCTTAATTCTTAATAACATTATTTATATATATATCTCTTTGTGTCTGCATTGATGACAGACATGATTAAAGAACTGTAGTTTGTTAATATTCAATGTAGTAATTCTTGATTTTGAAAATTGCAATTAAATTTAATTAAACTTTGAATGAAGTTATGTTAATTTAAAATTTAGATTGATTAAAAAATAATTTCGGCAGGGGCGCCCTCATGGCTCAGTCAATTAAGTGTCTTACTTTGACTCATGTCATGATCTTGTGGTTTTTGAGTTTGAGCCCCGCACTAGGCTTGTCGCTGTCACCACAGAACCCACTTGCACCATGTATCCCTCTCATTCTGCGCCTCCCCTGCTGATTCTTTCTCTGTCTCACTCTCAAAATAAATGAAATAAAACTTAAGAAGAAAGAGTCTAGAGTTTCTTTCAGTATTCCCCTATCACAAGCATTTCTGAGGCTTTGAAACAGCAAAGTCATTCTTTGCTTCGGGAATAGAGCTTAACTAGACATCCCCAAATAGGGAAAACATATGATTAGGGTATTATTTCTGACCTGCTTCCTATTACAGTGTATTGCAACATTTGTGGGTTTTTCTTGACGAGGGTGTTATTTGGAGGGCTCCTTTTTAAAGTAAACATTTACTGAGGAAATGCCATGTGACTATCACTGGGTAGATGTTTTTATATTTACACTATCATTTAAACTGAAGCCTGATCTTTAATCCAAAGTAAATGTTTAACAGTGTTTGGAAAGCAAATGTGGGGATAATCTTTTCGAGCAAAATTTCTTAGAATTTCTTCAAATTGAACCATTCAGAGGTTCCTGTTGACCTGTGTGTGGACTGGTCTGTCTTCTGACCTTAGGAAACAACACACCCAGTGTTATTTGTGCATGTGATGTGGTATTGGTGGAGGGCTGTATGGAATGCTTTCTTTTTTGTGGTCCTCAGGTCACAATAAATACCTTTGCTTTAGGGATTTATTCTCTTTTTTTTTTTAATTTAAATTTTAGTTAGTTAATATACAGTGCAGTATTAGTTTCATAAGTAGAATTCAGTGATTTATCACTTACATTACAACCTCCAGTGCTCATCACAAATGACCTCTTTAGTGTACTCATCACCCATCTAGCCCATTTCCCACCCACATCCCTCCATCAGCCCTAGTTTATTCTCTGTTGTTAAGAGACTTTCTTCTGGTTTGTTTCCCTTTCTTTTCTTCCCCCCACCTCCCTATATGTTAATCTGTTTTGTTACTTAAATTCCACATATTAGTGAAATCATATGGTATTTGTTTTTCTCTGATTGATTTATTTTGCTTACCATAATATATTCTAGCTGTATCCATGTTGTTGCAAATAGCAAGATTTCATTCTTTCTGATGGCTGAGTAGTAATCCATTTATCTATCTATCTATCTATCTATCTATCTATCTATCTATCTATCTACCTATCTATCTATCTATCTCTATATATACCACATCTTCTATAACCTTTCATGAGATGATGGGCACTTGGGCTCTCTCCATAGTTTGGCTATTGTTGATAATGCTATAAACATCAGACGCATGTATGCCTTCGAATCAGTATTTTTGTATCCTTTGGGTAAATACCTAATAGTGCAATTGCTGGATCATAGGATAGTTTTGTTTGTTTGTTTGTTTGTTTGTTTGTTTGTTTGTTTGTTTGAGGAACCTACATATTGTCCTCCAGAGTGACTGCACCAGTTTGCATTCCCACTGGCAGTGCAAGAGAGTTCCCTTTTCTCCACATCCTCACCAACAGTTCTTGTTTCCTGTGTTGTTAATTTTAGCCATTGTGACAGGGGTGAAGTGATATCTCATCTCCGTTTTGACTTGTATTTCTCTGATGATGAGTGATGTTGAGCATCTTTTCATGTGTCTGTTAGCTATCTGGATGTCTTCTTTGGAAAAGTGTCTATTTATGTCTTCTGCCCATTTCTTTTTTTTTTTTCTTTTATAATACATTCATTTTTTTTTATTTTTTTAATTTTTTTTAATTTTTTTATTTTTTTTAATTTTTTACAAATAGTTTATTGTCAAATTAGTTTCCACATAACACCCAGTGCTCATCCCCACAAGTGCCCTCCTCCATGCCCACCCCTCCTCCTCCCCACATCCACCAGTCCTCAGTTTTTGTCAGCATTCAAGAGTCTCTCATGGTTTGCCTCTCCCCCTTTCCCCACCATTTCCGCCCTTCTTCTCTCCATTGGTCCTCTGCTAAGCTCCTCCTAATCCTCCTATACGTGCACACATATGATATTTGTCTTTCTCTGCCTGACTTATTTCGCTCAGCAAAGCACCCTCAAGGTCCATCCATGTTGCTACACATTGTCTTCTGCCCATTTCTTAACTGTGTTGTTTGGGTTTGGGGTTTTGGGTTTGGAACTTTTCTAAGTTCCTTAAAGATTTTGGATACTAACCCTTTATTAGATATGTTGTTTGCAAATATATTCTTCCATTTTGTAGGCTGTTTTTTAGTTTTGTTGATTGTTTCCTTCATTGTGCAGAAACTTTTTACCTTGATGAAGTCCCAATAGTTCATTTTTGCATTAGTTTCCCTTACCTTCCCATAAATCATTTGTTGAAGAGAGTGTATCTTTTCCATTGGATATTCTTTCCTCCTTTGTCAAAGATGAGTTGACCAGATAGTTGTACAATCATGTCTGTTTTTGTGCCAGTACCATACTCTTGATGACTACTGCTTTGTAAAATTGCTTGAAATGCAGAATCATGATGTCTCCAGTTTTGTTTTTCCTTTCTCAGGATTGCTTTGGCTATTTGGGGTCTTGTGTAGTTCCATAGAAGTTTATGATTGTTTGATCTAACTCTGTGAAGAGTGCTGGTGGTATTTTGATAGGGATTGCAATCAATGTGTAGATTGCTTTGGGTAGCATACACATTTTAACAGTATTTGTGCTTCTAATTCATGAGGATGGAAGGCTTTTACATTTTTGTGTGTCCTCTGTAATATCTTTCATAAGCCTTTATAGTTTTTAGAGTATAGATCTTTTACTTCTTTAGTTAGATTTATTCCTAAGAATCTTTTTTTGATCCAGTTTTTTAATGAATTTGATTTCTTGATTTATGTTTTTGCTGCTTCATTATTGGTGTATACAAATGCAACAGATTTATGCAGGTTTATTTTTGTATCCTTAAACTTTGCTGAATTCATGTATTAGTAAATTTTTGGTAGTCTTTTAGGTTTTCTATATAGAGTATCATGTTATCTGCAAATAATGAAAGTTTGACCTCTTCCTTGCTCTGATTGTATGCCCTTTATTTCTTTTTGTTGTCTGACTGCCAAGGCTAAGACTTCCAGTATTGCGTTAAATAATAATGGTGAGAGTGGCCATCCTTGTCTTGTTCCTGACTGTAGGGGAAAGGCTCTCAATTTTTCCCCTTTGAGGATGATATTAGCTGTGGGTCTTTCATAAATGGCCCATATGATATTGAGGTATGTTCCATCTATCCTTACTTTGCTGAGGGTTTATATCAAGAATGAATGTTGTATTTTGTCAAATTCTTTTTCTACATCTATTTGAGAGGATCTTATAGCTCTTATCCTTTCTTATATTAATGTGGTGTATCATGTTGATTGATTTGTGGATATTGCACCACTTCTGCAATCCAAGAAGAAATCCTACTTGATCATGGTGAATAATTCTGTTAATGTACTGTTGAGTTTGATTTGCAAATATCTTGTTGAGAATTTTTGCATCCAGTTTCATCAGGGATTTTGGCCTGTAATTCCCCTTTTTAGTAGAGTCTTTGTCTGATTTTGGAATCAAGATAATGCAACTTCACAGAATGAGTTTGAAAGCTTTTCTTCAGTTTCTGTTTTTTGGAACGATTTGAGAATAGATATTAATTTTTCTTTAAATGTACGGTAGAACCCCTCCCCCCCCAGGGAAGCCATGTGGCCCAGGTCCTTGTTTGTTTGGAGATTTTTGATTACTGACTCAATTCCTTTTCTGGTTATGAGTCTATTAAAAATTTCTATTTCTTCCTGTTTCAGTTTTTGTAGTTTATGCACTTCTCAGAATTTGTCCATTTCTTCCAGATTGCCCAATATGTTAGCATACAATTTTTATAGTTTTCTCTTATAATTATTTTATTATCATGGTGTTGGTTTTGATCTCTCCTTATTCACTCATGATTTTTATCTGGTTGGGTTCTTGCTCTTTTCCTTTTGATAAGTCTGGCTATGAGTTTTTCAAGTTTGTTTATTTTTTCAAAGAATCAGCTCTTAGTTTCATTGATCTGTTCTACTGGTTTTGTTTGTTTTTGTTTCTTTGTTTCTATATCATTTACTTCTGCTCTAATTTTATTATTTCCATTCTTCTCCTGGCTTTAGACTTTATTTGCCATTCATTTTCTAGCTCTTTTAGGTGTAAGGTTAGATTGTGTATTTGTGACCTTTCTTGTTTCTTGAGATAGTCCTTAATTGCAATATATTTTCTTCTTAGGACTGCCTTTGTTGCATCCCAAGGGGTTTGAACTGTCATGTTTTCATTTTCATTTGCTTCCATATATTTTTTAATTTCTTTGGAACACCTGGGTGGCTCAGTTAGTTAAGCGTCTGACTTCAGCTCAGGTCATGATCTTGCGGTTCATGGGTTCCAAGCCCCTTGAACCTACTTCAAATTTTGTGTTTCCCTCTCTGTGTCTGCTCCTCCCCCCCTCCCACCGCATTTTGTCTCTCTCTCTCATAATAATAAATATTTTAAAAAAGAAAAAAATCTTCTTTAATTTCCTGGTTAACCCATTCCTTTTTTAGTAGGATCTTCCCTATCCTCCATGTATTTGGGGGCTTTCCAATTTGTTTCTTGTTGTTGACCAGAAGTTTCATAGCATTGTGATCTGAAAATATGCATGGTATGATCTTGATCTTTTTGTATCTATTGAGCGCTGATTTGTGACCAGTATATGATCTATTTTGGAGACTATTCTGTGGGCACTGGGGAAGAACGTGTATTCTGCTGCTTTAGGATGAAATGTTCTGAATATATATGTTAAGTACATCCAGTCCAGTGTTTCATTCAAAGCCATTGTTTCCTTATTGATTTTCTGATTAGATGATCTGTTCATTACTGTAAGTGGGGTGTAAAAGTCCCCTACTATTATTGTATTATTTTCAACAATTTCTTTATCTTTGTTATTAATTTATTGATTTATATATTTGGGTGCTCTCAGTTGCTAGTATAAATATTTACAATTATTAGATCTTTTTGATGGATAGACCCCTTAATTATGATACAATTCCCTTCATCATCTTTTGTTAAGGTCTTTGTTTTAATATAAAGCTTGTCTAATACAAGTATGGCTACTCTGGCTTTCTTTTGACATCCATTATCATGATTATAGTTCTCCATCCTTTCATTTCCATCTGCAGGTGTCTTTAGTTCTAAAATGAGTCTGTCTTAGGCAGCATATAGATGGATCTTGTTATTTTTTAAAATCTGTTCTGATAAGGTTTGTCTTTTGATTGGAGGATTTAAACCTTTTACATTCAAAGTGATTATTCAAAGATATGAATTTAGTGCCATTGTGTTACCTGTAGAGTTGGTGTTTCTGGTGATGTTCTATAGTCCTTTGTAGTCTTTCTTGCTTTGGTTGGTTTTTTTTTTTTTTTTTGTCCACTCAAAGAGTCCCCCTTAACATTTCTTGCATGCCTGGGTTAGTTGGTCATGAACTCCTTTAGTTTTTCCTTGTATGTGAAACTCTTTATATCTACTTCTTTCTGAATGACAACTATTCTGGATAACGAGTTTTTGGCTGCATATTTTTCCATTCAGCACAGTGAATATTTCTTCACCCTCCCTTCTGGCCTGCCGAATTTCAGTGGACAGGTCTGCTGCTAACCTTATGTGTCTACCCTTGTAGGTTAAGGGCCTTTTGTCTCTAGCTGCCTTCAAAATTCTTCCTTTATCTTTGTATTTTACAAGTTTCACTAGGATATGTCATGGTGTTGACCTGTTTTTGTTGATTTTTAGGGGAGTCTCTGTGCCTCTTGGACTTGAATGCCTGTGTCCCCCCAAGATTAAGGAAGTTCTCAGCTAAAATTTGTTCAAAGAAACCTTCTTCCCCTCTTTCCTTCTCTTCCGGGAGTACTATGATATGGATATTGTTTCACTATTGGAATCACTAAGATTCCTAAATCTCCCCTTGTGATTTAATAGTTTTCTTTCTCTCTTCTTTTCAGCTTCATTACATTTCATAATTTTATCTTCTATATCTCCTATTCTTTCCTCTGCTTCTTCAGTCCTCATTGTGACTACATTCACTCAATTTTGCATCTTACTTATAGCATTTTTAAATTTCAGCCTGACTAGTTTTTAAGTCTTTTACCTCTGCAGCAAGGGTTATTCTATAGCATCTTCTATGCTTTCTTCAAGCCCAACTAGTAATCATATGACTTGTTCTCAATTCTTGATCAGATATATTGCTTATATCTATCTTGAGCAAGTCCCAGGTTGTAATTTCTTCTTGACCTTTCTTTTGGGAAGGAATCTTCTATGTTGTCATTTTGCTAAGTTTCTGTGTTCTGCATGTTTTCAAAGCTTGTTATGTTTCCTGCACCTGAAAATAATTCTCTATTAAAAAAGCGTCATACACTGTCCATTGTCTGGCACTTCAGGAAGTATTTCTGGTGTATACTCTGCACTCTGCTGTTGCATTTTGGCTGCCTTTCCCACTGGCCAGTCCTCCTCAGAGCTCCTCCTTGCTTGTAGTGGTGAATGTTTGGACTTTAACAAGGTGTGCTTTGATTTATTTGTTAAAATGAGCCTGGAAAAATAAAAGAAAAAAAGCCTAATCCCAACAAAGGATAAAAGGAAAAGGAGTTAAGAAAAACCCAGACAATCAAAAAACTATAAGCCTGATTCTAAATAAAAAGAAGTGAAAAAAAGGGGAGGGGGGAATCTGATCCTCCCACCACCCCCCAAAAAAAAGAGAAAGAAAAGGAAATGAAAAACAAACAAACCTAACAAGCTAACCAGAAATTGCAAATCTGACTCCAAAAGAATGAAGGAAGAAAGAAAAAAAGTAAAAAAAGAAAAAAAGTAAGCCTTGTCCTATTACTATTACTGCAGGTGTTATTTTGAAGCACTCGATTTTCAGTATACTTGGTGTATGCAGGGTGCCGGCTCTGCTGGTCTTCTGGAGGAGAAGCCTACTGTGTTGGCTCATAGTTAGTTATATCCCAGTGAATAAGCAGGTGCCTTGTCGGGGAGGTAGGAGGGGTGGAGCGGGAAGGAGAAATTTGTTATAAAGGAGTCCCACCTCCCCTAGGGGCCACTGTGGTCCTCTCTGAAGTCTAACCCTGTCATTGTAGGGGGTAAAATGGCACCACCCCAAGCTCTCCTCCCAGGAAGGGTATCTCACGCCCCCTGCTGTTCAGGCAGCCCTCACAGAAAACCTAAGGCAGTGAGCCTCCCCGCTGCGCCACAACTCTCCTACAATTTTCTTTCGAATGGCTGGAATTCAAAACTCGAGATATTAAAGATCCAGCTCTGTGTGGGCCTGTCCCACTCCTCCGGAGTAAAACCTCTCCATGCTGTGTCTGATGTCCTTTGTCCCAGAAAAACAGTTTGGTGTAGCACTGCTAAAAGCAGCATCAGAGTTATATGCCGTTTGTGAGCGCCTCTGTCCTTTGCTGATAAAAGGTTTTTTGTTGGCACCTACAGGGCCTTTTGACTTTGGAGAGGCAATATATCCTCTTCCAAAAGTGCTCCAGAAAGGGGAATGTTCTCTCCCAGTGCACCCTGATAATCCCTACAACATTCTTGCACTCCGGGGCCAGCTCTCTCCTCCCCAGGAGTACCACCTGCACCACCTACCTGGAGAAAATTATGCACTTGCAAAATGCACTACAAGTTTGAGCTCCACACGTTGTTTGAAAAATAGTCTGCAGCACTATTTCTTGCTCTTCTGTCCATGGTCCAGAGAGGTTTTCCTCTTGTTAAAACCTGATGCTGTACTCTCAACCCCTCTTTCTTTCTCTCTTGTCTCTCCTTGGAAAGCATTCCCTCCCCTCTGCTGCACCGCCACTTTTCTGTCCTCCAGCTCACTTTCAAGCACCTTGCACCTGCCATGTTGTCTTTCTCCAACTATGGAGATCCTTCTACCAGTCTCCAGATCAATTTCCTGGGTGGTCCAACTGATCTGACTTCAATATGGCTGTGTTTGAAGGCCAAGGAGAGCTCAGGGTCCCACTACTTCTCTGCCATATTAACTCCTCCTGTCTTGTAATATTTGAACCTTTTATTAACTCCTTTGGACACATTTCCCCATCTTGTTAATCTACTACTTTAATAAAGAAATGAAATTACAGTCACTGAACAAGTAAAGATCTTCAATATACACACGTGCTGCTGCTTCAACCAATATCTGACATTATAATTGGGTTATCGATAGAGGCTAGAAAAATGGTCTTGAACATACTATTGGTTGAATATACTAGATTGTCTTGAACATACTAGATTGTCTTGAACATACTATTGGTAAAATGTGGATGTTAAGAAACCTTTGGCAATCTATACATAAAACAAATCATGTTTTACACCTGAATGTAATGTAATATTATATGTCAATTGTATTTTAATAAAAAACATAAAAACTCTACTAATGAGGATGAAGAAGGAAGAGGGGAGCATGGTAGAAAACATCTATATTGTCTTAGACAATATGTAAATCATCATAAACACACTTCTGGTAAAAATATAGATGTTAAGGACTTCTTACTTCTTATAGTAAAATGTGAAAGGAAAGAGATAAATTGAAGGAAGAAGTATTAAACATAAAGGAATGAGGAGTTCACAATTTTGGAAACTCTCAGCCTATTCACATAGCAAAAGATTCTAAAATTAGAGGATTGGCTGTCAGGAAAGAGAAAGTGTGGCTGGATAACCTCTTGCTATTTTCTCTGAATAGGTCAGAATATTTAGTCTAACAAACCTCTTTAAATATTAGGTGTGTGATTTAATGGGTCCCTTCAGCCATATTGGCTGATGCCATAGTAGAGATGAAATTATTTTAAAGATCTGTGGAGCATGTCCCGTCCAGTGGAGAGAACTCCATGACATACCCAGAAGATCCAGAGGGTACCTGAGAATTTTATACCTGGATAAACACTGCCAGCTTGGATTGAAAAGGACAGAGTGACATGAAAGAAGCCCTTTGAACTCCCCCAAAGTAAGATACACGATCATAAAATATTCAGCTGAAAAGATGTGCTATCTTTCATGAAGAACAAATGAAAACTCTTGAGTTTGAAGCAAGCAGTGAACCCAGAGGGTAAACTTCAAGCTCACAGGACTGAACTTTAATTCACAGATTACAGTTTTTAAAACTTAACATTGTCCTCCCAGTTGGATGTCAACATTTCTAAGGGACAGAGATTCATATTTTCCTTCTATTTTCTTCCATTTTGAATGATAATGTCTGCATCTGGTATCTTAATATTCCTTGGGAGCAGATAAACTTGTTTCCTAATTTCATAGGTCCACAGATGGAGAAACTTTGCTTTTGTATGAATCATACCCAGAGTGTCCCGCCCACACTTGATTGAATTATGTGGATAATTTAAGTTGGGACATTTGAGCTAATGATATTTAGATGAGATTTTGAACTATGAATTGATGATGTGAAGGATTGAAATTTGTTGGAATGTTGGGGGTGGGATGAATGTAATTTTTATGTGATATGTACATGAGACTTTGAGGCCCAGAGAGTAGACCATGGTGATAGAAAATGATGCCCCCGCCCAAAGATATGCTCTGCTCTTCTGAACCAGTGAATTTGCTACCTTATATGGCAAGGGGACTTTTCAGATGTGATTGATATAAAAATTTTGAGATGGGGAGAATATCTTGCATTATCTATTTGGGCCCTATTTAATTATAAGAGTCCTAAAAAAAAAAAAGACAAGACGAGAAGAGAGTAAGAGTAGGAAATGTGATGATGAAAGGAAAAGGCAGATGATGGATGACGTCATTGCCAGTTGAAAGGAGGCCATGAGCCAAGGAATGAAGGAAAAGACCAGAAAATGGATCGTCCTTTAGAGTCTCCCAAAAGATTGCTGGACTGCCCATACCATACTTTTGTCCCAATGACACCCATTTAGGACTTCTGATCTCCAGAACTATAAGATAGTACATATGTTCTGTTTTAAGCAACTAAGTTTATAGTTGACTATAAACTAAGTTTATAGTAATTTATTACAGCAGCAAGTGAAGACTAATATTGCTATCACAGGTGATCTAGATAACTCCAGGAAGAATGGGAAGAAGAACCTTTATAATGAAGGCAAATGTCAGCAGCACTAATGGCAGTGCCTATTGCATTGCAATTTGGACAGACTTTAGATCTTTTTGAATCTGAGCCTTACTCAAAATGGGTTGATTTTAAAAAATAAGCATTAATTGACTTAAAGAAAATGTATAAATCAGAAACCTATTGTCTCCAGATTGCACAAAGGCTTAAGAGATGTTGGACTTGTCAAAATATTGTGCTGTTGTGAATTATCAGTTATTGTTTCATACATACAGAAGCCTCAGCCTATCAAATAATTCCCATGAATTTAGCTGAAGTCATAGGCCTTGAGCTCTGTGTGGGGCAATGGCATATCCCTTCATCTGAGCTCTTTGAGGATGTTTCTCTGTCCTGATGAGTATGTCAAATGAATCTCTTCAGGGCCGGATATTGTCAATAAAATGCCCTGTCTCTGCTCCTGGGGAAAGTTGGATCTGGTTAAAATCTTGCCAATAAAGATTGTGGCCAATGGTCAGACTGGTGAAATACCCCATGGACAATCAGTTAAAGGTGTACTGTGTCCCTTCCAAGGTGAAGGCAAACTGATGTTGAGAGCCTGTTGACATAGGTACTGAACAAAACATATTAGCCAAAAGTATGATTGCAAAGTACAGTAAAACCTTGGATTGTGAGTAACTTGTTCAGTGAGCATTTCACAAGACGAATAATAAAATTTGACTTGATAAAGAAGCAGTGTCTTGCAATGAGTATTACCCGATGCAGAAAATCACATGATCACAACTGAGCCAATGGTTCTTGACATTTACTTTGATTTCTAAGTGCTTTGGATTACAAGCATGTTTCCAGGATGAATTATGCTTGCAAACCAAGGTGTTACTGTGTTTTCTAGTGCATACTTGGATAGCATTAATTTCACTAAGTTTGGGCTTGGTAGTTTTAATGTGCGGGACTATACATTAATCTATCCCTGGTTTACACACAATTTGATTGAATGTTGTGACTGATGAAAGCTCACATGCATAAGACTGTGAAATTTTTATTACTCAAATAGTAAGGCATGTTTTTTTTGGAAGAGTAGGACAGGCTCCTAAGCAAATCTGAAAAATGTCTTTCCAGAGGCTGGAGGGAGGAGTAGTTTTAGTTTTTATTGTGAGTAGAGAGTTGGGATGCGCTGTGTATTCCCCCTCAATGGCCCTCCTTGCATGGTTTGAAATCCCACAGGGCCAAGGGAGGAAGCATGCTGACTGTCTTACTAGTTTGTCCAGTTGAAGGATCATAGAAGAGGGCATGGGAGATAGGGTTTGAAAACTGTCAGCAGTCAAACATGAAAAATGGACTCAGACTTTTTATTACGCATGGGCATATGGATGAAGCCATGTTGGTAAGTAGAGGTACAGTGGTTAATATTTATAGAAGTTTTTTGTACTTTTTCATGAATCAAAAAACTATTTGGATTTATCACTCTAAATATTGAAAATGAGTTTTTCTAAAAAAGGAGGAGTAGAGGCTCTGGAATCAAACAGACCTGTATTTAAATACAAAGTCTGTCACTTCCTATGTGTGCAACCTTGACAAATTGTCTTAAATTCAATTAACTTTGATTTCTCACCTGTATAAAAGACAAATAGCTATACCTTATGAAGCTTTAAATGGAATCTCTTATAACTTTAAACTGAACAGCATTCCTCAATCAGTGTAAGATTCTCTATTCATGTTAATCATTTTATAAGCTTAAATGAAAGAGAACACAACCAATCCATACAAAAATAGTTCAAAAAGTAAACATCTTAAAAACAGAAAATTATTTGAGCAAATAAATGATGACATTATCATGCTAATGTTAATCCATGTTTTATGGCATGTTTAACATTTTTAACCCATGGGTGGGTGTTTTTCTAGATATTATTTTATTTAAAAATTTTAATGTTTTATTTATTTCTGAGAGAGAGAGAGAGAGAGACAGAGTGAGAGAGAGTCAGCATGAGCAAGGGAGAGTCAGAGAGAGGGAGACACATAATCAGAAGCAGGCTCCAGGCTCTGAGCTAGCTGTCAGCACAGAGCCTGCCGTGGGGCTTGAACCACGAACTGCCAGATCATGACCGTAGCTGAAGTCAGACACTTAACCAACTGAGCCACCCAGCTGCCCCTAGATTTTAAAGAGAAGGAAACATCATACCAAGTTATCCCTTGGCTCCCACCTGAAGATTTTAACAAAGAATTGAAGAATTATTTAGAATTTTTTCTTTTTCTAAAATTTTTTTAAATGTTTTATTTATTTCTGAGAGAGAGAGAGAGAGCGTGAGCAGAGGAGGGTCAGAGAGACAGGGAGATATAGTATCTGAAGCAGCCTCCAGACTCTGAGCTGGCTGTCAGCACAGAACCCGACATGGGGCTTGAACCCACGAACCATGAGATCATGACCTGAGCCAAAGTCGGACACTTAGCTGACTGAGCCACCCAAGCGCCCCTAAATTTTTTTCTTAAAGAAGCTTTGGTTGGCAGGTAATTGTTATTTTTTTGAACCAAAAAGTCACTATTTTAGCAATATAAATGAATGGATTGATGCATGGATGCTTGGACTCTAGACAGAAGACAGGGATGCACGGATGGGTGGACGGACAAAGGGCTTGATGATTAGTGGATAGATGGAGAAACAAGTATTCACACAAGTCATCCAGTGCAGTCACTGGAGATTCTTCTTTGCCCTCTCTGTGCCTCTTCCATGAATGGATTTCTGTAGCAAGTAGAGGTTGTGTCTTCTGGGACTTCCTTTCAACACCTCTCTTACAATCTTTGTTTATAAGCTCCCCAACACAAAAGCACAGGTACCTCAACCTCTCACTGTTGATAGGGAAATGAGAGCCACTTACTTTTCCTCCTTTTCTTCACACATAGTCTAGTTTTGGGGGGAAGAGTTATGAACAGTGGTTTTGTAGTAGTTGAACATCTCGCCATATAAAGTCCTTTTATTTTTTTATTTGGCCATGTAAGGTGCTTTTAAGAAAGCAATCAGCCTCATGCAAAACAAGACATGAGTCCTTTTCTTCATCTGAGTGAAAATGAGCATACAACCATATAAAATTAGACATTGATGTGGAAAGACAAACCTACATTCCTACCTTAAATAATTATAGTGATCTTGCCTTCTTTCTACCTGAAAATTCTACTTACTAGTCTAGGTCTTGCTTACATTTGGCTTTTTCCATAAAGTCCTTACCCAAACTGGGAGACCACAGTCCCTCCTGTCTAGAGCTGGTCTAACCTATTCATTTGACACTTAATCTATATTATCTTGTCCTGTTAGTTATATTAAGTATAGGCTTTGTCTTTTCTCCCTTTATTTAATATTCTTGGAGATAGTCATAGGTAACCATGTATTCTTAAACCCTTGTTTCTAATGTTAGCTTAATTTTAAGCATGATTAATGAGGTATATATAGGAATTTTTATAACACTACTGTTAGCATCTAAAATTCTGGTTATCATTCATTTGCTATGTGAAATCTTCAAAAAATGCATAGCAGAGGAGGATTTTAGCCAGTCACTTCCATTGTATAACTTGAAGTTAATTCTAAATGTCATGCAGAGTTCTGTATATTTCTAGTAAGTTCTCCACCTCTGGGCCTTCTCTATCTGGGGTGCACTGGCACAGTATTATTAAAGTGGTGCCAGGGTGTTGATTCTCTTGGTACTGTATGTAGCCCGCAGGCCCCATATGTCTTGAGCTATTGCACCTGTTAACTCAGATACCTTATAAGTAAAGATAAACATCATTATATATCTCCCTGTAGATTATACAAACAGGAAGGAAACAATCATATTCTATATAGGCAGTTATCAGAAAGCATTATAAGGAGATTGGCCTCTGGAATATTCCCATGGGCAAAGTCTTATGTTAGTATTCTTTGCCATTATCTTCTCTGGATATCTCAACCTACATTGACGTAGAAAAGCCAATAATATGTTTATTATTAATCAGGCTTTTCTTTTCTTGCATTAAACTTGTAGGCATTAAATGAATAATTCCCATTTTAGCTGTGTTTTGAGTTCTATATGATAAAATGGTCCCTTGTTCAAGGCGATCTGTCACATTCAGAATATACAATGATTTTTAAAATAGCCTATCTGTTCAATATTTATGGAACCGTGTCATCAAGTGACTTCCATGGTTTGACTGAGTAAATCAATATGTAAAAGAAAGCTTATGAGAATATTACAGAGTTTATCAAATAGAAAGAGATCTGTGAGATGTTCTATGGTCAGAGAAGGTTCCTAGAGCAGAAAGTCCACCAGTGGCAATTTGTCTTCAGATAACATAATTCAGTTGTGCCCATGGATTTCAAGATTTAAGAACTTAGAAATATGGATGTCTTTAAATGTTTATTTATTTTTGAGAGAAAGAGCATGAGCAAGGGAAGGACAGAGTGAGAAGGGGACAGAGGATCTGAAGCAGGTTCTGCAGTGACAGCAGCAAGCCTGATGTGGGGCTCAAAGTCACAAACCCTGAGATCATGACTTGGGCCAGAGTCAGGCTCAACTGCTGAACCAACCCAGGAGCCCCTATATATTTTTTTAATAAACTGGCACAGAGTGTGCTTAGGATTTGGATTAGGGAGAGAAGAGGAGGGAAGGAAGGGAACACTCTCAAGAGCAGAACATCTGCTCAGAGTGCCTGTGATGATGGTACTAATGGACAGTGGTAGAATAGGTGGGCTCTGCTGGGTGTGGTCTTGCTTACCAGAGATATTCTCTTTGTAGCCCAAGATTCTTTTATGTATTGTAAGGTTAATGCATCCAATGAATATTTACCATTTGTTTTCTTTCCTACAGAGATACATTTGGAAGCTTTTTAAAACTTATGGAGCTCCTGGGGTTTCAATGCAGCCATTTTCTAAGGAGAAGTGATATCATGGATTCCTTAAAGAATGAGAACTTTGACCTGGTGATAGTTGAAAATTTTGGCTACTGTCCTTTCCTCATTGCTGAAAAGCTTAGAAAACCATTTGTGTCCATTCCCTCTTCCTTGTTTGGTGCTATCGATTTTGGACTACCAAGCCCTCTGTCTTATGTGCTAGTATGGCATTCTTTGCTAACCGACCACATGGACTTCTGGGGCAGAATGAAGAATTTTCTGATGTTCTTTGATTTTACCGTGAAACAGAGGCAAATCCAGTCTACATATGACAACACCATCAAGGAACATTTTCCAGAAGGCTCTAGGCCGGTTTTGTTTCATTTTCTAAAGAAAGCAGAGCTGTGGTTTGTTAACTGTGACTTTGCCCTTGAATTTGCTAGGCCGTTGCTTCCCAACACTGTGTATGTTGGAGGCTTAATGGCCAGACCTGTTGAACCAGTACCACAAGTAAGTGAAAGTGTAGCTCTCTATATGGGCTTCATACAGAGCTCTTTAGTGCAGAGCTGGTGATTACCCTGCTAGTGGAATCCTGGGAAGGAAGTAGGGTGAGGCAAGTGAGGCACGTATAACATGCTTTTTAAAGGAGTACTAGTTTTCAGGGCCATGCAATGATAGTGTTAGGACTTGCACAACCCTAAGATTGAGAGCTTCCTTAAATGGTACACCCAGGGTCCTCTCTAGTCCTGGCTTTGTTAGGATAAGCTCTTTATTTTATTTTATTTATTTATTTATATATATATATTTTAAATGTTTTATTTATTTCTAGAGAGAGAGAGAGAGAGACAGCGTGAGCAGGGGAGGGTCAGAGAGAGAGGGAGTCACAGACTGAAACAGGCTCCAGGCTCTGAGCTGGCAGTCAGCACAGAGCCCGACACGGGGCTCGAACCCACGAACCGCGAGATCATGACCCGAGCGAAAGTCGGACGCTTAACCAACTACGCCACCTGGGCGCCCCCTCTTTATTTTATTTTAATTTTAGTAATCTTTACACTCAGCATGGGGCTTGAACTCAGCATCCTGAATAGCATGCTCCTCCAAATGACCCAGCCTGTCACCCTTGGATAAGCCTTTTAATAAGTTGATATTTTCATGTGCATTTTGTATGATCGTATGTATAGTAATTAGGTGGCAAGTGTCCATTACATGGGAGAATTGTTAAAAGAGATGAGTTACTCACAATGAAACACACAACAATATGAGGATGTAACCAAGGTGTGTCTGGGTGGTAACAACTGCAGCCATCATCTCCAGAATCCTCTATCTTCTGATTTGATTGATCTGAGGTTAGGATGGGGCATTGTAAATTGTGAAAACTGCTAAGTTGGCTTGAATGCATAAACTCAGAAATATTCCAATAGAAGTTTTTTTAAATGTTTATTTTATTTAGAGAAAGAGAATATTATCATTAACAGGGGAGGGCTGAGAGAGATGGAGACTGAGAATCCCAAGCAGACTGCACTGTCAGTGCAAATCCCAAAGCAGGGCCCAAACTCAAGAACCATGAAATCATGACCTGAGCCAATTTTGAGAGTCAGACACTTAAACAACTGCCCCACCCAGAGGTTCCTCTGCCATAGAAGTTTAATTGTTCTTAACTTTTATTTACTTAGTTATTTTTCTACAATAGAAGTTATTAAATAGAGAGGAATTAAGATGAGTTGGCTTCCTATTGTCTATCAGCATTGGGTTGACATTTTGTGGAATTTATCATATATAATATCTTGCCACCTAGAGGGAACTATGATGATCTCTATTTTTATAAGTGAGGAGACAGAGAATCAAGTGGTGTATAAGTGACTTTTTCAGTATCATATATTGCAGAGCTGGGGATAACCCAAATTTGACCTGGGTCTTCCAGGTACCCAAGTGTCTATGCTTCCTCTACTGACCTTGCACTGAGGGAACAGGAGGAGTTGGGGAATGATCTATGGGCTATATAGGCTTTGAGTTGGTGGTAGAGTTTTTAAGGGATGGAGCTAGGGAGGAAATTGTTCCAGCTGGAGAGAACAAATATTTCAAAGTGTTAAAGTAGAAGTATGACAGGCATGACTGGATACCCTTGGTGACATTAGCTAGACTGGATCAGAAGATTCAATTGTATAAATACAGCCAGGACACATTATGTGAGACTTTACTTCATAGGAGGGTAGGTGAGGCCTTGGTTCTAGGGCAGGGGGAGGGAGTTGTTAAGCAAGAGTATAATGAGAGTAAGAGCTGCAATAGCTGTGAGATAACAGAGGCTTTTTACAAAAATGTTTCTCTATATTTTCTAGTTTTTACATAATGGATTTATGTGGCTTTTGTAATTAAAAAGAATGACAAAGTGTTGTCAAAGTGGTCCTTTTGCGATAAGGTAAATCATCCAGTGTTATGCTGGATGGAGTCAATCCAGGGAGGGGGGTCTAGAAGCTGGGGTAGCGGGGCTACAGAAGTCCAGAGTCGGGGTCTGAAGAAACACTCGAAGCAAGAGCTGACAAAACTGTGTTAAAACCAAGATTATAACATTAAGTCACAACCTTCCTTAAGAATTTCCTGAGGACTTTAAAGAGTAAGCTGACCAGTTTGGGTTAGGCCTGGGCATCATCACTTTTTAAAAGTCTTCTTATGTGGATATAATTTGCAGTCATGTGGTTGAGCCACTGAGGTAAGAGATTACTTACAAAGATCAGTTAATAAGAATATCACAAAGTATCAGAGTGAAGCACTTTACATGGTGCATTGAGCCAGTGGTCAAGAGCCTTCTCCATTTCTTCCACTTCTTCTTATGCTAGATGCCTTCTTCTGTTTCTGCAATCTAGCCTCACATGTTACACCTCCCTCTGCTAGACCCTGACACCCCACCAGTTGACAGGTGAGAAAAGAGTGCTCAAGACCAAGAGAGAGACAGAGACACAATGAAACAACAGATAAGAAAGGAAGGCATTGAGATGACAGAAAGATATATGTATGTATGTATGTATGTATGTATGTATGTATGTATTGATGGATGGATGATGGTGAATGAGTGGATGGATGGACAGGGATATATGTTTTGCTTAGCATTATTGTCTAGAGAGTTCCCTAGGTTCTGAGTCTTAGATGGCTTCTGTCCAGGGTAAAGAAATTCTATACAAGGGCAAGGGTTGTATGTTAGTACATGCACATAGATACTTCACAAGCAAAATATCTTTATAATGGCTCCAGCACACTTTGGAATTCTCTTGGTGTATTCTTGTGCCATTACTGCTTGCACTGGTTTTCTGAAGCTTTTCATTCTGAAAATATTCATTCTGAAATATTGTGCTCTTTTTCTTATTTGAAACAGCTCACCCACGCATCCGTCTTTTTGTCACCCATGGTGGAATGAATAGCATAATGGAGGCCATCCAACATGGTGTGCCCATGGTCGGGATTCCCTTCTTTGGAGACCAGCCAGAAAATCTGAACCGAGTAGAAGCCAAAAAGTTTGGTGTCTCTATCCAGTTAAAGCAGATAAAGGGAGAGACATTGGCTGTGAAGATGAAGCAAGTCATAGAAGACAAGAGGTATGGAGCTCTCTGGGCCTGTGTTCTCTTATGCTGATTGAAGACATCAAACACAGAGCGCACTGTGGCTTTTTTTGCAATAAAAGCTGAAACTTCCAAGACATGGAATAATATGTGTGTGATGCGAACAGCTGACCTGTTTTCTCTGAGAGCACGACCTGACAATTTAGTTTGGATGTTGAGAACAATATGTACCCTAAGGGTTTTAAGGACCCTGTCCTACTAACACAGGACTCTGAGAGGTCTTATGTTAATGGACTGCTTGCAGTAGAATTCCAGCTGATGTAAGAGGTTGACTTTCTGTCCACCTGTATGCTGCACTGTTTCCTGCCTCAGGCCCTTTGTCAGTGCTGCTCCCTAGAACATCCTTCCTTCTCTCAGGACTGGTTCCTTCATGACAGTTGGGCTCATCTCCAATGTCCTGTCGTCAGAGAGGTGGGTTTTATGTGACAGTCCTAAATGCACTCCTCTCCCACTCTCTTCAGTCATAATTCATTTTTCCTTAACACTCGTCAGAATCAGTAACTACCCCATTTCTTTCTGTTTTAATTTATTGTGTGTCCCTCACACTAGAGAGTAGAGAGTAAGCTCCCCTGGAGGGCAAGTGTGTCTCTTGTTTTCCCCTGGGCTCCCAGGGCCTAACACAGGGCGTGCCACAAGATAAGTTGGGATGGATTTCTGTTAAGTGAGTGAGTAAAAGGACCCCTGATGTCTTAGGTAAATTCCTATCCAGCACAATGATCTCATGTGAAGAGAAAAATTTATTCTTTCTTCCTTATAACTAAGAAGGCTTGAGTGACTTGAAGTTTCAAGGGTCCAAAGTGACTGAGACCTCAATGTTTAATATTACCTTGAATAAAAGTGACTCATAGGAGGGCTTGTTAGATGAATGAAAACAACCACATAGTTTGTGATTCTTAACCCTAGAAAACTTAAGCCAAAGGGATCAGATAACCTCAGACATTTCATTATATTTGGTGTTTCATAGGTAGTAAAGGATCACTCTGAAGAATGAGTTTGTAAATTTTATTGGCTATTCAAAGGCCTAGAGTCAAAATGGCCATAGTTTGCTGACCCTGATACGGAGTCATTAGGGCTGAGATATTCCTTACACACTGTCGTCAGGGGTAGGTATATATAATATGGGGCCCAAAGTAAGACAGAAATGTGAGCACCCTTGTTAGAAAGATTAAGAACTTCAAAATGGTGACAGCATCGAATAAAGCAAGCATAGGACCTGTCTAAATGTGCGGCCTTGTTTATATGTGTAGACTGTAGCCCACAAAGCCAGTGCTGGCCAACATGATGCTCTGAAGGGGCAGGAAAGTGTAGGCCTTGTCCTGGGCTCAAGTCCTCAGAGTCATATATGTCACCTAGCCTAGACAGCAGCACAAAATAGGTGCTTATTATACATATAATTATATATATTATATATATATTATATGGACATATTATACACATATATGGAATCCTGTATATTAGTACACGTACCTTGGAAATATCCCAAGCAGAATACCTTTATAATGGCTCCAACAGGCTTTGAAATTCTTTTTGTATTTTCTTTTTTTTTCTTAAATAGTTTATTGTCAAATTGGTTTCCATATAACACCCAGTGCTCATCCCCACAAGTGCCCTCCTCCATGCCCATCACCCCCCTTCCCCTCACACCCATCAGTCCTCAGTTTGTTCTCAACATTCAAGAGTCTCTCATGGTTTGCTTCCCTCCCTCTCTGCGACTATTTTTTCCCCTTTTCTTCCCTTATGGTCCTCTGTTAAGTTCCTCCTAACCTACCTATACGTGCAAAAATATGGTATCTGTCTTTCTCTACCTGACTTTTTCGCTCAGCATAACGTCCTCAAGGTCCATCCATGTTGCTACAGATGACCAGATTCCATTCTTTATCATTGCCATGTAGTATTCCATTGTTTGGATAAACCACATCTTCTTGGTCCATTCGTCAGTTGATGGACACTTAGGTTCTTTCCATGTTTTAGCTATTGTTGAGAGTGCTGCTATGAACATTGGGGTACATGTGTGCCTATGCATCAGCACTCCTGTATCCCTTGGGTAAATTCCTAGCAGTGCCATTGCTAGGTCATAAGGAAGTTCTATTGTTAATTTTCTGAGGAACCTCCACATTGTTTTCCAGAGGGGCTGCACAAATTCAACTTGTGTTGAATTCCATACGAATTCCCACCAACAGTGTAGGAGGGTGTCTGTTTCTCCACATCCTCACCAGCATCTAGAGTCTTCTGGCTTGTTCATTTTAGTCATTCTGACCGGTGTGAGATGATACTTCAGTGTGGTTTTGATTCCTGATTCCCTGATGATGAGGGATGCTGAACATCGTTTTATGTGTATGATTCACATCTGGATGTCCTCTTTGGAGAAGTGTCTGTTCATGTCTTCTGCCCATTTCTTCACTGGATTATTTGTTTCTCAGCTGTGGAGTTTGGTGAGTTCCTTAAAGATTTTGGATACTGGCCCTTTATCTGATATGTCATTTGCAACTATCTTTTCCCATTCTGTCAGTTGCCTATGAGTTTTATTGATTGTTTCTTTTGCCATGCAGAAGATTTTTATCTTGATGAGGTCCCAATAGTTCATTTTTGCTCTTGATTCCCTTGCCTTTGGGGATGTGTAAAGTAAGAAATTGCTGTGGTTGAGGTCAAGGAGGTTTTTTCCTGCTTTCTCCTCTAGGGTTTTGATGGTTTCCTGTCTCACATTCAGGTCCTTTATCCATTTTGAGTTTATTTTTGTGTATGGTGTCAGAAAATGATCTAGTTTCATTCTTTTGCATGTTGCTGTCCCGTTCTCCCAGCAACATCAGTTAAAGAGGCTGTCTTTTTTTCCATTGGATACTCTTTCCCGCTTTGTCAAAGATTAGTTGGCCATACATTTGTTGGTCCAATTCTGAGTTCTCTATTCTATTCCATTGGTCTCTGTGTCTGTTTTTGTGCCAATACCATACTGTCTTGATGACTACAGCTTTGTAGTAGAGGCTAAAGTCTGGGATTGTGATGCCTCTTGCTTTGGTTTTCTTCTTCAATGCTGCTTTGGTTATTCGGGGTCTTTTGTGGTTCCATACAAATTATAGGATTGTTTGTTCTAGCTTTGAGAAGAATGCTGGTGCAATTTTGATTGGGATTGCATTGGATGTGTAGATTGCTTTGGGTAGGAATAACATTTTAACAATATTTATTCTTCCGATCCATGAGCATGGAATTTTTTCCATTTCTTTGTGTCTTCTTCAATTTCCTTCATACGTTTTCTATGGTTTTCAGCACACAGATCTTTTACATCATTGGTTAGGTTTATTCCTAGGTATTTTATGTTTTTTTTGTGTGTGTGCAATTCTGATTGGGATCAGTTTCTTGATTTCTCTTTCTGTTACTTCATTATTGGTGTATAAAAATGCAACCGATTTGTGTATATTGATTTTGTACCCTGCAACTTTGGTGAATTCATGGATCAGTTCTAGTAGGCTTCTGGTGGAGCCTGTCAGGTTTCTATGTAGAGTATCATGTCGTCTGTGAAAATGAACGTTTGACTTCATCTTTGCCAATTCTGATGCCGTTTACTTCCTTTTGTTGTCTGCTGATGCTAGGACTTCCAGCACTATGTTAAACAACAGTGGTGAGAGTAGACATCCCTGTCGTGTTCCTGATCTCAGGGGGAAAGCTCTCAGTTTTTTCCCATTGAGGATGATGTTAGCTGAGGGCTTTTCATAGATGGCTTTTATGATGTTTAAGTAAGTTTCTTCTATCCTGACTTTCTCAGGGGTCTTTATTAAGAAGGGATGCTATATTTTGTCAAATGCTTTTTCTGCATCTATTGACAGGATCACCTGGTTTTTATCTTTTCTTTGGTTAATATGATTATCACATTGATTGACTTGCGAATATTGAACCAGCCCTGTAACCCAGGATGAATCCCACTTGATCATGGTGGATAATTCTTTTTATGTGCTGTTGTATTTGATTTTCAAGTATCTTGTTGAGGATTTTTGAATGCTTATTCATTAAGGATATTGACCTGTGGTTCTCTTTTTTGCTGGGTCTCTGTCTGCCTTGGGAATCAACATGATGCTGGCTTCGTGGAATGAGTCCAGAAGTTTTCTTTCGATTTCTATTTTTTGGAGTAGCTTGAGAAGAATGGGTATTAACTCTGATTTAAATGTTTGGTAGAATTTCCCAGGGAAGCCATCTGGCCCAGGGCTCTTTTTTGTTGGGAGATTTTTGATAACTGATTCGATTTCTTCACCAGTCATGAGTCTGTTCAGATTTTCTACTCTTCCCATGTGAACTTTGGTAGTGAGTGTGTGTTTAGGAATTTGTCCATTTCTTCTAAGTTGTCCAGTTTATTGGCATATAGTTTTTCATAGTATTCCCTGATAATTGCTTGTATTTCTGAGAGATTGTAATAAGTCCATTTTCATTCATGATTTTGTCTATTTGGGTGCTCGCTCTTTTCTTTTTGAGAAGACTGGCTAGAAGTTGATCAATTTTGTTAATTTTTTCAAAAAACCAAGTCTTTGATCTGTTCAACTGTTTTTTTCTATTGTATGTTGTTTATTTCTGCCCTGATTTTTATTATTTCTCTTCTCCTACTGGGTTTTGGGTGCTCTTTTTGCTCTCCTTCTAGTTCTTTTAGGTGCTCTGTTAGATTTTGCACTTGCGCTTTTTCTAATTCCTTGAAATAGGCCTGGATTGCAATATACTTTCCTCTTAGGACCACCTTTGCCACATCCCATAGAGTCTGAATTGTCGTATTTTCATTTTCATTTGTTTCCATATATTTTTAAATTTCTTCTCTCATTGCCTGATTGACCAATTCATTCTTTAGTAGGGTATTCTTTAACCTCCATGTTTTTGGAGATTTTCCGGACATCTTCCTGTGATTGATTTCAAGTTTCATAGCATTGTGATCTGAAAGTGTGCATGGTATGATCTCAGTTCTTTTATGTTTATTGAGGGCTGCTTTATGTCCCAGTATGTGATCTGCCTTGGAGCATGTCCCATGTGCACTCGAGAAGAAAGTGAATTCCATGACCTCAGGGTGTAGAGTTCTAAATACATCTGTTAAATCCATCTGGTCCAATGTGTCACTCAGGTCCATTGTTTCTTTAGTGATTTTGTGTCTAGTTGATCTATCCATTGCTGTAAGTGAAGTGTTAAAGTCCCCTGCTATTAGCACATTCTTGTCCATAAGATTGTTTCTGTTTGTTATTGTTTTACGTATTTGGGTGCTTCCGTATTCGGTGAGTAGACATTTGTAATTGTTAGCTCTTCCTGATGGATAGACCCTGTAATTATTATATAATGTCCTTCTTCATCCGTTCTTACTGCCTTTACTTTAAAGTCCAGTTTGTCTGTTATAAGTATAGCTACTCCAGCTTTCTTTTGACTTCCAGTAGCATGATATATATTTTTCCATCCCCTTACTTTCAATCTGAAGGTCTCCTCAGTTCTAAAATGAGTTTCTTGTAGATAGCAAATAGATGGATTTTATTTTTTATCCATTCTGCTACCCTATGTCTTTTGATTAGAGCAGTTAGTCAATTTACATTCAGTGTTATTATTGAAAAATATGGGTTTAGAGTCATTGTGTTCTTTGTAAGATTCATGTTTGTGGTGGTGTCTCTGGTACTTTGTTTTCCTTGCAAGATTTCACTCATAGGGTCCCCCTCAGGATTTCTTGTAGGGCTGGTTTAGTGGTGATGAATTCCTTCAATTTTTGTTTATTTGGGAAGACTTTTATCTCTCCTTCTATTCTGAATGACAGGCTTGCTGGATAGAGGATTCTTGGCTGCATATTTTATGTTCATCATATTGAAGTTTCCTGCCATTTCTTTCTGGCCTGCCAAGTTTCAGCTGATAGGTCTGTAACCACTCTGAAAGGTCTCCCTTTTATGTTAGGGACATTTTATCCCTAGCTGCTTTCAGAATTCTCTCTTTGTCCTTATATTTTGCCAGTTTCACTGTGATATGTTGTGCAGAAGATCGATTCAAGTTACGTCTAGGGGGCGTTTTCTGTGCCTCTTGAATTTCAATGTCTGTTTCCTTCCCCTATAATTTGTTCAAGGACTCCTTCAGCACATTTTCCTCCTTTTTTCTATTCTGGAATTCCTATTATACTGATATTGTTTTGTTTGATTGTATCATTCAGCTCTTGAACTCTTTTTGTGTTCCTGGATCAGTTTATCTCTCTTTTTCTTGCTTCCTCTTTTTCTATAATTGTGTTTTCTATAATTCCAATTTATCTATTCTCCTCTCTACCTCTTCAATCGTGCATTGGTCCCCTCCATTTGATTATGCACCTCATTTACAGCATTTTTTAAATTCATCACAACTATTTTTTAAATGTTTTATTTATTTCTGAGAAGAAGAGAGAGAGAGAGACAGCGTGAATGGGAGAGGGTCAGAGAGAGAGAGAGAGAGGGAGATACAGAATCTGAAACAGGCTCCAGGCTCTGAACTAGTTGTCAGCACAGAGCCCGACGCGGGACTCAAACCCACGAACCGTGAGATCATGACATGAGCCGAAGTCGGACACTTAACCGACTGAGCCACCCAGGAGCCCCTTTCATTACAACTATTTTTAAGCTCCATAGTCTTTGTAGCAATAGTTTCTCTGATGTCTTCCATGCCTTTTTCAAGCCCAGGGATTAATTTTATGACTATTGTTTTAAATTCTTGGTCAGTTATGCTGCTTATATCTGTTTTGACCAATTCTTTAGCTGTCACTTCTTTCTAGAATTTCTTTAGAGGAGAGTTTTTCTGTGTCATCATTTTGGCTAGTTTTCTGTCTCTTGTGTGTTTGAAAAGCTTGTTATGTACTCTGCACCTGCAAGTACTGCTATATTAAAGGAGGCTCATAGACTGTCCAGGGCCTGTCTGTTCAGGATGTTTCTTTTAATGGTGTCCCTTGGTCTCTCTTGTTATGACTTCGGTTATTTTATTTCCCTACTCATAGTGATATTTGGGACTCTCTACTCTCTGCACTCTGGCTTGTTTCTTGAGGTAACCTTGGACATCAGGGTGTATGCAGTGCTGATGGAAGAGTATATACATACAAAGAGAGAAATGACAGGGCTTGGAGAAAGTGAAATTGGACAAGACCAGGCTTTTTCAGAGAGAAAGAGGAGAATATGGTAAGAGGCAAGGAGAATGAAATCAAGATAATGTTACTCAGAGAAACTATATAGTCTGATTATTCCAAAGAGAGACAGATAGAAAGGTGGTGGTGGAGGTGTAGAATATACATCTAGAGAAAGGATTAAATGTGACTGTTTAAGCAAACCAATGACCAGAATGCCCAGTACAGCAGAGGGGAGGGAGGGATACGAATGAGACAAGGGAAAATATATCTGAATAGAAATAATTGATCATGGCAGTGCATCCATGTTGGTCTTTCTCTGGGCGCCGGTAAAAAAAATCACAGCTCTCTAAGGGGGATGAGCGTGGTTTGGTGTAGGCACTGTGTCCCACGGTCCATTTCCTGAGGTCCCGCCTTGGTGGTTGTGGGGAGAAAAATGGCAGCGCCCCAGTCCCTTCTTGAATCAAACATTGCAAATCACTCTTTTGGGTCCAATCTCACTGCGTCACAAGCATAGCCAAGGTAGGCCATGCTCTATGTCCCACACCTCGTTTCTAGATCTTAGTCTGTGCGCTTTATTGATACCATATGAAATATAAACCTGTAGGCCGAATCCTTCCAAGCAGTTTCAAGCCAGCTGCTTCCCCACTGGGGATCTAGCGGAGAGGTTTCAGGCTGTGCTGCTTCTCCTCCGGATCGAGCTGGAGAGCAGAGGAGCAGTTTCTCCTGTTGCCACCAGGGACAGGGGCGTCTAGCTCAAAGTCAGCTCCACAGCTGGAAACCGGATCATTCTCTGTCCCAAGCCAAGGTTTTCTCTTCTCCAGGGACAGGGACAGTTCTTTGAGGAGTTTCAGCTGGTCTTTCTTTTCCCTCCTACTCACTGCGTCTCCCCACAAAGGGGACTTCATCGCCTCCCTCAGTGACTCTGGGTCCCAGCCCATTTTTATCTTCCCCAGTTCACACTCATGCACCTCTAAGGTTGTTTTCTCAGTGGACTCTGTCTGCTTTTCCTCCCAAACTCCTGCGATTCTATAAGGGTTCCTATGGCTTTAGGCCTTCTCTGTTTGAGAGATGGGGGTGAGTGAAATGTACGGAGCTCCCTACTTCTCCGCCATCTTGCCTCCTCCTTTCCTTTGGTATTTTCTTATGCTCTTACTGCTTGCCCTGGTTTTCTGAAACCTTTCATTCTGCAAATTTTAATTCTGAATAGTCTTCTCTCTTTCTCATTTGAAATAGGTCATCCACACATCCATATGTGTATTATATATATATGTATTATATATGTTATTATATATAATAACATCACATCTATAGTGTGTGACAAGCTTCCTTGCGTAGAGACTAGCCCTGATAGACTTAGTTGTTTTTTTTTAATAGTTTAGCACATTTAGCATAGAGCATGGTCTTTGCATGGAGGCACCAGTATGAACTTTTCGGTGGGACCAGCTAGACTGTGGCAAGGCCAGGCCAACAACTTTTGCTAGAAATTGAGTCTTCTGTGCATGTGGAGGAAAGCATGTGTGTGTGATACAAGGTCTCTAAGACGTCTGAGGCCACAGCAGTAACTCTCCTCCTCTGTGTCTGCCAACAGGCACAAGTCAGCAGTGGTGGCTGCCAGCATCATCAGGTGCTCCCACCCCTGATCCCAGAGGCTGGTGGGCTAGATCGATCACATCCTCCAGACAGGGGGTGTGGCCCACCTCAAGCCCCATGCCCTGCAGCAGCCGTGGCATGAGCAGTACCTGTTGGATGTGGTTTTGTTCCTGCTGGTGGTCACCCTGGGCACCCTGTGGCTCTGTGGGAAGCTGCTGGACATTACGGCCAGGTGGCTGTGTGGGGCCAGGAAGTTGAAGAAGGCCTGATGGGGGCAGCCTTGATGGGTATTTGGGGAGCCACTGGTTCTAGAAGGCTTCCCCCAGCACAGGACAGCCCTGGTGTCATCCCCATATTGGCACTTGATGGTGGCACACAAATTGCTCTTCACTATTTTCTGCCTCTGTTTACAAATTCTTCTGAAACACTCTTGGGCATATTTTTTTTTAAATTGTGGTAAAATGTACAACACATAAAACTGACCATTTTAGCCATTAAGGATAGAGTTTAGTGGCATTAGGCATTCTTATTGTGGTGGAAACATTACTATCATCCAGTTCCAGAACTTCTCATCTTCCTTAACTCACACTTCATTGATGAAATAATAACTCCCATACCACCCACATCCCCACCCTGAAGCTCTTAGCAACCTCTGTTCTACTCTCTGTGTCTGTGAATTTGATCTCAGCTTCTTGACTTGCCCCTCATCAATGGACTCCTCACTCAACCCAACCCTTCAGCAGACAGCCTCACCTTCCTCTGCACTCTGCACTCCCTATCTCTAGACACAGCGCCCTGCTTACTTCATCCTATTGTTCCCTAAAAAGGCGATATGTACAATACTACCTTCAAAGGCTGAGGAAGCCATGAGACTGAACAAAGAGGCCAACAAGTCCAGCTTGATGAGAAATGGTTTATTAAGGGGACATATGGACAGAAAATTGTCTTGAGCTACCACAAGATAAGTCGATCTCCACAACCGCACTTTGCAATAGACCTGCTTTTATGGCCCTATGGCTGAGGAGTACTTGCTTGGGGACTTCCCAGAAAGACTTATGTCCTGAGCAGATCAAGGAAGCTTTGCCTGGAGGGTGTACTCACAGGTGTGGTTAGACAAAAGAGAAGAATGAGGGGAGAGGCTGTATTCAAGAGGCTTTAGGTCACAAAGCAATCATCATGGTGAAATTTCTCAAGATGGCATTACTCTGGTTCATATACTCACTATCTCAGAAACTTCTTCATGTCTTTCCCTTTTTCTGTTCTTTCACTGTTCATGATGATATAAGATATTGGCCAGTTCTTCCATTTTGGGTCTTCCTCTTGCATCTCCTCATCTCACCTCCAAGCTCAAGAAGCCTGGCCTCTGTCCTTCAGTTAGGGAGGGGTGGCTCTCCCAGGATTCCACCTGTGCTCTCTCTTCTGAGTCAGTCTTGGGAGAACACATTCTTTGATGGTCAGACCTGGAGCCTGTCTTTGGCCACAGCTGATGCTGTGTTTTTCACTTCCTACAATTTCTTTCTCAAGTTTCCTAATGTTAAAAATGTAGTCATGGAGGGATGCCTTGGTGAGTAGGTCCGTTAAGTGTCCAGCTTCAGCTCAGGTCATGATCATGCATTTAGGGAGTTTGAGCCCCACATCGGGCTCTGTGGTGATAGCTCAGATTGGAGCCTACTTCAGATTCAGTGTCTCCCTCTCTTTGCTCCTTTCCCACTCACACTGTCTCTATCTCTGTTTCAAAAATAAACAAACATTTAAAAATGTAAAAAATGTAAAAAATGTAATCATGGATACCTCTAGTAAGGAGCCTAGACCTCCTCATAAAGCTCTGGGGCCTCAGGTCTAGTGACTATGGCAGCTCCGAGGATCTTGTTGATTTGAAAAAAATCATTAATTTGCCAGTACAACCATAGTAACTGAATACACAAGAAATATAAAAGATGATCAAATAAATGAGTAAAATTTAATGAGGAACAGAATATTTACACAGTTTCAGATTGTCTCCCCACGAGGAGGGGGCAAGATGGAGGAGAAGTAAAGAGTTCCATACTTGCACTCGCGCCCACACATCACACAGAAAAGATCTGAAGCCATTGGAAACCTTACAAAACCTGAGAGATTGGGAGAAAAAGGACGCAGAATCCACTGAGAGAGCCTTCTAATGTGAGTGCGAACCGGGGAAGATAAAATCGGGCCGGGATCGGAGACTCCAGGGTGGGAGGCGATCCCCCTCTACCCTCTACGGGGAGTGAGAGGGGAAAAGGAGAGAGTCCGAAACAGAAAAACCTCCGCTGGGGGGAAAACCTCCGCTCGGTGCATAGAAAGACCGTACTTGCCAAATACCTGCACACCAGGTCCCCTCGTGCCAACTGGTCCTGGGGGAGCTGAGCACACAAACTGCTTCTTTGTGCTGGCTCCTGGAGGCTGGACTTCAGAGTGGTGGCGCGCCTGCCGCCATTGTAGCTCCCGGGCGGCTGGGGCCCCTGAAAGAGCCGCGCGGACACCGGGCGTCCGCGCTCCTGGCTGGCTGGAACTCGAGAGGGAAGGCAAAGAACTAAAAACTGGGAAATTGCCTGTGAGTTCGTGTTTCGGGTGACGAGCCATAGAGGGACCCTGGTTTTCCTCACTCCAGCGGGCTCGGGCTGCACCCGGCAGGCAAGCCCCCGCGCATGCGCGCCAGCCCGACCCAGAGAAGGAAGCAGCGATTCTGACTCCACCCCCAGAGCTCGGCAGGGGGCCTGGAATTGCCTGAGGGGGTTGACTTGGAAGCTGTGTCAAAGGCAATTTCAGCGGGGCCCGCAGACTGGGATTTGGAGATTGGGCCTGGCCTGGGTTGAAGAGTGCAAACAACTTCGGCTGCGCCCCTGGTACGGGTAGTTTACACGCCCAAAAAAGCGAGGTGCAGCGCTTGGTTCAAGAAGGGACTGGAGCACCGTCACTCTCCTCCCCACAACCACCAAGGCAGAGATCCCACCTGAGGCATTGGATCACGCCATGCCCATCCCTGCATGAGAGGTGCCCTCCTCCCCTTTTTTTTTTCTTTTTTTTCTCTTTCTTTTTTTCTTCTTCTTTCTCTTTTCTCTCTTTTTTCCCCAGAACACTGACCTGATTAACTCTGGTCGCCAGCTTGCTTAAACAATCACAACGAGTCCATTCTGTAAATGTAAATTCTACACCTACCTTTGAAAAAAGCTTCTTATCCCTTCTGCCTATTCATTCTATTTCCAATTTTGCCTCATCCCGCCCTGCCGTCTCTCTCTTTCTCTATGCTCTTCAACCAGCACTGCATACACACGGCTATTTAACTGTAGCTAGAAAATCCAGATATATATGCTTTAAACCGTTCTTTGTCCATCAGTTTTCTCTTTTTTCCTTTTCTTTTCCCTTTTTGACCCTTTTATGTATTTTATACTCCCTATTATTCGCTCTCCCTCCTCCGTCTTATCTCTTAACTTTTTCGTTTTCCCTCTTGCTTTGCATGTTAGTTGAATTAGCCTGTGCGTTTGTGTGCTCCTGCTCCCTGTGTGTTTGTCTGTCTGTCTACTTTTCCAGGGCTACCTCAAGAAACAAGCGAGAGTACACACGGTGGAGAGTCCCAAATATCACTACGAATAGAAAAATAAAATAACCAAGGACCCAACAAGAGAGACCAAGAGATACTATTCAAAGAACACTCTCTGAAAAGATAGGCCCTGGAAAGTCAAAGGGTCTTCTTGGATATAGCAGCGCTCATAGAAACAGAGAGCATAACAGGTCTTTAAAACCAACAAGAGCAGGAAAGCTAACTAAAATGACGAAACGAAAGAGCTCTCCTACAAAGAAACTCCAAGAAGAAATGAAGGCTAATAAACTGCTCAAAACAGATATCAGCAGCATAACTGAATAAGATTTTAGAATAATAATGGTAAAATTAATAGCAGGGCTTGAAAAAAACATAGGGGACATCAAAGAAACTATGGCTACAGACAGAATGGAAAATAAAAATAGGCATGAAGAATTAAAAAATGCGATAAATGAGATACATAATAAATTAGAGGCCTCCAATGCACGGATTGAAGAGGCAGAAAGGAGAATAAGTGATTTAGAAGACACCATTCTAGAAAAACAAGAAGATGACAAAAAAAGAGACAAACTGATCCAGGAACAGGAAAGAAGAATTCGAGAGCTCAGCGATACAGTCAAATGCAACAATATCCGTATCATAGGAATCCCAGAAGAGGAAGAGAGGGAAAGGTGCTGAAGGAGTCCTGGAACAAATTATAGCAGAGAACTTCCCCGACCTGGGGAAGAAAGTAAATGTGGAAATACAAGAGGCTCAGAGGACTCCCCTCAGATGTAACTTGAATCGATCTTCTGCACCACATATCATAGTAAAAATGACAAAATACAAGGACAAAGAGAGAATTTTGAAAGCAGCTAGGGAGAAAAGGGCCCTCACATACAAAGGGAAACCTATCAGAGTGGTGACAGACCTATCTACTGAAACTTGGCAGGCCAGAAACGAATGGCAGGAGATCTTCAACGTGATGAACAGTCAAAATATGCAGCCAAGAATCCTCTATCCAGCAAACCTGTCATTCAGAATAGAAGGAGAGATAAAAACCTTTCCAAATCAACAGATATTGAAAGAGTTTGTCACCAGTAAGCCAGCCCTACGAGAAATCCTGAGGGGGATGTTCTGAAGGAAAGGTTGCAAGGAACAAAGATTCCAGAGATACCACCACAAACATGAACCCTACAAAAGATACAAAGACTCTAAACCCACATATTTCAATAATAACACTGAATGTAAATGGGCTGAATGCTCCAATCAAAAGACATAGATAGCAGAATGGATTAAAAAACAAAATCCATCTATATGCCGTCTACAAGAAACTCATTTTAGACGGGAGGATACCTTCAGATTAAAAGTAAGGGGATGGAGAAATATATATCACGCTACAGGAAATCAAAAGAAAGCCAGAGTAGCTATACTTATATCAGACAAACTGGACTTTAAATTAAAGACAATCACAAGAGATGAAGAAGGGCACTACATATAATTACAGGGTCCATCCATCAGGAAGAACTAACAATCATAAGTGTCTACGCACCGAATATGGGAGCACCTAAATATCTAAAACAATTAATCACAAACAGAAACGAGCTTCTAGATAAGAATGTGCTAATAGCAGGGGACTTTAATACTCCGCTTACAGCAATGGATAGGTCAACCAGACAGAAAATCACTAAAGAAATAATGGACTTGAAAGACACATTGAACCAGATGGATCTGATGGATATATTTAGAACTTTACATCCTGAGGCCAGGGAATTTACTTTCTTCTCAAGTGCGCATGGCACATTCTCCAAGATAGATCACATACTGGGACATAAAGCAGCCCTCAATAAATATAAAAGAATAGAGATCATACCATGCACACTGTCACATCACAATGCTTTGAAACTTGAAATCAATTACAGGAAGAAGTCTGGAAAACCTAGAAAAACATGGAGGTTAAAGAACACCCTTCTAAATGGGCCAATCAGGCAATTAGAGAGGAAATTAAAAAATATATGGAAACGAATTAAAATGAAAACACAACAATTCAAAATCTATGGGATGTGGCAAAGGCAGTCCTAAGAGGAAAGTACATTGCTCTCCAGGCCTATTTCAAGAGATTAGAAAAAGCGCAAGTCCAAAATCTAATAGCTCACCTAGAGGAACTAGAGGCAGAGCAACAAGAACGCCCTGAACCCAGTAGAAGAAGAGAAATAGTAAAAATTAGAGCAGAAACAAACAACATAGAGACCAAAGACACAATTGAACAGATCAATGAAACCAAGAGTTGGTTTTTTGAAAAAGTAACAAAATTGAGAAACCTCTAGCCAGACTTCTCAAAAAGAAAAGAGAGAGAGCACCCAAATAGACAAAATTATGAATGAAAATGGACTTATTAAACCAACCCTTCAGAAATACTGAAGCAATTATCAGGGAATACTATGAAAAATTATATGCCAACAAATTGGACAACTTAGAAGAAATGGACAAATTCCTAAACACACACTCACTACCAAAATTCATACGGGAAGAAATAGAAAACCTGAACAGACCCATAACGAGTGAAAAAATTGAATCAGTGTTCAAAAATCTCCCAACAAATAAGAGCCCTGGACCTGATGGCTTCACCGGGGAATTCTACCAGACATTTAAAACAGAATTAATCCCAATTCTTCTCAAGCTATTCCAAAAAATAGAAAGTGAAGGAAAACTCCCGGACTCATTTTATGAAGCCAGCATCACTCTGATTCCCAAGCCAGACAGAGATCCAGCAAAAAAAGAGAACTACAGGCCAATATCCTTGATGAATACGGATGCAAAAATTCTCAACAAGATCCTTGCAAATCGAATCCAGGAGCATATAAAAAGAATCATCTACCATGATCAAGTGGGATTCATTCCTGGGTTATAGGGCTAGTTCAACATTCGCAAATCAATCAATGTGATACATCATATCAATAAAAGAAAAAATAAAAACCATATGATCCTGTCAATAGATGCAGAAAAAGCATTTGACAAAATACAGCATCCCTTCTTAATAGAGACTCTTGAGAAAGTTGGGATAGAAGGAACCTACTTAAACATCATCAAAGCCATCTATGAGAAGCCTTCAGCTAACATCATCCTCAACGGGGAAAAACTGAAAGCTTTCCCCCTGAGATCAGGAACACGACAGGGATGTCCACTCTCACCACTGTTGTTTAACAAAGTGCTGGAAGTCCTAGCATCAGCCATCAGACAACGAAAGGAAATCAAAGGCATCAGAATTGGCAAAGAGGAAGTCAAACTTTCCCTCTTCGCAGATGACATGATACTCTACATCGAAAACCCGACAGACTCCACCAGAAGCTTCCTAGAACTGATCCAAGAATTCAGCCAAGTTGCAGGGTACAAAATCAACGTACAGAAATCGGTTGCATTTTTATACACCAACAATGAAGCAACAGAAAGAGAAATGAAGAAATTGATCCCATTCACGATTGCACAAAAAACCATAAAATACCTCGGAATAAACCTAACCAAGGATACAAGAGATCTGTATGATGGAAACTATAGAAAACTTATGAAGGAAATTGAGGAAGACACAAAGAAATGGAAAAACATTCCATGCTCATGGATAGGAAGAATAAATATAATTAAGATGTCATTACTACCTAAGGCACTCTACACATTCAATGCAATTCCAATCAAAATTGCACCAGCATACTTCTCAAAACTAGAACAAACTATCCAAAAATTTGTATGGAACCACAAAAGACCCCGAATAGCCAAAGTAATACTGAAAAATAAAACCAAAACGGGAGGGATCACCATCCCAGACTTTAGCCTCTACTACAAAGCTGTCATCATCAAGACTGTATGGTATTGGCACAAAAACAGACACGTAGACCAATGGGACAGAATTGAGAACTCAGAAGTGGACCCAAAAGTATACAGCCAACTGATCTTTGACAAAGCAGGAAAGAATATCCAATGGAAAAAAGACAGCCTCTTTAATAGATGGTGTTGGGAGAACTGGACAGCAACATGCAGAAGAATGAAACTAGATTATTTTCTCACACCATGCACAAAAATAAACTCAAAATGGATAAAGGACCTGAACGTGAGACAGGAAACTATCAACACCCTAGAGGAGAAAGCAGGAAACAACCTCCTTGACCTCCACCGCAGCAACTTACTTGACACATCCCCAAAAGCAAGGGAATCAAGAGCAAAAATAAACTGTTGGGACCTCCTCAAGATTAAAAGCTTCTGCACAGCCAAGGAAACAAGCCACAAAACTAATAGGCAACCAACGGAATGGGAAAAGATAGTTGCAAATGACATATCAGATAAAGGGTTAATATCCAGAATCTATAAGGAACTCACCAAACTCCACACCCAAAAAACAAACAACCCAGTGAAGAAATGGGCAGAAGATATGAACAGACACTTCTCCAAAGAGGATATCCAGATGGCCAACAGACACTTGAAACGATGCTCAGCATCCCTCCTCATCAGGGAAATACAAATCAAAACCCCACTGAGATACCACCTCACGCCAGTCAGAGTGGCTAAAATGAGCCAATCAGAGAACTCTAGATGCTGGTGAGGATGTGGAGAAACGGGCACCCTCCTACACTATTGGTGGGAATGTAAACTGGTACAGCCCCTCTGGAAAACAGTGTGGAGGTTCCTAAGGAAACTAACAATAGAACTCCCCTATGACCCAGCAATAGCATTGGTAGGAATTTACCCAAGGGATACAGAAATGCTGATGCATAGGAGCACATGGACCCCAATGTTCATAGCAGCGCTCTCCACAATAGCTAAAACATGGAAAGAGCCTAAGTGTCAATCAACAGATGGATGGATCAAGAAGATGTGGTTTATCTATACCATGGAATACTCCATGGCAATGAGAAACAATGAAATCTGGCCATGTGTAGCAACATGGATGGACCTTGAGGGTGTTATGCTGAGCGAAATAAGTCAGGCAGAGAAAGAGAAATATGATATGTTTGCACGTATTGAAGGGTTAGGAGGAACTTGACGGAGGAACAAGGGGGAGAAGAAGGGGGGAAATGGTGGGGGAAAGGGAGGGAGGCAACCCACGAGAGACTCTTGAATGCTGACAAAAACTGAGGACTGATGGATGTGGGGGGGAGGAGGGATGGGCATGTAGGAGGACACTTGTGGGGATGAGCACTGGGTGTTATGTGGAAACTAATTTGACAATAAACTATTTGTAAAAAAAACAAAAACAAAAACAAAAAAAACACCCAAAACAAATTGTCTCCCCACATCTCATTTCCTAATTATAAGGTAAAAAATATCAATACTACGGTCAAGAATATTTGTGAATACCACCTTAAGTAAGCGATAGAGTTATCTCTAATGATAGGAAGATCTGACATCATGTGTTTCTCAGTGTGATTCACTGAGATGGAATCAACATCACTTATGAGTATTCCCACTAAGTCCCCTAGTGTTCTGAAGTATATATAGTGAGAAAACATCAGACAAACCCAACTTTGGATCCATCATACAAATAAGCAGCTTGTACTTTTAAAATCATCAATGACAAGAAAGACAAAGAAGAGCTGAGAAACAAATCCTTACTAAAGGAGATGATTTAGACATGATAACTAAATGCAATGTGTGATCTTGGGTTGGTTCCTGCACCAGCAAATTCATTTCAGATCATGGGATATTATTGGGACAATGGGAGGGAATGAAGTAAGGTTTGTAGGTAAAGGAGTAGTGTGATTGCCCTAATTAAAAAATTGTGCCTTCCTAATTCAAATTAATTTTTTCACTAGGGAGATATAATACCTGAACAGAGAGTTACTTTGAAAGTATATGCACGTAATCACATAGCTTTATACTATAGCACAAACATAGAAAGAACATGAAGGGAAAGAAATGGAATAATGCTGACAGAGTTTAAAAATCTTTATAATAAATAATTTCAAACATTTATAAGAACAGAACTTTTTGGTGCCCACCACAGAGTCCTATTTTGTCATGACCATTCAGAATTATAGACTTAACCTTTAGAGGTTCAGTCCTTCAGGTAATCACTTGGCCATCCATCCAGGGGTGCTCAACTTTTGGGGACACTGGCACTTTCACCAGTAAGTTACTTTCCAAAGAAATTCCTTGAGCAATAAATGTAGGTCATTTTCCTTTGGGAATAAGCGTCTGGGATTTTGTCATTGGAACACTGGAAGAGATTAAGGAGGTACCTGGGAAAATGGGACATGGGGATGACAATAGGAGGTCAATAGTGCGATTAAGAGGTGGGAAAATTTGGGGGAAAGTTCCATGAAATGGAGATAGGTCTGAGTCATCTGGAGGTGGAACTATCTCGGAAGTGACTTCCTAAAGTCCCACCCGTTCCTGGTTCAGAATATCTTCTCTGCAGAGTGTGGTTATTACTTGGTCAAAGAAGGGTTAAGGAGAGCTCACTCACTCCTCCTTCCTGTTGCCCATGGTTAGGGAGGGTGAAGATCAAATATCCAGTGAAGCAAACACCCAAGAGAAGGGGCAGAAGGGCCAAAAGCTACTAACAGAAAAGAAAACAGACAGGATCTATCTCTCACCTCTTACCAAACTTCCTACCAGAGCCTTTCCTTGGCTGCCAGTGCATAGCTTGTCCCCAGGTCATACAGGTCGCTGTGCGGGACTCAGAGAAGCAGGGATCTACAGCTGGTACAGGACTGAGCATGGCAGGCCAGCGGGTGCTACTGCTAGCAGGTTTTCTTCTGTCTGAGTTCCTGCTCTCAGAGGCCGCCAAAATTCTGACGGTATCTTCATTGGGTGAGTGCTGGAAGGAGAACAGACACAGATGCATCCCAGGTGCTCAGGCAAACTAGCCCTGCTTCATAGGTCATTCTTTGTAATTTTCCAGACCTGGTTTGGATTCCAGGCCAGAGGAGGGAGAGGCAGGAGAGACATGGGGGTCAGAGAGGAGTCCCCACTGCTGGGGTGGGGAAGTTAGCTTTGGAGAAAACAACAGTTCCCTTTCCTTTCTCTTTATCTGCTCTGGAGGTGTGTCCTATTCTGCATTGCTGGGGCCAGAATTTAGATCCAGTGCTGACCTGGAGACCTTGAGATGCCTACTCCTGGTGCAACTGGGACTTTCAGAGGCACACCCTAAAAGTCTGAGGGTGCAGTGTTTGCCAGTAGAAAGCAGAAGAAGGTGAGGTCAGTTTTAGGCTCTTGGAGGCCAAGGACAGGGGCTCCTGGAGAGCAGCAGCACAAATGGGCATATTTCACTAAAAGGAAGCGTGGAAACTGGCTTGGCAGAGGAGGGGCCCTCAAACAATCAAGGTCTTGGGAGCCCCTCTCTTTTGCCCTTGCTGCTAGAAGGTTTTGAAGGACAGTGAAGCAGTTAATTCTGCGTGAACCCAGTTTTAATGCCTTTACTTTTGCCCCAAAGGGAACGGGAACATTTATTTTGGTGTTCAAGATATTTTTTGGATCCATCCTGACAGGATAGAGGGCTCCCAGGGTCACTTTTAGATTCCCAGGAATCTGGGAATCTGGGCTAGAAGAAACCATAGAGTTAACCTAATTGGGCATCCCACTTTTATTTCCTGACAGGGAACCTGAGGGTCAGGGAAATCAGGGGCCTTTTGCAAGAGCACACCAGACCTCCCTGATGTCACACACATGGACTTCATTCACGATTTCTTACCTCAAAACTGTCTTCTTCTGCAGACTCTACTCTTTACAGTGGGGATTCCTAAAAGTCAGTATTGAAAAACCTGCTTTCCATTTTAAATCTGTATTTAATGATAGAAGCAACAGAAAAAAGAGCTGCCTCACCTCTTGAAATTGCATGTCCTCTGGACTCTGAGAGGGGGCAAGTGAGGTTTGCAGGTGCTGTAAGGCCTGCCTTTCCGGGAATGCACTGGGCTCATCATCGTCCTCAGGAATGGCTCCCTTTGTAGGAAGCCTTCTCCTCTGCATCCATTTCTTGCAGGGGTTAAAAGTGAGCCAGAGAAGGCATCTGAGGGTGTAGGGTTTGTGTTTTATGTAATCTGTGTTACCTCAGGCAACACGAATATAGATATAAAAAACTAGTACAATATCTACAGATATACACCATTGCTGTAGTTCTACATTTCTCTCTTGACTCAATCATCATGAGATCATTATCTTTCAACCAACCCTTGCTTTCCAACATAGGAAATTCTATCCCTTGACCCATAGATTCAAGAAAACTGCTACATGATATTGCATGGCTTTAGGTATTGGTGTGATAACCTGTATCTCCCCAGAGAATTATGCTTCTGTTTCTTTAGGATCCCAGGATTTTCCTGTGTTGGGTGATGACCCAGTCTTACATGAATACAGGATCCTATAGTTCCACCCAAAGGTCTCACATTTATCCTGAATGCCTTAATTTGATGTTTAGTAAAATGCGGGCCCCAACTGAGGAACATCTGGACAAATATGTTTTAGTCTGAAGAATCTTGGCTCTGAGCAATGACTCTACCCTCTTCTGTTTCTGTGGCTTGGACTGATATTCATGTTCTCATGTTTCTGACTTCCACATTGACATAAATTTCCAGAGAGAGGGACTCCAGAAATAGTTTTGAATGATTGTTCTTTAGAACCCCATTATTCTCATAGTCTTGTGCCAAAATTTCGAGCAAATTTCCTTTCCTAAAGAACACAGTATCCATAAAGTCAGCCTAAATTACAGCATGTGCCTAGGATCAAGAGATCCTTCAGGCTTTAGCATAGAGAAACTTTTCTCACTGGCATGGAAATCTTGAATTGCAAAAAAGAATCTTTCATGGAAGATTGCTACATATTAAGATTTGGTGAGATAGAATGTGGGTATCTGGTCTGAGGCTTACCCAAAACAAAACCAAAGGACTAAAAGAACACATCTTCTTCTACTGACCACCAACTCTCTGATGACTTACCCTGTATTTCCAGATCCCCCACATCAATGTCAGACCCTCTGTTCTCACCTTTACAAAAATGAAATTTTGTATTGTTCCTAGGTGGAAGCCATTATCTACTGCTGGACCGGGTATCTCAGATTCTTCAAGATCATGGTCATAATGTCACCATGCTTCTTTACGAAGGAGATTATTTAGTCCCAAGTATGTTTTTTTTTGTAATTATTAAATGTATCTATCCCAGGAAAGGATAGACAATGTCTTTTGTATAGGATTGCTTAGCACAAAATCTTTTTTAATCTAGTTGTATTTAAAAATGGAAAAATGTGTGTGTGTGTGTGTATGCATGTTTTATGTTAAGTGCCAGATATCTTGTTAGACTGTGTAGACCTGGCTCCCATGGTGCCATATCTGCATATTTTACCTCATGCTCTGGTTATTTTATCCATTATTTAGCACGGAATATAAAATTTTCAATGATTATTATAAAACTGTGTATTATACCTTCAATTCTTTCAGCTTTTGCTTTAGATATTTTGATGGTCTCT